>WARS01001600.1:1635000-2121142 GCA_008933995.1 Datnioides undecimradiatus
AGCAGCCCAATGTTGTGACGAGCCCTCAGACCCTCAACCGCCCCGACATCTCTTGTCTCAGGTGCAGCGGGGTCTCAGGTGAGGGGGTTGGGGGGGGTTGGGGGAGGAGGATGGAGATTAACTTCACACCTCACAAGTCACAGCAGTTATGCTGGGATCACAGAGGCTTTTGTTTCTTCTCCACTTTAGACTCAAGTCCCTTTTCAGTCCCGTAGTTTCACTCAGACGTCATGCTGTTACCGTGGAAACGCTGGTAATGTTACACAGTCTGTGTTCAACATGCAATGGGCTGTTTCATGAACACACGATGAAAGAGAATATAAGGACCTCAGCTCATAGCCAGAATAGGCACATCTGCTCTAAATACATGTTGAATCAGCTCAGCATTCGTATCACATGTATGTTATATGTATTTATAGTTTAGTTTGGCATTTGAATCTAAATTTAAAGTTAATGCACTTATTCTTAATATGTTATATAAGCATTTGATCACATGACTTGTGTCTGAGCCCTGGTTCCTTTCATCTTCGTCAGAGCTTCACAGCGACCCTCAGCTCACCGTTTGGTTTTGTTACCTGCAGCTTCGCTCTTCTGGTTTCCTCTCACCGCACTTACAAAGTCGTTTTCATCAGCGGCTCTGATAAACCCACCTGCTCGGCGCCAAACGACGGACTGACAGACAAATTAATGGGGCATTTAGCAGCCAACGAGACAAAGACATTTCCCTGGGGAATAACAGAGGCCGTAAACAAAGCTCAGAGGGAGAGAAGATGTTGTAAACACGCTCACCAGGAGGACAGAAATATGAAGGCAAAGGCCAACGATGCATTGTGTTTAACCTTGAGCACATGTGTGGTTACTTGCAATGATAAGCACCGTATCAGTGATTGGTCGGTGGTCTGCAGCAGGTCTGGTCTTGTCTCATCTGGTCTGGTCAAAAGAACATGTTCTCCATCGTCTTGTTGCTGTTTTCGAGTAGCTCAGCGTGTGGTGTGTGTGCTCAGTAAGTGTGTGGTTGACCGTGAGCAGCAGCGGAGTTGTGACAGTATACGACAGCAGAGCATATACAGTTCAGGTTACAGAGTGAAAGTCCTTAAAAGGCCGCAGCAGCTCGAGACCAAAAAACTCTGTTTGTTGTTTCTCACCTGCGGGAAAAGTGAAAATGCTCGTGCACAAAGCCCAGATAACAACCCTGCCTGGAGAAGTGAAACGGGCTGAGGGCTGAGGTACGTGAAGGTGTCAATGGTGCTACAGCCAGTGTGCTTGGAGAGCAGCTAGCCTGCAAAACTGTGAAGATGTGGCCAATGAAGCCAAAACCAGTGAGCTGAAAGGCACAAAAATGCTCTGTAACAGTCGACAGGAACAGGATCGAAACGTATTAATTAGTGCTGCTTTAATTGAACCACACAAGGACCGGGTAAGAGGTCAAGAGCGTCAGACTGTGTGTGGCTAGCTCCAACAGTTTACAGTCCAGATAGAGCACGTGCTGCGCCTCAGTTTAAATGTCTACGCACCGTGTTCACAGACATCTCCAAATCCAGCGGGATCCTGAATAACTTCCTCCAGGAAGAAATAGCAAACACATTATACATGTCAAAACACGGTGTCCTTTATACACGCATCACACTCCAGCTTCAGAGGGGGTCGACACCGATGGCTAAAGTTCTGAGGAAAAGGATCTGACGTTTATCGGCCTCAGAACGTTGTTTCTCTTTCAGGGGTCGAGCTGGGTCAGAGTGATCTCAGAAAGGCTGAGCTCCACCACTTATTCAGTCTGAGCGAAAAGACACGATGCGTCCGATATGAAATAAAACGGCGGATAAGTGTTCATTTCGTGCAGTTTTGCACGTGCACGACTTTCACTGCTTGGATTCTTTAAACTCGATGAACCCGAGAGCTTGTCTTCTGGGTAAAGGAGCAGGTATTTCTGCTGATAACTAGTCCAAGGACTCGGAGGGGAGGAAAAGAGGGAGATAACGGAGCACACAGACAGTTGGATTAACAATGACCTCCACCCTATCATTGGGTGGTAGTCCGCCGGTGTGGACTGGGGTAGGAGTTGACGAGGAGTGGCTGGGTTCCGGGAAAGACAGGCGGGCAGAGGCAAAGAGTTATTTTCCAGCCTTGAATTCGAAATGTTGTCATCACGTCAGCTGAAACATGTCCGTGCGTTCACGCGTACACATCTGTGCCTCATGTGCATCGACATATACAGCCGTGTGCAGGCCCAGAGCAGGTTCACGTGGCAGCCATGTTTGCTTGAAGTGACACAGTCCTGTTGTAACTTGTAACACAAATGAGAGAGGGGAAAGGGGCTGCACGCGAGCAAGGAGGGGTCCAATCAGAGTCACTCCTTGCCCTCGCTTCCTGTTTTTCCTGCCGGGATGTCCCGTCACCTTGGCGACCCAGTGGCACACGCAGCCTCTCTGCCCCCCCTCCTTCTTCAAAGGAGGCGGTAAAGCTCAGGAAATTAGTTTAAGGTCTCTGAGAGGGAATGAGTCCATTTCCTAATGGGCTCATTAGAACAATGGCCGACTGCCAGGTCCACTCTGACTCAGTTGTGACGTGTTTTCCTTCTCCCTGTTGATTGTGTCTGATTCTCCACCTATTGCGTGTCCCTTTGTTGTTTTTGATCAACACTCTAACTTGTGCTCGCTTCTCTACGAGTGAAGCTCTTACTAGATTTCAACCATTCGCCCTGCAAAACCTTAAAAACCCTAAAGAACGTTCCGCCTTTGTTGGAGATCTTTGTTGTGTTGGACGTTTAGTTCTTCAGGTTCTCAGGTGCACCTCTGAGGCTGTAAGAGCAGTGGGCTTTTAACCAGGTACAGTCATATCCACCCAGCACTCACTGGCAGCATGTACAGGAAGTGTGGAGCACAGCGAGAACATGCAGGAGCTTGGAATCAACGGCAATCGAGTCGAGTTGGTCTTACACATACATACACTTACAGCTACGGCAAGCCCAGAGAGCACGGGCCAAGCTCTGCCAGTGAGTTTATACCACTGTTTGGTTGCAATCAGCCCGTTTCAGTCGCTGGCAGCTGGTAATCTGTAACACCCGAGCAGGTGACTGTGAAGTAACTGCGAGCTGTGATGACATGGAGCTTGTCTGATAGTGATGTTAATCAGACAGGTCCCTTCAGTGCCGTCCACCCTGCCCTTTGCGGTGCCGTCTGTAAAGCTCTATAAATACGGATACATGAGCCCAGGCTGTCAGGCGGTGGCTTGTCCGGTCTGTCATCACATATTGTGGCCATATGTCCATTGTGTGTTTGCTGGAATCAGGTATGATCGGCCTCTCGTTACACGTAACGTCTGTCAGTGACTCGCTCCGGCTGAGATTAATGTTGATGTAGCTGCTAAAGTATTAGCTTGAGCTAACGCACGTCGGGCGCAGGGGTCGATTCCCACAATGGAGCTGTGGTCAAACTGTCGATGGCGTCGCCTGCTGCACGTCAGGTTTCTTGCATTGGTGGACGCTGCAGATAAAGCAAACCCTGAAGCTGGAGACAGAGTTTGCACACACACACTCGCTGGTGCATGAGTGTGTATATCTGTGTGTGTGTGTGTGTGTGTGTGTTCGCCATCATATTGCGCTAAAGGTCAGGACTGAACCTCAGGGAGACTTCTAGGCACACGTTCACCTCACACCCCTCTGCCCCCCCCCCGTACCACTTTCCCCTTTCATTCATAATAGGGTTAACGAGATCTGTCACCACCTCGCCCTGCGTTTATTATGAGTGCGCTCTTTCCTGTGTCAGGTAAAAATAATCGAGCAGCTCCACAGACGCATTTGGCCACCGGGGTCCTCCAGGGTCCGCCGTGGACGGCTGATTTGTTTTCACTGCAGAGTCTCCAGGGGCAACGCGTTGGATGGAGGGCAGGACAGAGAGGAAGTGACTTTAGCTTTTAGGTTTGCGCTCAGGAATGTTGCCACCACCTCCGAAGGATTCTCATCTTACGTGCTGGGAAATCTGTGGGTACATTAGCCCCATCGCTTTAAAAATACAAAAGCTCTGAAAGACCAAGAGCGATCACTGCTCAAAACAGCTCAACAGCAGCACACAACATGCTCCTGATTAGCAATCTAGCCGATGTGTGATGCTAAATACCAAAGATTTGCCTCCACACTGACACGATAAAGGTAGGTGGAACTGCGCTGGTTCCTGGGAACGCCTGTCGAATGTCCAGGGTAAAGAGGACGCTGCTACTGAAAAGACAAAATCCCAATCACAGCTGCAGAGTTTCCCTTTTTACTGAGATGCACCCCTCGCTGTAACCAGGGCAAATTAAGCTGAGACAGATATAAAACAATTAATATTTATGTTAGAAATAACTCTAACTTTGCACTTTAATAAACTCTCTGATGTCCCGGTGCAACCATCAGTCAGTGGGTCTGACAGAGCCTTTAATGGTTAAATTAAGAAAAGTAAAGTTAGTTTTTCGAGTTCACCGAAAAGACCATAAATAGACTCTGAAGCACCGACTGAAGGGAAATGAACTAAACCTTGATGTGATGTGTTCATCAGCCCCAGACAGCAGCTCTCCTGACTGCAGCCTCTGCCCCCGTTTCACACCCTCCGATGACTGCACACACACACACACACACACACACACATTATCATACACACACTCATGCACAGAGCAGTGTCTGTGATATCAAGGAGCTGATTATTTTATGCACCTGTCAGCAAATGCGGACATCCACAAGCACTCACAGCCACCCACACACACACACACACACACACACACACACACACTCACAGCCACACACACACACACACACACACACACACACAGGAGCTGTTTATCCCAGCGGGGGTAGAGATGTAGGTCCATGTAGGCCAATGTCAGCGTTCGCAGAAGCAAAATATTTTCATTGTGAGGGTATCTGTTCGTGTCAACAATCTGATAGGGCCCTGGGTAGAGATAGGCGGTTCCCATGAGGCCCGTGGCCTCGACAGTGACAGGGAGGGAGGGGGTGAGAGAGGTATTCAGGGTGGGGAGGGGGGTTTTACGGGATTGGTTGTTCCCAGATATCAGGAACATGGTGAGTGTCAACACCTCCGGAGGGGCAGATAGAGGGAGGTCAGGATGTGACAGACGGGCGATAGCCACTGGGATACAGGTGATCCTGCACCGACCAGTCACAGGCAGCTCTTTTCTGCTGCGCTGTCTCTGGCGGGACGTTTGGTTTAGATGCACGTTTTTAATCAAAGCATGCCAACCATCTCTTTGTTCCGCAGCATACTTCACTCGCGCACGGCACATAAACTGTTCAACGGCGACCAGCAGCGCTCTGATTTACTCTCCTGGCACCCGAACGCCTCTTTGTAAGCACTAAACACAGGACAAAGAGAGAAAGGAGGGAGTTGAGCCTGAGTTGAACCTGACTCACGCTCCACACTGACGGTGACTGCTGCCCCTGCTTTGTCACAGGTCTGTTTTGATAGCTTTGTTATTCCAGGCGACATAATGCTTAGATGGTGCACGACCTGAAACAAGCGTTCAACCAGCCAAACAGCACGTTGAACCTGTGCCAGGTTACAGATGTTAGCAGGTTTCAGGGGGATCGTCTCGTTGTTGCCCCCCGACCCTGCAGCGGGCTAATCTGACCCAGCGTTAGAGACCTGATGCTAAGCTCAGTGAAGGGTTTATGCAAACATCTCTGCTCTGTCTGTGCAGCTCTGACATGCCTCCTCTGTTGCTCCGGCCTGTCTCTAATTGTGTTTTGCTGCTTGTTGCTGTTTATTTATTGTTTTCCTGCATCACTATCTACTGTTGTCCTTCACCGTCGAATGTTGTTGCTCTCGTGGAAGAGGTGACCTCCCGGCTGCCGACCTTCCACACAGGAATTTGTTCTTAAATGACCCGACTGCTGAAGCGAAGGACAACGGAAACTGTACCGGTGAAAGTGTGTGTGTGTGTGCATGTGTGTGTGCGTGTGTGTGTGAATGAAGCTTTCTCCATCCATCCATGAGCCATACTGTTTTCATAACAGCACCGGCCCGGCAGTGTGTCACAGGGAACACGCTCTCTCCAAGCATCTGTCATGGCCTGATGCGTTTCTGGTGATGATTTAACAAACTCATCTCTACTCATCCGCACATGAAGGCCGACACAATGCAAATTGATTGGAACTGCAGTTTTATCTTCTCTATCCTATTACCTCTGAAATGTCTGTTAAACACTCCGCGGTGCTGTCAAAATATTGGTGTTACATCTGTCAAAACACGCAGCGCCGTATTGTGCCTACGGCGGTTTTTTGTTTTTTTTTGAAGCACAGATTAGCCCGGCAATCACTCCTTCAACATTTATGCATCTGAAAAAACAATAAGTCTCGTTGCTCGCTAAGTCGAGCTGCAAGCGTTACAGTCAGAGCGTGTATTTAATAAATACAGCTCGCCGAGCGCCGTCAGGCGTCAGACGCTTTACTCTAAAATGTCAAAGTGTTACAGTTACAGAAACAACCGCAGTGAATTGGGTGTTGCATAACAGGCAGATTTGACAGTTGTTTGTTATTTAAACCATCGTCTCCGTCAGTGGATGATGACTGTGACTCATAATTAAAATAATATTTTGGTAATGCACGAGAGTCAAAGTGTTATTCATGACTCCTTTTCACAGCAGCATCCATATTTTGCAGAATGAGTCAGCGGCGTTTTGTCCTGCTTCAACTGAACTGGCGCTCAGGGCCCTGTAAACGTGACCTCGTGTGGAGCAGCAGTGATCTTTAATGCCGCGCGTTCGAATTAATCATCGGCTGAATTCACAGAAAAGGCAGTAGCTGCAGACCAAGGCTTTACCCTTGAGGAACATTTGGAGAACAGTCGGTTCTTCTCTGACCTGACGACCGTGACAATCTCAGTCCCCCCACTGCTTCACCAGTCCCGAGCAGGACACAACGACACACCGACGGGGCCGGCAATGGCCTTCGCTCAGGAATGTTTAGCCCCAGCAGCAACAACCTCCTGGGAACATTAAAAATAGTTTTTCTGTACAAAACAAAAATGAGAGCAGGGGTTAAAATCTGGAGTTTGATAAACAAGTTGCAGGAAGATTAGAACCAGAGTTACAGGATATATCCATTTATCCCAAACAGTGTGTTACAGTCGGGCCACGTAGGTTTGCAGAGCAGCGATAATGTAGCTAATGCTGCTGTGCGGGACAGCAGGGAGCAGGAGCATGTGCAAAGAGCGTTAAGTTCTTTACAGGAGTTAAAATATTATGTGCAATGTGGCAACGAGCCAGTCCTTACCTGTCCAGGTGAACGCAGAGCAACGCTGACTGAAGTGCAGATGTTTTCCTCTGGAGTTTGGCAAAAACAGAAAAACGTGTTCATGAAGTGACGATAATGTTGCTCCATGTCTGCTCGATGTGCAAATGCACAACCATGGTCATAAAATAAACTTTATAAACATGTAATATTTCAGAAGAAAATGCCAAAAAACATGCATTGATTAATATTTCATTTAATATCAATATTACATTGATTGATATCAGTTATGCAGCAAAATCAGTATCAGAATTTAATGTTTTTGCAGACACCATGAAATATCAGTCCCTTAGTAAGGGAACCCCTGTGAATGTACTGAGTAAATGTGCACGCCTCATAAATGTATTTATTATGTAAATGTATTAAGTGTGTAATATTTGTATCTGTGGGGGCGTGAGTGCTTCTTTGAAAAGTCACATTTTAAACAAAGTGGAAACATTACAGACACATTTCCTGCGACTGGACGGTGCAGCATCACTCCCAATTCGAGTGTGCGTGTGTGTGTGTGTGTGTATTTTGTTAAACGGCCCACAGCAGCTGCAGCTCGTGTGCACGAAAGCTGCACAAAAGGTTTCGAGTGTGAAGCTTTTTCCCTCCGAAGCTTTTCGGTCGGATGAAAAGGACTCAGACGAGCAGACGATCAGACGATCAGGGTCTGCGAGTCCTGCAGCTCGAGCGCTCAGCCTCCCGCCACGGGAATTCTTTGATAAAGCCACAGCGTTGATGTGCATGCACATGTGTGCCTGCGTGTCGTTATATGTGTGCACATACAGAAATGCATGATTTGTCAGATTTAGCTAAATATAATATACATTTCTTACATTATTATGTGTGCAGAGTTATTTTGTACCATGAGAAGTGATAAAGAAATGAAAATGGTTTGTGTGTTCGCAGCGTGTCTGCTACTGACATCTGAAATAAATATGAGTGAATGCATACTTCCTCGTGACTGTAGCCTGTTTCCTCCTTTTCTTATTTTCATGACACCCTGAACTGGAATACAGAGAGAGGGTGTATCAAGGGGGAGAAAAAAGAGAGATTGACAAAGAGGAAAAGAAAGCGAGGGTAAAGGAGAGGTTAGCTGGGAGGCAGACATAGGAAGGAGGAAGTTCATCCACCTGCGTCTGATTTACAGCAGTCGGATATAATCTCCCTGACCAGAGAGAGATACAACTCTTTTTTCAGATCGATATGCTCACGCAGGCTGCATAGGATGAGGCCTGGTCTTGATATCCGACTACAGATATGAGACCAAGGAGGTAACGGCGCTGCTGAGCCGCTCAGACAGCAAAAGAATTCAGATGTTCACGATTTGTTTGGTTTATTTGTCAGATTCACGTTAAATGTTGCTCTGCGATCAATACCCTCGACTTGTGCTCAGCCTGTAATTCCTAAAACTTCTAAAATGTGAACTAGATGAAGTTCAGTGTGAACTCTGAAGAGATCAATCACTACCAGGAGGAGGTCGAAGGTCAGGTTCAGCTTCAGACCGGTGCCTCAGGAGATGTTACCAGTCTGTTTCTGTTTCACGGACACTGCAGCTGCTGGGTGACACCGTGTCAGGCCCCAGGTTTCCCCACGCCGCTGTTTAAATATGGCCAGCAACAGTATAAAGGTGCGAACCAAGTCTGTAACCATCTCTCACTTCCTGGGTGCCTTTCTCTGCAGCAAAGAGGTTTTGAGTCAGGTTTCCCGTCTGCTTAGCTCTGCTCTGGCCCCGGGGGAAACATCTGCAGGGGAGGCACGAAGCAGGCAGCAGCTCACAGTCTGACTCGGTGTCCTGTGTTTGGATTTATTACATTTAAAACATAACTGGTCCTGCAAATCACACAACAACAGCGGCGCCACACAAATGAAACATAAAACTTGCAGACTTCTTCAAATCGAGTTCTTCAAGACCTCACAAAGATCCTGGACCTGCAGCAGACCGGAGCGCCATGAGACTGCAGGAGAACACAAAGGTTTGGGGCCATAAAAGGAAACAATGAAAGACGCTAAAAGACTCGGAGGAGCCGATGAAAACTGCAGACGGTGATAAACCTCAGTGGGTTCGTCACCGACAGAGACTAGGGTCGTATTAAACATCTGATTCATGTTATTATGAAAACACTGACCTGTGCAGCTTTAATGACTGCGTCGTTCATCAAGCGAGCACTGGAGGAGTTTCACTACACTTTGCTGTTTTTTGGTGGGTGGCTTTAATGTTTTTGACAAATAAACCGTGACTGCAAATTTCGTCTGCAAATTCATAAATGGATAAAGTGTAATTGTTGTTGTTGTTGTTGTTGTTGTTGCAAAATAAATGGAAATTCCTTTTCCTGTTGTACATTTAAAGGCTAATTAAAGCCGCCACACTCCCTCTGCAGCAACTATCTCTATGCACGGAAGAGCTAATCAGCAATTAGCGATTAGCGATGTCGTGCCACCAACGTAACCCCGCCACAGTGACATTTCCTGGCGGCTGGGGCTCTGCTGACTGACACCCTCCGGTTCTCTCACTGCAGCAGATCCCTCTCAAAGAGTCTGATGAAGCAAATATGGCCTCCTATTACGTCGTCCGCGCTCTCGCAGCCTCCTCTTCCCTCGCTCTTCTCTCTAATCATGGGCGAAGCAGACCTCGGCTTGCAGAACAAAGGGCCGTGTTTGTGTTTTTTGCAGGCCTTTTACTTCAGGCGTGTTCCTCCGAGTGCGTGTGCTGGCCTTTGATGTATAACACAGCAACGTACGCCTCCGCCGCCCCTCTTACTGAACCAACCGGGCCTTCAACAAAGGCGTGCAGAGCGGAGGGAAGAGGGGAGGAATGAAAGGAGAGGAGACGTGTTTTCTTTCCTTCTCAATCACTAATCAACTCTTTTTACAATTGATCTTTGAGCCTTTCATTCAGCTCTGCTCTGAGCCGAGCTAATCAGCTGACGTGACAATGAACTTTTCAACTCCAACACACACACACAGCTGACCCGATGTGAGCCGTTACTAACATTAGATCAAGCTGGAATTATAATGGCAGCCATGTTTTCTTTGTTTTGTCGCCTTCCCCGGCTCATGATCACAAGGAAACTGCATCCGTGGAGCTTTTTTTAAAGCGGTTTGACCCCGGCTTTACTGAAAACGTCTTCCCCTTTGTTTTATTCGTCTAGACAGACTCTGAATCACTGAAAACTACAGGATTTCTGTCAGAAAACAGTTCAATGAAGCTCGGACTTATCCAGAGCGCGATCGGGCTGATTGGCCGATAGCAGGGAGTCCCCTCTCAGAGACAAACAGACAGATGATGAAGAGACAGAGGCTGATAAGGTGCTACATGATGAGTCCCCCGAAACACACACACACACACACACACACGCACACACTTCTCTATCGTCTGCTGGGTATTATGCATGAGCTAACGTGGAGAATGTCTGCATTTCATGTGTGTGTGTTTGTGTGTGTGTGTGTGTGTGTGTGTGTGTGTGTGTGTGTGTGTGTGTGTGTGTGCGCGCACAAAGCAAAGAAGGTGTGAAAAGTCTGACTTCTAATTCACCTCCCTGTGCATGGGGGTTAATTCTTCCTTTCCATCCGGCTTACTTGAGATTTAAGAAAGGAGGGGTCTGAAGTGGCAACAGATGCATTAATGTGCCTGTGTGTGTGTGTGTGTGTGTGTGTGTGTGTGTGTGTGCGTGTGTGTGTGCTGGAGACCCTGCTCAGATTGATGTCTCACTGAAACAATTTTAAAATTCATCCGGAGCACGATGCAGCTCCCTGATCTGACTTTAAAGTGAACACACACATCGAGCACAGTGACTATCATTTGTTGTGTTCCTGCAGACTCTGAACGGACAGGAGCTGTTTGGAATAACACATCTACAAAACCAACAAAACAGCCCGTTATCAGCCCGGGATCAGTCAGACGCTCAGGAGCAGCTCTCTGTTTGTTCTCTGCAGCGGTCCACAAGGGGGCAACGTTTGTAGGCCAAATGTGTGACATAATTATGGGCTGAGCACACTGAATCCATCTTGCAGCATGATGCGTGTGCAAACCCGAAGAGTGACAAAGTTAATGTCGAGCCAAAGAGAGCAGGGTCGTGTGCATGTGCACGCAGGGACTGGAGCTGAGCGGAGCACAGAATCTCTAACACAGTCAGGATGGCGGTGGCACAGCTGCAGGAACGTCTCAGAAAACCAAAACATTAAGCGTTCAAATGTCTTCGCGTGATATTTACTGGTCACAGTGCGAGCGATGTGCATCGGTGCACATGCTGGATCCTTTCGGCTGAGTTCCTCAGTCTCTTGCACAGAAACAACAGAACAGTAAGCTGCACATGAAGACGTTAAAGAAGACTGTGAGCTTCATCTGAACATTTACACATGTTGCATCTAATTCATTTGTCCCTTTGCCAGTGGCAGTGTGACATACTGAATTACCTGCTTATAATTAGTACACACTGTACAGACGGACTGTTTAACTGTTATTATAACTGTTATTACAAGGAACAGGGCGGAAGAAAAGAAAGAAAGAAGAAAAGGAGAAGGAGAAAGAAGGAGGTGGGAGCTCTTCTTCTCTGCCTCCCTGTCCCGTCGCTGGTAGCCGGTCGTGGTAATACCATACACGCCCTGCAAAGGCTCATAATTGCCAAGTGTTATTCGATGGCCAAACGGGATTATTTCTTCAAAAGAAACATTAGCCGCCTTTAGGAAGGAGTGTGAGGGATTGGGGTTCGCTGCTCCCCCTAATCTGGCAGGAGACCCCCACAGTCACACTCCTCCACCTGGCTCAATACCCCTCCACAAATCCTAATCCCCTCCGTTTGTTTTCCCGGATAGAGCCCCCAGAAGAACGGAGGGAAGGCGTAGGAGGAGAGGGAAGGCAGGAGTTGGGGTCATGGGTGATGCCGATAACGGTGATGTGACAGTTATTTGCCAGCGCTGATTTACAGCTGCTTCATCTCTGTGTTAATCAGCTCCACTCTTATTTATATTTAGAGGGAAGAAATGTGTGTGTCCCTCCCCCTGTGTGTGTGTGTGTGTGTGTGTGTGTGTGTGTGTGTGCCTACCTCCACGGCCTCCTCTCTTTAATAAAAGTATTGTTTGTGTTTCTCTGATTGGGAACACGTGGGCTAGGTGGGGAACCCTGCAGTGGGGTCGGGGTCTGGGAGCAGACGGGGTCCTGTTCTCCGGGGTCTCTCTCCTGGTCCTTCCTCTTCTCTCACTCAGAAGTCCTGTGTCTGCTCAGGGGGCCACGAGGTGCAGAGTCACCTAATGTCCCTTGGCAGGATGACCCCGCGCTGCCTCTATCAGGGGGTAACCTTAGTCCTCTCCTAACGGACCCCCTCCCCTCCCCGCAGGGATGTAGTACACGCACACACGCATGTACACACACACCAGTCACCAAACAGCCCTGGGGTGATGAAATACGATCTTGCATTCCACATACACAGCCATTGTTCTCTTTGTACCAGACTGTGAATTACACACATACACGTTCACACCCTTCTGCAAGACAGCTCAAACACACACACACACACACACACATTAGCAGAGAGACCATCATGCAGGCCGAGCCCTGCTCTGCCTGTGTGGCTTCGGCTTTGTTGTCTTGACGACACCCTGTGTTTGAGATCTCCACGTCTGATAGTGTTGAATGATCAAATTCAAGCTGTTAAGTGGGTAATCGCTGTGGGAGGGAGACGAGGGAGAAGAAACAGGGATTAACTTAAAAAGACAACGAAAACAGGGCGTGGCCTAAGCAGGCAAAGCAAGAAGCAGTGAATGGCAAATGAGAAGCAGAGGATCGGACTGGAAACGCCACGCCTCCTTGCAGCGTGGATGACCAACACATGGACTCTTTATTAGCTCATGGAGTTAACAGGCAGCAGCGGCGCTCTGACATGAGCTCATGTGTTTGGACAGATCTGCTGAAGGTTTAAGACCAGTACCGGAGCCTTATCTGATCCAGAGATAAAGTCTCTCACTAAGAATGAGAGGAAAACACACACAGAGGCAGCCGGAGTGTGTGAGTGGTCAGAGGAGGGAGAGAGAGGGAGAGAGAGAGAGAGAGAGAGGAGAGAGAGCTGAAGGAGACTCAGTGAGCTCGAGTGTGTCCTGGGAGACCCTCGGCCTCAGAGCGTACACTGGGTGTGTGACGGTGATGATGTCAGTGTGAAACACAAAAGTGACGACAGATATGAGAACAAAAGTCACCACGCCCCTCAGTGTGTGTGTGTGTGTGTGTGTGTATGTGCATATATGTATGTTATTTAAAATGACAAGTTTTATGAATGAACGCGTGTTTTGTGTGTGTGTGTGTGTGTGTGTGTGTGTGTGTGTGTGTGTGGTGCATGCATGTATTATAATATTGTGTCCTGCTCTCCTGACTGCACACTGCGTCACATGTGAACGTGAACTCAGACAGCTTTAAGATTCAGCCCAGTGCGTGTTCCTGCAGTCGCCAGCAGACAGTTCCACTGCTTTCACCACATTTTGTTTGAGTTTGTCTCTGAAACACTGATGCTGCAGTGTGATCTACACAGAATTTAACATTAGAGAATTTCTTTCTTCTGCTAATTGAATTTTAGTTTCCACTTCAGTTCCTTTTAGTGTTTCAACTATTATAAAAGCAAATTTTTGCACTTCCCCTGCATTCATTGTTCAGCTTGAATCCAAAGCTTCCACTGCTTTCACTCATCCTATTTTCACTTGAACTCCTTTCAGTGTTTTAGATACTTTTAACCTCATCAACTCAGCCACTTCATTCAGTGAATGACGCTTCATCTTCACTTCACTGACTGAATTTTGATTTCCACTTCAGCTCTTTTCAGTCCCAGCTGTCTCACATGTTTTAGCAGCACACTTCCAGCTTTGAGCACGTAAACACTTCGCCTGCACTCGGTGCCAACACTGAAACTAAAAGTTCAGCTTATTTCACTGTTTCTGTTTCCTTTGCCACTTCAACGCATTTCAGTAGTTAGTCAGTAGCATTTAGCCGTTCAGCACGCTCAAACGTAAACCGCAGTCCACATCTCCATTTAAAGTTCAGTGTGTGAACAGTTTAAGCTGCACTTCATTTCACTTCACATGATTTTGAACTTTGTAGTTTTTTTCCAGTGCCTTTCTTGTGTTGTTTGTTTCTTGGTGTTTTTTTGAAGGTTAAAAGCTGGCTCAACATATAAGTAAATAAATATTTGTGTATCGAGAAAACTGAACTTATTCTATTTAAACTGCTTCATTTAATGAGGAGCTTCTAGTTTTGTCTCATCATCTTAAAACACAGATAGCCTGACGTTGACTTCTGTGCATATACATTCACATAACCTCCCAGGCGTTCATAGTCACCATTTATTGCAGTGACATGTTGGAATATTCAGCTTTCCTTCCAAAAACGTGAATACAGTGACTCAACATTTGCTGTACTTCCTCAGCATCTCACGTCGATTGCGTTTGACTGTGCACATCTATGCGTCTGTGGACGGCGCACATCAGTACCAGATCTGAGCAGCCAGTGCTCGCCAAGGCTTTGGTGCCCAGCGTGATGTTGCTTCCTGCAGGAAGAGGGAGAGCAGAGGAAAAGCAAAACAGGACATCTTCAGATCTGTCAGGGGAGCAGCTCCACTCCTCCTTTCTGCCCTCGGGGGAAAACGCTCCAAAGGAAGTCTACCTCCCTTCATCCCCCCTTTTCTGCCCTCGCCTTGCTCTGCTCTCTCTGGGACATGTTCTCCCGTCTCAGTACTCCTCTTTTCCTCTGTCACACCGAATCAAACAGCGATTAATGCCGCAGAGTTTAATGTCACCTGGCGCGCTGCAAACCTTTGACCTGTTTTCCTCAAATTTTAAACCTGCAGTTGTGAAACAGGCGGTAGTAAAATGACAGATGAATAAATGTGGCCTCTGTGCCGACGAGCAGCCTTCGCCCCACGCCTGTTCAGAACAGTCCAGAGATCTGCGGTCATTTTTTACCTTTCGATGCCGCAGCGGGCAAAGTTCTGCTAAACCCTTTTATTAAACATTAAAAAAAATAAAACTTAATTCCCTAGAAAATGCTTTTCATCCATGAATATATTATTTATTTATTATGTATCTTATAATGCATTATTTGTTTTCCTCTTTTAGTCTTATTTTCTCTGAATTCACTTTTTCTCATATGCACTTTTACTTGTTGCAAAGGGAATGTTTGTACTTTTCACTTCAGTTGCATGGATTTCACACTGCCAGTACTTTTTCTCATGTTAAACCATCCACTTCACCTGCGAGCACCATCCGTAACGATCATGGACTGGGAGAAGTTGTGTTATAAAGATGTAAAATGCATATCGATCATTCTAGTCATACAATAAAAGTAAAATAAAACGGTGGAGTGTGGGTATAAGTTTGTTGGGCCGGGCTTCCGGTGGATCCAATATTCCTGTGTTTTCAGCTGTATCGGTGTTTATGGCCGGTCAGTGAGACCCAGAGGATTCTGTTGTTTTCCAGTTAGAAACAGAAACTCTAAACTCTCCTCTCATCCTCTGCTCTCAAACCATCGTCAAGGTTACCACAGCCACTGTATGTGCCGTTTGTGTGTGTGCATGTGTGTGTGTGTGTGTGTGTGTGTGTGTGTGTTAATGTGTCATTTTGTGTCTCCGTGCATGAGTGTGTGTGTGTGTTCCACTGCCTGGTTTTCCTGTTTGTCATTGTGGTCGTGACCGAGGCAGGAGAAGCTGCTTAGGTAGAAGGAGGTTTGTCGCGGTGTGCTGTGTGCCTGTAGTCAGTGTAGTGACACTCCCTTTGGCAGCTGCAGTGTGTTTCAGTGAAGATGGCGTGTGGTTTCAGATCTCATCTTGAAAATATATTCACTGGGTCTGTTTGAAATTCGGCAGCCTCCAGACATCAGCCATCAGCATCTCTGCGTCACGTGCTGAAAGACAACAATGAACCTCTGAGTCCAGCGTTCATGCTGCACCGCCCAGGGCTTCTGTCGTGCTCATTTTTTACAGTAAAAACCTACATACTCAAATCCAGGGTCGTTAAAATCTATTTTACATTGTCTGATCATGCACGTGAAACTGCACTCTGTCCACATCGAACCCCGTCCGCTCTGTCTTCTTCCCTGTTGCAGCATATTTAGCTGTGATGCGTTGGAGCCGTCCCTCGCAGCAGCTTCTGTTGCACCAATCAGTAAGTGCCATTAACAAGTAGCATAGCATGGACTGAGCTATAGCTGTGTTTAATGAATAATAAAGAGATGGAGGATAAAGAGAACCTTACAAGAACAATATAGAAGCAGCTGATGAGGCGGAAAACAAGATGGGAAGATCATAATGGACAGCTGGCGCTCAGTGGAGACGGTCTGGCTTCCCGTCGCTCTCTTTCCATGCAGCGATTAGATAACATCTCTTACCGTATTCACTGCAGCCCATACACTCTGCTCTATTGTACACGGGTAGGCTGGCATGTTAGGGACAGGAAGAATAACCTTGCCGGGTTGCCCTAACAACACTGTGCTCCGAAGGGAGGCTGCAGGGTGTGTGAGAAAGAGAAACACAGAGAGCGACGCGTGCATGGTGATTAGTGTGTTTGATTTTGACCTCGTGTTCATCGAGGGGCTCGAACTGATCGTCTCAAAACTAAAATAACAACAAAACTATGAAAAGAGGCTGCAGTAGTAGTTCTGCTGAGCAGCTAGAAGGATTAAATGACGTGGAAACCAGAGATGAGGTGGAACAAGGCATGAAAGTGGCTACAACGTGGACTTGTCATAGAAAAGAGCCACATTGACGGAAGTAACCGATCCACCATAGCGCTATCATTCCTCACAGACAGCTGCGCCAGACCACCAAAAGCAGAGAGCACCCCTGGCACAGTGCGCGCAGCACAGCTCTGCTGTTCTGCACCATTAACACACACGCTGTTCTCATACGCAGCCCGACTGTAAAAGGCACCCCGTTCACCTCCGATTCAGCCCCGTCTTTCAGCTGCACAATCCTCTGCCTGTGTGAAGCGAATGTGTGAGGAGCACGGTGTGAGAGGTGACCAATGACCAATGTGTGATATTATTGTGTGTGTGATATGTACATGTGTGTGAGCCACAAACACATCCATTACCTTCGCCCGTGCACATGTGAGAGAATGAGAAGCGGTTAACAAGCCGGATGTTTGGACTCTCCTCCACGTTCCCTATCAGGCCCACACTTTTGATCTGTCTTCAGGGTTGTCCTTCCCAGCAGCCATGTTTGTTTACTTAGCGAGGTAGGCTACTGTGTAGTACCTCCTAATGAAGTGACTTGTTTTTGATTTGGCCTGAAATCTAATCCCCCAGCGGAGATGAAGATGTGGAAATGGGTCTGAGGTTGCAGGGATTGTGAAGTGTGGCGCGGTGGCTGGGACTGGTTAAGCTGTTTGAGGTGATGACAGAAAGGCAGCCGCTGACACAGGAAGTTTATGTTGTGAGGAGGAGAGCTTTGGCTTGGCACTGCTCCTTTCTTCAACATCCACCCAGAGCCTGATAATCACAAGCTCACCTTGTTCCTCTTTCTCTCCCTCTCCCAGTCACGATCCCCACACACACACACAGAAACCGTACTTGTTGACTCCGTCAGCTCAAACACACATCCAGCGCACACATACTTGTGCTCCTGTGAATCATTTGAGCCCTGGCAGCAGTTCAAGAAAACCTCAAAGAGAATCTTGTTGGCAGGAGGCTGCAGCACTTCACCTCTTCATAAAGGTTAGCGAGAACACAATGTGGCTCTGCTCTGCTCCATCCTCTCTCCTCACCTCCTCCTCACTCCGACTGATCCCGTGCAGTCGTCCTCTGCTCTTTCACTTCTGCCTTTATCTCGTACCTTATTCCCACAGATCCTCTCGCTTTATCTGTTGGAGGAAAATGAATGTCCGTCATCGATTTCTGATGATTGATGTCTACATATTTACAACGCCCCGGTAATAAAAACGTGTTTTATGCAAATTGAAGTGTCTTTTGTTATTTGTTTGTTCTGCTCAGTGCTGGAATTTCTCATAATTCAGAAAGGCTCTTTACTTCTAGATTAACTCTTTAGCGCGTCTGGGAGTTACTGTGCAGGGCCGAAGAGCTTCCCATAGGCTTCCTGCAGCCGATAAGAAACGTAAACACGCCGGGTCACCAAGAAAACATGTCACCCTCCGCACTGGAGCTAATGAAGGGTGATGGTAGGGGAGATGAGGGGTGGTTGCGTGGGGTGTTCTCTCACACAATGATCTGAGTGTTTGAAGGAGAGGGGATGGACTGTACATAGTAAGGAAGTGTCCCTCACACACCACCCGCTAAGCGTCTATAATAGCATTTTTATGGGAGCACATGCATATAGCACACACACACACACACACACACACACATAACACCTCAAAAGTGAGACCATGTGTGCATATGCATATGTGCGTAACCCACACACACACACACACACACACACACACACACACACACACACACACACACACACCACCCGAACCTTAATCCATGCGGGCGGGGATGGTAAAGGAGATGGGTGGAATCTGGTGGTCAGTGTTTATTTGCTCTGTCTCTCTCTTCTTTCTGAGGGGAACGAGAGCCATGTTGGAAGGACACTGCATGAGGGCTGAGGGTACATCCTTCTTCTTCCTCTTCACCTCATCCCTCCGTCCCTTCATCCCCCCTGTTTCTATCTCTTTGCTGCACCTCACGAGTTCCATTGAGGAGGCAGGGGTCTTGTGATGTTTAATGCGTGCAGAACCCCAAGCCAGATGCAAATGAACCAGAGACAAAAGCAGAAGCGTCACACTGGGACGGCAGTGAGATGTTCTCCTGCAGCCTCTGCAGCCGTCCAGGAGCAGATGAGTTCTGGGCTCAAGATGAAAGCAGCTAAAAGCATGTCTCCAGCACTTACATGTGTCTGACTGCCACCAACACATATTTACTCAGACATAATGTCATGGAGTGTGTTTGACCTGCCTGATAATATACGGGCTGTAACAAACAACAAACACAGCAGCTTTAAATTTAAATAATGCTCGTATTGCATTTGGTGACAATAATCATCCCACTTAGCTGCTGCATTCACCTCCTTCTTTATTATTTTGCAATGCTTTCACTTCAAAACAAAGATTATAGTTAATAATCTAATCTAACAACGTATATTATAAGACAATAAGCACCCTTAATCTCCAAAGACTTCCCTGTTTTATTCCTCAGAGGATGTGTGTATTTCTATTTAGTATATTTCTATATTTCTAATACGTCATTTTTATATCAAATCACACCGGAAATGATATTTTCACCGTATGACTATTCACTTTTATAAATAATTATCTGTAACAAAAAATATGGCGAGTCCATACGTAAAATAAATGTTTAATAAAATGCTAATACTACTACTACTACTAATAATAATAATAATAATAATAATGATAATAATAATAATAATAATAATAATAATAATAATAATAATAATAATAATAATAATAATAATAATAATAACCTGTTTTCCGCCTGCTCCTTGATGCCAGAGCCTGACTGAAGTCTCTCCAGTCCGGGTGGTTGTTCTCCGGTCCCGACCTGACCGGCGGATCCGTCACCATTCCACCCGCACGCGCTATCATAAACATCCTAGTCCCAGACCTGCGAGGGCAGGAAGTGCGCGAGGACAGGAATTCCACTCTTTCAAATTACATTACGGCCTGTTACAATGATGGCTCCTCAGTTTACTGTAGGCCTACCGCACGCACACCGCGCGCTCAAGTGGGCCCACGTCAAATCAAACGCACAGCGAAGCGGGATTCGGCGGGGTTATACCTGTTACGCGTGTCTGCTCTCAGCCCTGCAGCCGCTCTCTTGCAGGTTTGGAACTTTTTATGGTTGTTTGATGCCGGAGCCTGACAGCAGAATCAAAATACACGGGCCACGCAGACACCAGCTGACACATGAGCTGTATACATACATGTTAAATGAATGCAAATACACGTTTCTGATGCCAGTAGAAGAGTGTGTGTGTGTGTGTGTGTGTGTGTGTGTGTGTGTGTGTGTGTGTGTGTGTGTGCAGGATGTTGATCATATTTGGGAGAGTGTTGAAAGACTTTCAGAGATGTATATTTATCTAAGGAAAAATACGGACTCTTCTGTCCGTGGCTGCAGCGCAGCCGCCGTCCTCCTCGGGCCGCACAGCAGAAATAAATCGGGCGGTGTCAAAAGCGTTTTCAGAGGATGCAGCGTGTCCTGCAATTAAATACAGTCATATTAATTGTTTTAGAAAAAGTCAGTATGGCGGGAATAAATCAGAAATTAACAAATTTTGAAAGAATTAATAAAAAACAGAAACTTCGGCTGCAGGAATCAATTCCCCTCCGTGTGAAATTAGCATAGAAGCTATATTAGCATTGTTGTTTTAGTTATGTATTTATTTGTTTATTTGTCGCCCACTAAAGTCCCTGCATTCCTGAGCTCCTCGCTGAAGCCCGTCAGCAGGTCAGGTTTCAGGACCCTTGTTTTGTTTACGATTGTCCAACATGTTGTTTTCGGCTTTGTTGACGCGCGTGACTCGCGGCGGCTCAGGAGGTTGGGTGACGGAGGAGGGGAAGACTGAAGCATATATCCATCCTGGAGCTCACACCGTCTGCAGCAAATTAAACCCCGGCGCTCTGACGTCATTCAGGTTGAATGCTAATTATTAAAACAATTAGAGGAAACCGGATCGCGACCGTTCGGCGGAAACCTGGTCAATTAAACTGGTTTTAGAATAAAAAACATGCTCGTTTGAAATTCAGGGCCGCATCTTAGCAGTTAGCATTTTAGCCTAAAAGCAGACAGTGCAGTTCTTAACAGTGCGTCAGTGGGACGTACGGGACCACCGTGGGCTCTCTGAATATGTCATAATTTTACTTTCTTATATTAAATGGAACTTATTGGTTATATTGCTGACAGACATGTATTTAATTATAGCTAAATTAGCCCCCAAACGGGGACTCGTTTTTAATTTATATTTAATTTATGTTTAAACAATCGTTTGAGAGAGTGCAGTAGCTCGGTGCAGGCAATGTGAAGAGACCACACGAGTGATTCAGGTGAAATGGTGAATTAAAGGGTCTCCGCTCCAGTGTTTGCCGGGTCCGTCCTGCCTGTTTGAGGTGCAGCACCAGGCCGAGGAGACCACAGACAGCAACAGGAGACCGAACATCTCCTCCGGTCCTGAGGTGACGCTCAACACACAGCGGCCTGTGAGACAAAGGCAGTCTGTTTGTGGCCTCTGCTTTATTTTGACAGACAAACCGCTGCCACATTTCTGTTGATGTGTCTCATTTAAATAACAGCGGGTCAACTGTTGTTTTTCTTTTCTTAAACTGAAATTATTTTAAAAATTCACTATCGTCTGAAAAAAATAGTAATTTCCACTGTGGTGTCATGAATACGGGCGAAATCTTGTATAAATATTTAATTTTTTGGGTGCAAAAATTATTTTTTAGCTCATTTTTGATTTGCAAATTAATAACTTGGCCGAGCTCCTCTTGTGTTATTCGATAGGCTCATTAATTAACACAGTGAATGATGTAATATTTTAACTGATCCCCGCGCTTTAAAGGCAGGGGCGTAATAGCGGTGTTGAGATTATCGGAAAATGCTCTCCGTCTTAAACATGTGAAAACATTGAAACAAACAACACGTCGCGCTGCAACGCCTGAAACTGCAGCGCTGGTAGTGCTCGTTGAAGATGGTTTGGCTCTCACCGCGCCTCAGCTGCCGCGGCCAGGCTGCAGACTGGCTGCAGGGTGATGACACACATCCCAATGCTGCTCCACCTGCACAGACTCCCAGAGCACGGAAATAATACACTCCAGAAAGCCGAGGGACCCTCATGGGTGGTCGCAGAAATGTATCCCTCTCCCTGCGCTCCCCTCTCTATGTGAGCTAATTAAACTGCACTATCTGTCCCGATTTCCTTGGAGCTGCGGACACGCAAATGTGCGTGTCTTTGTTCTGAGGTGAGAGGGTCCGTTTAGTCAAATATATTTGGTTATAGTTTGACTCAAGTTGTTTTGCAGCAGTTTGGTTTTAACCAGGCTTTAACTATTTGTTCGAGGCGAAGGAGGAAAATAAATATTATTATTGTGTGTGTGTGTGTGTGTGTGTGTAGGCTATAACATTTTCCAACATACAGCATTTACACATGGCTTTCTATAGACTGATTCATGTCACTTTGTCTCTGTTTCGTTCTCTTTTCGTCTGTTTTCTGCCTTTAGGCGCGTTTCGTTCAAACCAAGAGGCAAAATGTGAAACAAACTTTTCTGCAAATTAGGAGCGAAAATGAAATGTTTGCTTCATCAGCTTCCTGAAATCTACTGCAATACATCATCAGTGCGATGATTTTCCTTGTTCACTATTTCCCCAGTGTTCGTCCTTCCTCGGTGCGGATCCGTGTTTGATGTCCGCAGCGTCTTACTTTGACTCAGGTGTGATAAAAACGAATTTCAGCGCGTTAACAAGAGCTGATTATTGTCTCATTCACTGTAACCACCGGAGGCGGAACTCAAACACGCACTAATCACGACACTACGTCGCTCCGCGGAGAGCATTGGAGCAAAAGCAGCCTGTCAGTGGGCCTGAAAAAAAGAGGAAAGGGCTGGGCTTATTGACTCAGAAACCACGACTTAGGTTGCGCCTCCATCAGAAACCAGTTTAGAAAAATCTCTGTTGCAGAGAGAGGACGGTCTAGTGCGCGGCACCCACTGAGCAGCAAAATAAAGATTTCTCCGCACTTTTAGCCTGGAGGATAACTTTCCATCACGGTGCATCCCGAGGTCCTGCAACACCTCCCCCTGCTCATCGAGGCGCCATTAAACGGTTTGCTCGTCGCGTTTGGACTGGACTTGTTTTGTTTTGGTGTGCGCAATGATGGCCACTTACCAAAACCCGGAGGATGACGCAATTGCCTTGATGATCCACGACACCAACACGACCAAGGAGAAAGAGCGACCCAAAAAGGGACCGGTCCAGGACAAGGTTCCGGAGAAGCCGGATCCGTCCCAGAAGCCACCGTACTCGTACGTCGCTCTCATTGCCATGGCCATCCGGGAGAGCTCGGAGAAGCGCCTCACTCTGTCCGGTATTTATCAGTACATCATCAGCAAGTTCCCCTTCTACGAGAAAAATAAGAAAGGCTGGCAGAACAGCAGCGCCTGAACTCAACGGAGTGCTTCATCAGGTTCCGCAGGGAGGGCGGCGGGGGGAGAAGGGGAATTACTGGACACTCGACCCGGCCTGCGAGGACATGTTTGAGAAGGGGAACTACAGGAGACGGCGCAGGATGAAGCGGCCGTTCAGACCTCCACCGACGCACTTCCAGCCGGGGAAGTCGTTGTTCGGAGGAGACGGCTATGGCTACCTGTCCCCACCCAAGTACCTGCAGTCTAGTTTCATGAACAACTCCTGGTCGCTAGGCCAGCCGCCCGCGCCCATGTCCTACACGTCCTGTCAGATGGCCAGCAGCATTCAGGTCAGTGAACGTCAGGGCTGTCGGCCCCTCGTCTTAACCCCTACTCCCGCGTGCAAAGCATGGCGCTCCCCGACATGGTGAACTCTTACAACAGCATGGTCACCATCACCACCCTGCCCCACCATGCCCAGCAGCTGAGCCCATACCGCAGCACCTCCTCCAGTCTCCTCCAGTAACGGAGCGGGCCTTCAGTTCGCGTGCTCTCGCCAGCCCGCGGAGCTCTCCATGATGCACTGCTCATACTGGGAACACGAGACCAAACACTCGGCGTTACACACGAGGATTGATATTTAAGGTTTACCGGGCGGTCTGTGTAAAGTGAGGACTCGTGAGCGTGAGAGTTGATTCCTGTGATTTCAAAACAGAACCGAGAGTGTTTTAAAGAGACCATTCTGACGAGCTGTCCGGGTCCAGCCGCCGGGAGGTTCGCGCGCGACGGTGTGGAGAAAATCTCACAAAATGGAATCTGGAGGTAAAGGAGTCACCGGGACGCACCAGGTCGCACAGCCTCTGGGAGCCATTTCGTGCGCCTGTGTTCCACTTGGACTGACGGCCGTAACTTGGTATTGTAGTCATAATTGTGCCTATGAAAAACTTTTCATTTTCACGGGGAGTGACGTCGCTTCAGCTGTGTGTTACTGGTCTGCGCAATGATTTCTCTCAACTTTACGCACGGCTTTTCCAAACTGTTGCCAAATGAAACGCGAGCACAAGCTGCCGTAGGGTTAGATCTGTCATGTGTAATGAATTCAGAGGTCAGACCGGCCTTCGTAACTTGCACTGAGCGAGGCCTGCACGGTGAGACCTCACCTCGTGTCATGGTTGTGAACTCTGTTGGCTTAAAAGGTGAAAGTGTGTGTGTGGAGAGCGCCAAAAGTACAATTCAGGGTTTTTCATATCTCTTGATCCCAAATGTATGTGATATCATTTCAGTATGACGCCAGCCAGTGCCAGGTTTTGTTAATCTTTCTGATTATTATTATTTTTTTATAAACGTGATTAGCTCTGTTGTCTCCTTCATGTTGGGGCCATGTTTCATTTTAATTAGCACTTTTCCCTCTTTTCTAGGTTTGTGAATTTCTTAATAAACTTGTATTTCTTAAAGTTACGCAGTGGTCACGAAAGTAACTGTTTTATGCTTTGATCACCACTGTTGGCACTGCAGGGAGCAGCAGCATAACGCTGAAACAGGCTGTTCAGAAATGTAAAGGACACGGTAATCTCAGACAAACCGCTGTGCAGGGTTATGAAGTTTAAAATGACTGATTTATAAAATCATTGCCTCCGTTAATTATCGTAATTGACTGTTGTCTATTGATGCATAATTTAAGTGAATAAATAACGAGATGAAAAAAGGGCACAATCTACAGCGATAATAATAATAATATATATATAATAATAACAATAATGATAATGATAATAATAATAATAATGTTCTTTCGTTATAGTTTCCTCCCTCAGTGACTGACCTGTGTTTGACTACAGGCTATTTAAATGTTTTATGGGCTGTTCCACACGAAGGTAACGATATTTAATAGCAATTATATTTTACATAATTCATAAATGATGTCGCATTAGTATAAAAATGGCGATGCATGGTGGCTGTGACGGTTATGGCCCAGTATTAATATTTTTGTCTCGACGGATCGTTTTCAGGCGCGTCAGAGAGGCAGAAACACTGAGACCCGCTGAGAGCAAAGCTTCCCAGCCCCGGTTTGAACAGATGTCCTTTAATGTGTGATCATCAGGAATCTGTTTTCTGAATTTACTTCAATAATCCTCCTGTAAATGACCAAAATAGCAGCGATAACGCAGCACAGAGGCTCATAATAATCAGAATAATAATAACTTTGCTGTCGTGGTGGATGTGTCGCTGCTGTGGAGCGTCAGTTGTGTTTTCCCTGGCTCTTTGCTGAAGATGCGGGGCCAAACAGAGAGACAGTAATGTTAATGCCTAACGCCATTAAATGATGCGGGAGCGTGTAGGAAACGTGGTCAACAAAGACAGGAAGTGTAATAAAGTAACGGCGGTGCCGAGTCGCCCTCCAGCCGGTCACGTTAACCCTTTCTGAGCCTGTGACATCACGCGGAGAGGATTTCATCCGGCCCTGCTGAATTTAGGAGCGATGTGCTGATGTGTTGACGCCAGCTGCTGCAGAGTCTCCTCCGGAGGATCGGAGTATGAAATTCAAACGCACCGCTCCTCCTCCTGAACGGCGTTTTACTGCGAGACCGTTAAATTACGTCGACGCGTTCCCGTGAGCCTCTGAGGACGATCCCGGCGCCCCGAGGCCCGGAGAGCCTCCTCGCCGCCGAGACATGTTGACGGGTGAAACGCCCCAATACAGCGAGAGATCCGGGCCGCGGCCTCCAATAATCACCTTCACACTATCACAGCGCATCGATTCATTGGTACCATCTGGGTCTGACGTTCGCACTAAAAGGGCGTTTCACCACAACAACCTCGGTGTTTTGACAGCGCATCACAGCATCACGCACACTGAAATATTGTTTCAGAGGCGAACAATTACAGAACATTACGTTACTGCCGCGCCAACGTCACATCAAACGGCCCCGGTGCAGATCAGACGTTTGACCGGATCAGATGCGTCAGAGTTCAGGCTCAGTCCAGGGTCAGAGCGGCTGGAGCTGCACCCGCACATCCACCGTCTCCCCACGGCGGCTCAGACGTTCAGAGAAAGCGATGCATTCACTCCTGCAGTTTAATAACAGCGCTGTTATTAGTGCGCGACTGCGGGTTAATTAAATAATGTGTTTGTTCCATTCAGGTGTTCGTTTGGACACAAAAGAGTTCTGCATGTGTGATACTTTATTGGAAAAATACAGATTTAAAGAATTGAATTTATTTTTACCTTAATTTAAGAAAATGAGACAAAAACATAGCGAGCACAAAAATACTAAGAGAAAATAAAAAATCTAATACATAATAAAAAAAGAATAGTTTAGAAATGCACCAGCAGGAAACACAAAGATGAGATAGTTCAAACAGTTATTATAACTGCATACTAACACTGCATTCATAATAAAGATGTCAAACAGAGGCTTTTATGTTGTCGCTGCATCGTCTCCACTGACCCTCTGATATTAAAAGATAAAATCTATATTATTTTAAACATGAAGCCCCACAGGCTGCAACAACGAATGTGTCATTGTGTGTCCTTAAACTGCTGGTTCAGTTTATTCATTTAGAATAAAACCCTGTCTTTCTTCAGTGTGTTGGTGAACTCCATATACACACACTGGATGTATCTTTATATGTGGATATACAGGCGCGTGATCCCTTTATTGACATTTTCACATTTATTTTAATTATTTATAGAGATGCATCAGAGAAAACCATTGAGACACTTTGGGCCCGTCACAATCACACCGCTGAGCGTACTGCGGTCTGACCGGTGGAGCTCAGTCCTGCTGCAGGCTCCTGCAAACCACGCGCGTCCTCCTCGGCCAGCCGCGCGCGATCATGGCGCAGTATCACGTTGTTTTCAGCGTGAAAAGGCAGAAATGAAAGATGAAATGAAAATGCCGGGAGCCTCGGGGACTGTGGAGCCACCGCAGTCCCACAGTGCACCCAGCCACTTGTCCATCCTCCTCCTGTGTGCGGAGGGACCGTGGAGGCGAGCCTGAAATGAAGCTGTGTACGTTCTCTGCTTCCTCACATTAATGTTTTGTAAACAATAAGGAGATAAGGGCGCGTTTGAAAGGCAAGTGTATTCCAAACACTCCTCCAAAAATAATAAATACAAGTGTTTTACAAGAAATTATGCTTCGGCGAGTGTAACTAACCTTTACATAAACTACACGGGCAGAGGTGGACGTAATGATTTTCAGGTACTCCTGAGTTTAACCTGAGCCCGCTGCACACGGTGCATTCACTTCATTTTCTATTTTTATTTTAAGCAACTTAACACAGACCTTGAGTTTATAGGTACTTAGTTTCAGGAATTCTCGCTTTTTATTAAGCAGCTTATGCTTTGGCCTGATATCACAGTAGCTGTTCCATACGAGTACACGAAGTTCATGGTGGAGTGATTTTTGCATTTTATTTATTTGTTGTTGGGTTTTGTTTTGTTTTTGTTTTTTTTAATCTCTTTTAGTTTTGTGTTTGTTTAAGTTTGAGTCGTCCATTTGTCAGCCGGTCCAAAACATATCGCTCTGAGACCCTGCTTACTCTGCAAAATATGCATGCAACAAGCAAACACAAATATAACTCTATGTCAGACCGTGACTTCGTCCTCGATAAAGGCCACGCACTGAATACATGTGCGTGGACTCAGGCTGAGTGTGCATCTGTGTGCATAAGGTTGACAGTTCAGCAGGGGCGGCCAGCAATGAGCCTACGCCTACAGGATGTCTCAAGAGCCCGAGAGAATAAGGCCAGCCGAGGTTCAGAAGACTAGCACAGGCCTGCTTTAAAACACACTCCTCTTCTGATTCAAGCCTGAAGCCTGCAGCTCCACGGCGGCGGTGTTTTCCTGATGAAACATATTCTACCACCAGCGTTTAGATCATTTAATATATTTACAAAACTCATTAAACTAATTCTTACATGTAAAATAATTCATGTCATTTCTGCAAAACGTTTAACTTTCCCTCTACAAACAGTTGTTGGTATTTATCTTGACATTATAGGCCTTAAAAAATCTTAATTATATAAGAAAATGTGTTACTCGTTTTGCATATATTAATCTTAATATTAACTAATATTAACCCTAGCATACAGTGCAGTGCAGCGCAAACGCTTAATAACCGCAGCTCTTATCGCACATTTACATAGAGTGTGTGCGCATGAACCTACCGGTGCGCAGGGGTACAAAGGCCCTGCACGGATAAACTGTGGTGTGTGGGTGATGAATAGATGTTTCTGTTAATTCTCCATTATTTCTGCAGGAGGTGAAAAGGTTTAGCGCGGTGTGCGGCTCTGCTTTCATGCGTCTTTTCCGCCGAGCGCGCGCTGAATAACCGTGATTGTATCCTTTGTTGTGCTCTCAGAGATGACAGATTATAATCAACAAGACGAATGAGGTCAACTCATTGTAGAAGCAACACATTTGACCCCCGCTTCTTCTTCGTCTCTCTTTCTCTCTCTCTCTCTCTCTCTCTCTCTCACACACACACACACACACACACACACAACACACACACACACACACACACACGGGAGCGTACCTGGACTCGTTCCGGGTATGACAGCTTGCATGCTCCACGGGGCACCGGCGATGCGACCCGGCCGGTCAAGTCACACGCAGGTTGCAGGTTTCCCAATGCTTGCACACAATTGAATTCCTGGCATTCTCGCTCATGTTTGAGATTGAAGAGCAACAGTTTCCACTTAGAAGCGGCGCACATCACCCCGGAGCCATTGAAAAGCAGAGTGGGGGTCACCACTGTTTGGTATACATCTGCTCCAAACAGGAAAATATGCAAAGATTTGATTCGCAGAAAATCCGGCAATTGTTCCAATCAGCGTGGGTTTTTTCTCTTTCTGCGTCGCTGAAGCAGAAATACTAGAAGTTTCACTCTGCCGCTGCGTGTCTGAGCTATTTCCATGACACGACTCAATATAGAGCTGTTTATTTTCGGAGCGCGTCCTCTGGTGAATCTCCAGTGTAATCAACGTGTCACGGTGATCTACGTGATGTTTTCACGGACTCCTGATTTCTATCTTAATGACAACCCCGCGAAACAATAGAATACATGCAATAGCTCTTTAATAAGCCAAAATAATTACAATAGAGTGTGTTGATTATGCTGCCACAGTTTATAAATAGGAACTTTGCGTTTGTTAACTGGACCTCTGGTCAGCAGAGGTTCATCAAATGTCCAGAAATACCGCGTCTATAAATACACGCTGCTGTCGTCTGGTCAGGAGAAGATGGACTGTCATCTCTTCACAGAGGAAAACCATCAGGCACTGACCTCCGGTTACCCTCCGGACACTCAAATGTCACATACGCGCCATCGTTTCTCTCTCAGTCCAAATGAGGGTTGGGAGGGGGGTCACGACTCTGACCTTCAGAGGAGAGGCGGCACGCGGATGAAGAGGGTTTACAGCATGATGTGCAAATATAATTCTGATCAGTTGTCTTACTGTAGCTGCTGCCTCACGTGTGATAAACTCCCCGGATCAGGAAAACACGCAGCCGGTTTGACGGTGGGGAGTCACCTGTGAGCAGCAGCCGTGGGTTCAGCAGCACTCAGCTGATGCTGATTTGTGCTGTGGATGTGGCGGAACTGGTCGGCTTATACTGTAAAGGGAAACGCGATAAAATGTTTCCGTTCTCTTGATTATGAGCTGCAAATTGCTTTGTCGGGATTTAAATGGCAGCTCTTTTCCCATCGCGCGCTGATGGAGGCTATTTTTAAGCCCCCTTTCCTTTCGCCCCCTAAAAACTTCCGCAGGGTTGGCAACGAGAGGCTATTAGGATAACTCCTCTCCTGTTAACGTTCCAATTAATCAAAGATGAAACTGAATTCCCACTGGGATCATTAAGGTCCAGCACCTGTTGGTCTCGTACTGTACAATAAACCAGGACAACCTCCAGCCCAGGCCTCTGGGGACGGTGTGAGACACACAATCACTGCAGGCCCGCTCTGCATCAGCCCGCTATCAGTATTCGAAATATAACCTCGGTCGGATATGAATGCCAAACACCGAGCTTATTCCACAACCAAAACAATTCCCACACGCCCTCCGACTTTCACCGTCAGGATTTCCTTCAGTTTCAAAACAGCGCGGCCTTATTAGGAGACAAATTGCCTGAGCGCTAAAACACAAAACTTAATGACGCATTCTTCAATTAAGTTATGATTCAGTCAGTTATCGGCTGTTATATAAGTAGCTCTGCACCAGACCCGCACTCTGTTGCCATATTGTCATTCTACTTTCATATAGATGTGAAATAAGCCCCTCTCTCTTGGCCATAAAGCCTTAACGTACACATGGAAAACAGGAAGCTGGCCTCGGGCCTGACCCTGGCCCCGCCCCCTCTGCACATGCCAAAGCCGGTCCCAGGTCAGATCCCAATTTCAGCCATATTTCTTTCAAGCAATTACATACCTCTTGGCAAGGCCTCGCAATTAAACAAATGATGATATTTTGATATCCATAATTATACGCATTCACATAAGGTGCCCTTTCAAGTTAAATATGCTTTTTATTACACGCTTATCGTCTGTGATGAGATTATGCACAGTGTGGGTTTGGACTGAGTTAGGGTACATTTAATCAAATAAGAGCAGCAGTAATGGAAGCATGCTGGACCCGGGACTTCGCTGCACAGGCTGCTCCCTTTGAGCCCAGCTTATGTTTAGCAAATTTCAGACAATGAGAGCGTTATGAGAGGGACTCTGAGGGAGCGCCTTTAACCCCTGCCCACCAGCAGGTCAAACACATGTCATGTGACACAATCACTGCTGAGCTGCACCACAGACGTGCGGCCTGAGGAAACTGTTTATATGCACATATCTCTGAAAACATATATATACATATATACATATACATATATACATATATATATATATAGTTATAGATTATGGATGTAATGATTGTGTGGCTCTGCTCCTGGTGTGATCCTGCAGAACTTCTCAAGGCCAGCGTGGCGAGCGTGGAGCTGTAAGCAGGCAAGTATCCACGTGCAGTTATGACACTGAATACCAACAATCATCTTTCATTGGAAGCAGTCACACTGGGAACATAATCTTTTACAGGAGTCACCCAAATGTGCTCACTCTGACTGTCAGCTTCAGCGCTGGCTCGCAGGTCAGTGACACGTGTTGGCGGGTCGCTGCTGCCCCCTTGTGGCCCGAGAACAATCATCATGTTGTGACGTCAGACACCAGCCTCCTGCCGCTTGGATCAACTGAACACACAGTGAACAGAGTGTAACACACACTCTGGTGAGAGAACATCTATTTGACCGCTTTTAGGTCACGTGCCTGAGATGACTGGGTTCAAATGAGTTAGAACTGTGAACACAGATATGTCAGTGCACACAGGTCACACGCCGAACACTCAGCTGTTATTTCTGTTAAGGTGTGAGGGGACTGAACCCCCATTGCATCTCGGAGGGTAACTCAGTGGCTTTAGAACAACTACATTTGCATATTGCATGCATTACCTCGGATTAATGAGCACAGTTACATCCACAGGCCAGAGTCTCAGTGGCTTATTTACCAGAACCTGTTGTCATTAGGGTACCTACTTTGTTGTGTTTCATCATTACGTCTTGTCGGAGCAACGATGGGAGAATGAATCCCTGCAGCTGCCCCTGAGCAAGGCACCCAACAGTCAGCCGGGCCAGCGGTTAACTGTGGCTGTGATGGGAAACATCCAGATCTTACTTCTTCATCCGTGGTGGCGCTGTGGTTTTATTTGAACAATAACCAGGCTGACCACCAGGCGGCAGCAAAGCTCATCATTTACAGCCGCACTTCATTTTCAGCTTTGCACATATTTCATACAGATGTGCAACACTCAGTACGGATGCGCCGTGGTTTGACTTGGTGGATGAAGGCTAAATAAGGGGTTAATATCCGCTGGACAGACGCGTGTTGTCGGCTCGTGTATGAGCCAACGTGTCACTTGAGTGTCCTTCCCTGAATCACTCTCTGGCAGAGGACGGGAACAGATCTTGTGTTTCCGGGTGAAATCACCGCTCAGAAGTTTTGTGCCGGCGGTATGTGGGTTGTTGGAAGAAAGCCGGCTGCCCTCCGTGCCTCAGCCGGAGAACTGCACCAATCAGCTTCAGACAGGCAGACTGAAACCAGAAGGAAGGAGACGAGACCTTCACAATAAAAGCCTCATGTGCGGTCGGTTTGGAGCAGCAGGCAGAGTGGCGGCGAGGGGTTTATTCTTTTTAAAAACAAGAACAAATGCTAAATGTGTTCATATTTTATGCACCTCCATCCAGAAGCATCATAATGTTGTTTGCTTTAATACCTGCAGCTGATTTTTGATTTGACAGAGCAAACAGCACAGTGACAGGCTGTTCTGCTGTGATGATGATGGTGATCTGGAGACTGTTTCACAGCCTTCACTCAGGTGCCAGTCTGAGTGGAGCTGGAGCTGGATCACAGAGCTCATTATAGGCTGCAGGAGGACGCAACAGTCCCTGGGTTGCAGCGGTTCCTCCAGTCAGACCAGGTTACACACGGTCCTGAGGATCATCAGTGTCAGCCCCTCCTGCATGCAGACAGCATGCCAGAAAAAAACAGCCCTGTGTGTGATGAGATTTGGATTTATTGGCTCAAATGCACCGTGTTGTAGCCTCTGCATGAGCGGAGGAATGCAACACATTATCACAGAGTAAAGTAAGATAAGAACTATTTTGTTTTAAACTGCGCATGCGTTAAAGCCTGGCCACAGTTTGATATGTGTTCATTTGTATAATGATTCAGTCCGTGCAGAAGCTAGTCCTTCAGTTGGCGTACTCACACCCTCTCTGACTCCTCTCTTATCTCCTCTTGGCATTAGTTCGAGTCAATGAACCAGCTCCAGACCGTGAGATCTGACGATATGATCACATGGTCTTTATGACCGGCGTTTATTCAGATGGCTTCGTTGTCTGGACTGCTCGGGAATAAAACAACGTGAATTTCTCTCAGGATGAATTTTCTCTTTTTGGGAGCGCTTGAGGCGCGTGAGGGTTTTTTATTTTGAACCGGCAGCGGAGGTCCTGTTTTCCTGCCACCCTCTGGCGCTTGACTGCGGTGGCGGAGGGAGGGAGCGGAGGGAGCGCAGGCGGAGGAAGCAGCGGCGGCGGTGCTTCACCTTCTGAAACAAACAGGAAGCAGGACGGCTCCCGTCCACCTGCGAGGTGTGCGTACCGCGGAGGGAGACAGCCAGGCCGTGGGTCGTCTGTCACGCAGACTTTGCGCAGGTGAAACTTCTCTGTCCTGAAGCCAAAACAGCGACGTTAACTTCCAGCGGCCGGTTCGTCCGGGACATTGTTGAACGACCTCACAGCACGGAGTGACTGAAAGGTAAGTCCCCGCTGGGTCTCAGTACGGGACTGCTCAGCCCCGGACTTTGTCAATTACCGAGTGAGGACCGCTCGAGCTGCGCTCATCAGTCCGCTCAGTGAGAGCCGCGCTCAGACGTTTCTCACGAACTTCTGAGAAGCCAACGCCGTAACTGTAATTTGTCCTTCAGACTAATGGACACGCCATCATTGAGGTCAGATAAGACCGGTGTGACTGTTTAATCGATTATCGTCATAAACCTTCGCTGAACCGTTGTGATTGGCAGGAGAGCGGGAGCGACCGCAGGCATTAACGCACATTTCTGAATATCAAGTGTGTTTCCCGGTTATGAACAAGCCGAACACCGCAGAAGACCCTGAGGATCTGTTCAGGACCGAGAAGGGGTCTGTGGCGCCGTTGATTTCAGCCTTTAACCGGGACAACAGCTTAATTTATTAAAGTCCTAAACCGAGTTTGTTCTGCGCGCCATTCAGAGCGAGAACGGAATGTAACGTTAACAGTTACAGCCAGTGATCAGCCAGGTGAGTCTGAGAAGTGTGAGTGCTGCAGCTGCGTTGTTTTTGGCCCTGTGTGTGTGTGTGTGTGTGTGTGTGTGTGTGTGTGTGTGTTTACTGTCCCTTCGTCTCAGCTCTGTCTGTTGTTAAACTCGGTTTTAACTGGGTTTCAGCTGAACAGCAGTGAATCTAGACTAATTTCACATAATGTGTCTTGAGAAGTTTCCATGTGACAGCCTTGTACCTACAGCTAGATCGTGTGCGTTCAGCTTTAGTCGTGTTAAATGCAGTTTAACCTCTTTCAGTGCTTGTATTTCTCACTCTGATCAGCTTGACCCCAGCTTTAAAGCCAAATGTGGTGTAAAGAGATCAATCCTCCGTGTCTGATGACAGATGTGTCTGTTTTACCAAAGGAGGATGTGAAACTGTGCAGACTAATTCCTTTAGTCAGCTTTTCTGTCATATCCATATTAGCCCTTTTGGTTTTATTTCATTCTGAGACAGAAGTCTCGGATGTGCGGGATATATTTGGTAAAGTTGAGCTGCTGTGTTATCGTTACGATCCTCTGATTCATAAAAACCTTCATGAATCAACAGCTGTGGATTCATTCGGGCTCGGTGTGCTCAGATGTTGCAGGTTGCGGCTTTGAACGGGCACTAAAACACCTGACAGACGGATCAGGCTTGGTTTGAACTGAGCAGGTGGCAAATAAAGGGTGGCTTGACAGTTCAGCAGCCTGTCTGGTCAGCTGACCTCCTCCTCAGTGAACCTCAGTGATCAGTCCGTGCCAGCTGTGCGCCACATGCCGTACCTGCATGTGTTGAGGTTGTGTCGTCAGGCTCGGTCTTCCTAAAAAGGACGTTTCTGCTCTTCCTTCTCGTCACACCAAGAGAAACGAGTTGTGAAATCATTTGTGAATCAGTTTGTGTGTGTGTGTGTGTGTGTGTGTGTGTGTGTTCCTTCATGTGTACTTCCAGTATGTGTTCGGCACTTAGCCTGAGGGCTGATGGGTGTCGTATGATGTGTGAGAGGTTTCTCGAGCAGTGATAATACTTTACTGAGCCGTGGCTCCAGAAGCTGCCGTCCATTTGCTGCTGCGTCTCCGGCTGTGTCAGCAGGCGCTGCGTCAGGCCGGTGAGCTGAGCCACTTCAGCTCACTCTGACGGAACCAAAAACAGGCACTCTGTCTGCTTATCTGGGTTCATTTCAATCAGACATGCTTAATCGCAACACAGTGACACACATCATGATAGAAGCTGACGTTAGCCCGAGGCCCACATGTTGTGCTTGACAGTGGCTGTGACTGGAGGCACTTTGTCATGTGAGGCTCAGCCTGACTCCTCCCCTTCAGTTGTTTTATAAACCTAAAACACAGCAAAGACTAGAATTAAAGGTGCTGTGACAGTTCGGCAGCGCTGACATTCGGCTGTGTCGGTCTGTGTTGCGGTGACATGTCCACCTGCGCCCCCCCCCCCACACATGGCTGCTTGCAGAGAGGGGAAACTCAGAGCGGCGCAGCTCCTTACAACAGAGAACAGTTTCCCAACACTGTTAGCCAATATGTGCTGTTGATGTAGTTTTGTATTGACACAGCAGCGCCACTCTCTGAGACTCAGTCCATGCCAGTCCATGCCAGTCCATGCCCAGTCTAGTTCCTTCTTTTCTAATCAGGCAGCGGTCCCGGCTGCTTTGTTGGGCGGGGTCTGCAGTCAGGCCCCCTCTGAGGTAAAGTCAGAGAACACTGATAAGACGAACTGACGTCACTCCACAGACATCAGCCAACAATGCAGCTATTTACTCCAAGCCAGATTTAGTCCCAGAGCAGGCCTCTCCACAGAAACTGGGCACAAGTGAAAGCAGAATCTTAAATAAGTGTGTCACCATAAAATATGTATTAAAAAAAAAAAAAAGTTTGGCAACCGTGGTGACGTCTGTGTCCAGTGTCTCTGCAGATGAACAGGCTGCTGGTTTGCACTGTGGTGAAGATACAGGCTGAAATAACAAGGAGAGGGGAGGAGCTGGACTGTAAGTCTCTCACTGACCAGCAGCGTGGGGGTGGGGGGGCATTACCAAGGGAAGCTGAGAGCAGAGGCCTGCGGCTAATACAGCCAGAGCTACTTGACATGCAGCAGTGTGTTCGGTGTCGGTGATCAGAACAATAATACCTTGTGTTGGTTTAACGTGTTGCCCTGAGCCGGACAGCGGCTCCGGCTGCACACACACCTGGACCCTGATGTGTTTCTCATTGTTTTGGCCCGACTCCACCGTGTTGGACTGCAAATGTGACGGTGCCAGCGATGTGAAACTGCTGACTCTTAACTTTGAGGGTGTTCGCAGCCATAGTGGGTGGACAGTGTGGGAAAGTTTAGATCAACTCTTTCATTATCGTTTCATTTCAGATCGTATTTGCTGCTTTAATACTGACAGACAGTCACACATACAGCTGAATATACCAGAATAATTGTAGCACGGCTCAGCGTTTGATGAAAATGATAAAAGCTGAATATGGAGAATAACCGCGCGGCGTGTCCGTGTTCGGTGTTTCTGCTGAGCTCCTGTCTCCCTGACTGCCTGCTGTGGTCGGGTCCTGCTGAATGTTGCTGGAGCTCTGAAAGGCAGCATTATTCAGCTGCAGGCTCACAGTCACTGGAAAACACCTTCGTCTAAGTCTGTGTGTGTGTGTGTGTGTGTGTGTGTGTGTGGAGTAAAACAGCTGTGTGTGTGAGTCCACTGTCACTTATCATCTGTGTTATCCCCCTGACCCCCCCCATTCACACTTCCTGCTGTTACACTTTTAAAGTAATCACCCGTCATTACAGCAAAAGGCTTGCGTAACATCCTCTCACAGAGTCGTATGAGAGAGAGTCGGTAGACATGTTGCTCTTTGTTATTTCCGTGTGTGTGTGTGTGTGTGTGTGTGTGTGTGTGAGAGAGAGAGAGAGAGCGTTGTCACAGTGAACCTGCCGGCCTGCATCCACACAGTTGTTTTGTTTTGAGCCCGGCGGTCTCGTCTGCTGCCAGTGCTGTCAACGACCAGCAGCACCGTGCTGTTTATTCTAAAACTATACTCAGAAATGAAGAGTGCCTTCGCGAGAACACAGACTGACGGTGAGACGAGAGCGGCACGCTGGAATCCTGCACTTTGCTGCACAGCAGGCCGGGACCTGCCAAGGAATGCAGGGAAGACAGCGGGAGCGGGACAGAGAGACGCAATGAGCAGAGGGAGACATGTCAGTGAAGCTGCAGTGACACACACCAGAGAGGACTCACACCTGAGAGCCGAGGAGTGGACACTGAAGCACACTCAGTTTGAAGATTGGAAAACAAGTGAGACACAGCTGCTGCAGTGCAGATGTGCTCTCACACACACACACACACACGTCTTGTAAAGAGTGGAAGCAACAGGCCGACTCAGGGCAGAGGGACTTTCATCCGTCTGACTGTCGCACCTTCATTAGACCTGCTGCAGGCTGCCCCGCGTGGCACACACACACTCTGGCTGCTGTGAGCCGCGTGTGGTGCTGAAACAACACTAAACATGCTGTTTACTTGCATCACGCACGTTGCTGTTCAGCCGTCAGCTCCCAGTTGTTGCACTTTAGCCTCTCCTACATGTCCCAGTCCCCCGCTCTGCAGCTAACTGAGCAGGTCAGACAGTGAAAGTGAGTCAGTGAGCCGCTCAGTGAGCCGCTCAGTGAGCCGCCCGCGCTGATCGTATTTAGATTATCAACATTACAGCGGGACACTTACCCCTGAGACATGTTGTACAAGGTGCAATGTCCAGTTGAAACAACAGCCGCTCATCCGGGCAGGAGAAAACAGTTGTATGATTACATGTCATCTAGTTAATTATACACGAAGACAAGCACAGACACTGGTAAAACAATTAGGGCCTGCGTCTGAAATAACAGGCGCCCTGCGAAAACAAGTTTGATGATATTGGGATAGTCTGACATCTGATCCAGGAGCAGCACATTCCTCTCTAAACGCTGCCTGGATGGAACCATGAGGACGTCCAGGTTACCGCCGCGCTGCACCGACGGCCATCATGGCCACAGACTTTAAATGACAGTGCTTGCAGCTGGTTAGTTGGTTGAGTGAACACATGATAAAGTTCAGATCCTATAATTAAGCTTCATTTCATCCTCAGAACTGAGGCTGCACGTTTTATGCAAGCACTGCTGCGTTCAGGTATCTGATATCGTGTTGCATGTTGTTGTTCTGATTCAAACGTGGGTTTTGTCATGTGAGATGCAGCTAAAATGTTGTTTGTCTGGTCCTGAAACGTTCAAACTTCAGGTGTAATTCAGCCAAATCATATGTGGACACAGCCTGGTTATATCAGGAGGCAGGACAGCACCTGAATTGATGATTATGGGTTATAATAAGTGTATTAATACAGGGTTAATGTATGTAAGGTGTATAACGTTAGTTGTTCTAGTGTTGGTCTGAGCCTGAGCCCAGCTGGACTCTATATCAGACAGGTTTGACTCACCAGGCATCTGTGGTGTGACACCTGTGGCTGCAGCGGTTGTTCACCGTCTCCTCGCGGATGCAGTAGTTTGATGCGGTTACCGCGGCAGCCCTAAAGACGCCTCTGCCCTTGGGGGCTCAGGCCTCCTCCTCCGTAACCCGAGAGGGCATAACCTCAGCTTTGTGTCTCCATGGCAATGCTTCCTCAGAGCACACACTCTCTGCTGAGAGCACGCACAGAGCCTTGTGATATATTAATATGCATTTGGTCTGTGGCCTATGCTCATTACATACAGGCTGAGGTGCGTTCACATGCTGCCGCACCACCAGCGCACAAGGTGTGTGCAGACTCTGGAAGCTGTTCCGACGTCGAGCTGATGTGTCCTCAGGATGCACTGAGGTGTCGCTGGCTCGTTCGGCACAGAGAACCTTCTGAGAGAGGGGTTGATCACGTTTGTTTTGGGCTGCGTTAGGTTGCACAGAAATGTTGTGCAACAGCTTCATGCTGACTTCATGATGTCATCGCGTCTGCACAGTGTTTATCTCACCCTCGACTCTCTCCATCCCTCCTACAAAACTGGACGACCTCTGACTGCTCTCAGCCGGCTGCATCATTGTGTCTCTCTCTCTGTGTTGTAATTATGGTGTGACTGTGTGTGTGTGTGTGTGTGTGTGTGTGTGCGTGTGCGCGTGCGCGCTGTACCTTTGCTCAGTGAGGCAGCCGGAAGCAAACTGATTTACAGCATCTGAGGGGAACTTTTGAGAATACACACATGCAGACGCTCTCACACTCCACCCACCTCAGGGCCACAGCACAATAGCGCCTAAAAATAGAGACTGAAGCGAGAAGCTAAAAAAAGTGAGACATGGGGAAGAGGTGGGTACAGGCTGTGGGTAGACACACACATGCACACACACCCATGCACACACACACACACACACGTCATAAAGAGATGCATTGATTCAAAGACTTCATGCTAAATATTTGTACCTGTTGCTTTGTTGGTGGTGAAGCCCATCTGTGTGTGTGTGTGTGTGTGCATGTGTGTGTGTGTGTGTGTTTCTCTGTGATGCAGGGTTAGAAACATCCCGCTGTGCAAATGAGTGGGTGTGCATTGTTTTTTAGAAAAGGACGGGACAGTGCTCTTTTGTTTACGGCGAGGCAGCGATGACGCACGGTCGAATGTAATGGCCCTTCAGACCACACTTGGTCTGGGGAGTGTGTGTGTGTGTGTGTGTGTAATGTGTGTTCTGGTGCATTCCTCCTGCATGTTTCTAAGTGGTTATCTAAATTGTCTTCACTTGACTACTTCCAGAGACGTACAGGAGATCCTCTACAGCCTGGGTTGGCTGCTGTGCACACACAGACACACACCAGTACCTGTTTCCTGTGCCTTACCAGCTCAGTTTGCAGTAAACATACTGTGTTCAGCAGTTTGTTGACTACCTGCAGCGTGTTAATGAGCCTGACACAAGCCGGGGACACGTTGTTAGATCTTATATTATCCGTGCTGTGTTTGTTTAGGTTTGAGCCCTGGGGTTGAGTCATTGTTAGCTGCAGTGAGAAGTCAGCGGTGCAGTCTCAGGGCAGGGCCCTTCAGGAGATTTAGTGTAATATGCAGCCCTCAGGGCCCGAAAACCACCTGTTTACAGAAGAGCCTCTCATCTGACCTCTGTGGCCTGCAGGCTGCGGCGAAAGAAAGGATGTGTGTGAGAATGGCGAGGAGTGAAAGCATGCTCCCCCAGTGACTGACCCACATGACCAAATCAGTGAGAAATGGAGGGCACGTTGGCAGCAGACTGTCTGTGTGTGTCTGTGTGTGTCTGTGTGTGTCTGTGTGTGTCTGTGTGTGTGTGTGTGTGTGTGTGTGTGTGTGTCTGTGTGCATGTCCCAAGGTGAGGGACAGCAGGACTTGGCTGCTGCTGATGAAGCCCACAGTCATTCTGCATTTGCATTTTGCATTCCTGACATTCCTGCACCAGAGGATGGGTGGAGGAGAGGAAGGGTGTGTGTGTGTGTGTGTGTGTGTGTGTGTGTGGGGTGGGAAAGTTAGATTCTCACTGTTGTTTGTACAGTGATAAAAGTGACAACAATTTGCAGGGGAGGCTCTGAGAAAACTCCTTTTCTCCTTCATGTTTGTGTTTAATCCTCCAGAGCAGAGCCGTGTGTGTGTGTGGCTGTGCGCGCGCGTGCGTGTACATACAGTATGTGCATGATTCCTCCTGCATGTAGATGCTCGTAACCCGTGAAGCTAACGTCACTATCCACTGCTCTGTGCGCGGTGCCGTCACGTTACTCTGAACATTCAGCAGGTGTTTATTATGATAATTGTGATTAATATTATTAATTACACAACAGTTTTCCCCTAATTGAAGCAAAGACTGAATAAGAAGCTTATTTTAGTCTCCGCCGACTTGTGTAAGTGAAGTATCGCTTTAAATAAACAACAACACGACTCTTTCATGAGCTGAGGGCGTCGGGCGGCTGAGAGCCAGAGAAATTGACCTTCTGGGTTTGTCACAACACGGCTGGACCATCATGACTCACTCAGGCCTCTGAGCCCTTCCACTGTGTTCACTTATGATACTTCACAGCAGATTCACCGTTTCTGAGTTGTTTCAGCAACTGCGGGTTTTTAAATGCAGCCTTTGTCCGAGTTCAGCGTAGCATCAGCTTTCAGATACGAGCTGCATGCAGCCATACTCTCTTATAACATGTAGGAAAACATATAAAACTGATTCTGAATCAGATTTATAAAGATCGGAGGAAATAAAGTCAGTTCAGACTGGATCCAGATCAGCCTGGCTGTTTCCACTTGTTAGGAGAATCTAAATCATTGTCCATTAGCGGTGAAATCAAAGGTTGAATTGAACAAACTGCTGTTAGTTTGTCTTTTCCAGGAAACCTGCGCGTAACAAGTGCAATGAATTCCAGATTCAGAGAAATCCATTCTGAGATGTGTGTGTGGGGTGTGTGTGTGTGTGTGTGGTGTGTGTGCCGCAGACAGTGTTTAGATTGCAGGATATCATCAGCCATGACACAAACTCAGAAACCCGTTGACTTTACCGTGAGTCTGCTCCCAGAGAGCAGCAGCACAGCTAAGTTTGGGTTCACCCCCCCACCCCGGCAAAACATGTCATCACTGAACGAGTCAATAGTGATCCCTCTGTCTGCGCCGTAACACACACACACACACACACACGGCTGCTGCGGATCATGTGATGGATCCAGCCGGGGAGTTAAACATTGACTGTCTCTGCTCTGAGATGTTATCGGCGCGCTGAGCTGCACACTTCCTGGAACTGCTGCTCCACGTGTGGTTTCACCGTACGTGGACACAGACTCAGCCTCGCGGGCCGCTCTGTGTGGAAACCCGGAGCGTCGCCTCTTCCTCTGAGCGTCTCCTCAACCCTGAGGGGAGTGCTCCAATAATGGTGTGTGTGCATTCAGTATCTGACTCACACACACACACACACACACAGTTGTTTGTGTGAACCTCTCTGTGTCACACCCTGGTAAACAAGATAGAGCATCTTAACCACTGGGGGAAAACAGGAAGTTCACTGGCCTCAATCAGAGCGTGTGCGTTGCATGTCAGCGGCGTGTGCGGCCTCGCTGTGTGTTCTCTGCACACAGTATATTTGTTTACCATATCGCTCACTTCACATCTCGGTTTCCATAGTCACAGCTCTTTGAATCGCGGGCAGATGGTACTGATGGAGAGGGCCGCGGGCCGCCGTGGGCGCTTTGCCTGCACGTACAGAGGTCACGTCCTTCACTTCCTGTCTCATCTTGAGGTTTTGAGCCTCAGCAGCGTGTGTGTTTGATCTTGTCACACGACGCAGAAGCATCAAATTGTCTCATGATGAAATTACAGATTGTTTGACTTTTCTGTTTTACGGATCCAAATCAACGGACAGTCCTAATAATCGATTCAGAGGCTGCTGTTGTTGCGACACTGAGGGCAGAAGGTTCAGCTCGTGACTTTAACCTTGAGTTAATTCCACCTGTGCGACTAATGTCAGGTGAAATAGTCCAAGCTGTTCTGCTTCATGCTGCTCTGGTCAGAGTCAGAGTTAATACATTAACAGTAAATGCTGCTGACGCTCACCACAGCTCGACTTCCTCTTGACCTCGGTGTTGCAGGTATTTCCTTCGGCCGCTGTGAGTCTTTTATTCTCAGCGTTAAAGGACTCGACGGCCTTCAGCTGTGACTCAGACTGTCTCTGTAGGTGTGATTGGTGCCTCTCCTCAGCACCAGACCTTGTGCTTCCACTCACGCGACAAACAGCGCCCCGTCGCCTTCGCGTAGGCGTCAGTGTTTTGTTACATGCAGTCACTTTCCCTGTTTTTCACATGTCTGCACGAGCTGCACGCCTTCTCACTGATTTCTGAAGTTATCTCCACAGCGACCTTGAGCGGAGGAGAAATGATTAGGTATCATAGGAAAGGGAGGCGGAGGGAATCGATGGTGCAGGAACGGGACAGTGGCGAGGGGTCAGGGGGGGGCACGCTGCAGTCAGGGCTCTGTAGTCTCTGTCTTATCAGGAGTGATGCGGCGGCCGGGGCCTCTCGCTCTGTCTCTGCTGTAGAGAGAAACACAAACACACACACACACACACACTTAAAGAACCAGCTCTCACACATGTTGTGCGCTCCCCCTCCTCTAACCGTCACCTGTCCTGTCGTCCATCAGATGCAGTGTCCCAGCCGTGATCCAGACACCCCCAGCACGGAGCAGAGGCACAGGAAATAAGAGACTTAAGGAAACAGCAGGTAAGGTGTGTGTGTGTGTGTGTGTGTGAGAGAGAGCATGCTGCATCTTGTAATTATCTCGACCTACTTAACCTGTGATGCTGCTTTGTGTGTGTTTGTGTGAGCAAGTGGGAGAGGAGGAATGAAGCGCTGACTTAGCTGGAATCTGGGAGAGTAGGCCTCGTTGTGACAGGCGGGGAATGTGTGGAAGGCAGCCAGCGCGCTTTACTTTCACGCAGAGATCAGTGTTACCCCGCCTGAGCCCACTCTCGCTGCACCACCTATGATGAGTTACACCCTCCTGTTTGGCTGAACCTCTCCTGGATGCTGCAGCAGAACCAATGCAGCGCTGTTGTCTCGCATTACAGGCCTTGTGTTTTATCTCTCGGCCTCTCGTCGCATCGTAAAGTCTGAGGCTCTTCATCGGTCGGGCTGGCAGGTGGTGCCTTGTCACATGGGCTGCACCTCGTGCCAGACTTTGGACTGTTTATGTAACAACAGTGTGGCTTTAGTGCAGGAAATGCTGCGCAGTACATGCTTTTCCCCGTGTGTGTGTGTGTGTGTGTGTGTGTGTGTGTGTGTGGTGTAGTTACCCACTGGTCTGATGAGGAGGCCCCCTTTTTTTAGAGCAGATGTGTTGATTGGATGAAGCGCTATGTAAAATTAACCATTGAAGCGCTGACCTGAGGCACTCTCAGCACTACTGACCCAGTTTGTCGATCCATCGCTGTGTGTCACGTGTGTGTGTGTGTGTGTGTGTGTGTGTGTGAGAGAGAGAGACTCATCAAGTGCAGTTTCTCTCTGTCTGTCACTCTCCTGTCCTTTTACCTTCTAAGCCCGTGGATATTCTCATTCATCCAGGTCATAGTTATCTCAAGGAAATTGATCGAACACAACTAGTGGACTAGTCCGGCCCAGTCCGATGAGCATGAACTGATGAAGCCTCTTGGATGAGAGGCGAAACGTCTTCAAAGACATATAACCAAGTCCAGTTGCGTTCAGTTCAGTTTCCTTGAGTTTACCTTCTAAGCATCATCATCATCATAGATTCACAGGAAATAGATTTGCGTTTGTGTTTTTATGGTTTTTCAGCTTAGTTTGGACTTTTTTTTCATTGTTTTCCATCAGTTTAAAGCCCAAATCATGTGATCATTTAAGAAAATGATTGACAGATGCATCAGTAATGAAGCTGCAGAGGTGTGTGTGTGTGTGTGTGTGTGTGTGTGTGTGTGTGTCTCCTCTCCACCACGATGGCACGTGAGGCAGCTGCAGCCTCGCAGAGTAACCACTCCCACCATCGCCCACCTCACTGCCACGCTTCATGAATGTGGCGGTGCAGGTGCAGCTCTGACAGCCGTCAGCATTAAACCCCCATTTCCTGCCGTCGATCAGTGCCAGTGCCCAATAACCACCGATAATCAGTGCAGATGCCTCCCACCTGTGCTCTCTGTTTGCCCCCTCCCTCGCCCGCCTCACTCCTACTCAAATGTGGAAAAATAGCTTGATCCAATTACTCATGCTGAGCCCCGTCTCTACCGCTGCGTTATCACCACGGAGCGGTGGGAGTTTAACTGGCAGATCATTACATAGCTGCTCACAAGACGAATGAGGAACTTCTGCGCTGACTCCTGTTTTTTACCAGAAATGACCTCTCTTGCGTTTCGTATTGATATGAAGCCATGAGCTGAAAGCCTTTGACTCACAATCCCAGGAAGCCCTGCCCATGGGCTCGCTCTCAGGAGTGTGTGTGGTTGGCATGATCCGCCCGGCCGCTGCAGAGGTTGTGTATAATTAGACTGGACAATAGAACGTGGACCGTGCTGCACTTACTAATTATACATGCAGAGACAATAAAGGCAGTTTACTTGAAGCTGTCCTGTCTGCTGTCTGCAGTAACACTGTAGATAACGCAGATCGTTTATATCTATGTGCCATAGATGGTTGTGGATAACATCGCCTTGTGTGTGTATTAATAGCTGCACCCAGAGGCAGGGCAGTGTGTGTGGAGTCGAGCAGCACAGACAGATGGATGTATATATAAACTGGAGAGGCGGACATCAGCATGTCGTGTACCACAGTCACCTCCACAGCGAGATGAGCCGCAGCCAAGAACTGTCTCCCATTCCCTGTGTGTGTGTGTGTGTGTGTGTGTGTGTGTGTGTGTGTGCGTGTGTGCGTGTGTGTGTGTGTGCGCCATTCAGTGCCAATGTGTGGCCCTTTGTTTACGAGGGAGATAAATGGATGTTTGGGAAGATGCTGGGAGACCAGTGCTGAAAACTCAGCAGTGTGTGTGGGAGCCATCCCCGCCTCGTTCACAGCAGCTCACTGTTATTTTTGTCCGCGGCTCTCAAGTCGCGCCTCTGTCTGACGGTAAAAGCAGCAACAGCAGCTGTGGGCCCGCGGACGCTTCGTGTGACGGCCTGGGATTTTCTTTAGGTCTATTTTCAAACTTCCCTCCTCTGAAGGATCTCATTTCAGTGAGTTTTGCTCCTGGCACGACCTCGGGTGACCTCAGTCAGCTCTGTTGTTCCTCAGCTCAGCTTGTTTTCCACATCGTGCTGTCAGACCACGCTGCTGATGCTGTAAATGATGGTCCTGTCTCTGCAGAACAGCAGCAAGGCTAAGACCGGCAGCTGTACCACACTGCTGACATTCTCCTAAAGCAGACATGTATCTTATTGGTAGCTGTCACTGAAAAGCACCAATGTTTATTTCTTTCTGCACCTGAAGCAGAGAGAAATGCCTTTTTCTCGTGTGCATCTTAGTAATCAGCCAGGATTCATTCAAAACACACTTTGAGTGGCCAAAACAATTAGCCATGCTTCCCCTGACGCGCGTGTGTGTGTGTGTGTGCGTGTGTGTGTGAGGGTTACATAGGGGTCACAGAGGGAGACACATGAGACAAAGACGCACGAGGTTAAACAGATGAATGTATGCCGGTGCTGTAAAAACAACAGGAAGTCAGTTCTTGCAGTTTGTCCTGTTAATCGACACAGTCAGCAGGAGCTGCAGCCATCGAGGAGATCAAGGTACTTTCAGAGCAGCCACGTGACCCGAACCCTACCTGATGGAGTCATAACTAAATCTGGACAAACAGACATGATCATGATACTTCAGACTCAGTGTGACAAACACTTTCCCAGACATCGTTAGGTTCAGCTGCCTGTCACTGAGACACATCCAAAAAGCAACTTGGCTTCACAGAGAGACACTAAAACAGTGTGTCAGCCTGCAGAAGTGGGGATGGAGACACAAGCAGGAGCTGCCGGCAGCTAATTCATCCTCTCAGTGAGGCCAACGCGTGTCTGTGATGTGAGTTTGTGGGTCTGAGCTTTAATGTGGATGGAAAATATTGACCTCAGATCAAAACACACGTCCACGACCTGCTCACTCCCTAATGATAGCTGCTCATTGTTTCCTCTTTGTCAGAGTTTCCAGCGAAGGCTTTTTAAAAAGAAGCTGTTGTGTCAAACGGAACAAAGGCCAATCCTTATGTCACCCTCGTAGAGCAGCTGTTAGCACAACATGCTACTCAGCAGCAAAACAGGACGCACACACCGGCCACGTCCAGCGACCTGCACGCCGTCTGACATCACCGGGCGCTGAGGTGAGGGAGGGTGGAGCTCCAGCACTCCAGTTATTCAAATAGCCGTGTGTGTAGGGGAGAAAGGAGGAAGCAGCCGTGGTTCTTCTCTTTGGTGTCAGGCGCAGATAAGGCCAAGGAGACGACATCACAGCCCGCGTGTGGTCATCAGTGTGCTTTTCAGATCTTCATTTCCTGTTTCTCAGAATCCGATCAGATCAAACTTTGCATGTGTGTGTGTGTTGTTGTTTTTTTTCCTGGACAGGCTTTCTTGTGCCCCTAGAGTGTGTGCGTGTGTGTGCGCGCTTGCTTTGAATAATGACCTGCGGTTGTGATGTGAGTTTGCATAGCTTGTAGCGTTTCAGTAGAGGTATGGTAAACATCAGCTCTGTTTGGTGCATGTCGTCTGACAGGAAGGCTGCCGTGTGTTTACTGTAGTATTGACTTTAATCAGTGGTGCTTAGACTGAAGCAGGCAGCTTATTTACACACGCTGAGGCATCGACCCTGGTGTGTGTGCGTGCGTGTGTGTGCGTGCGTGTGTGTGCGTGCGTGCGTGTGTGTGTGCGTGTGTGTGTGCGTGCGTGTGTGGAGCTGCTGAAGGTGTGAGGATGCCGCCTGAAGCCACAGATCCCACGCAGCAGAATACAGTACCCCACGTGAGCAAAGTTGTTTATTGTGGAGCGGCTGTGACCAGCGCCTTGTGACCCTGTTGCCCCCTCCAGCCCCAGTGTTTTCACTGCTGCTCAGTGTGTGTGTGTGTGTGTTGGTCTGTGGGGCCAAGCAAGTGGGCCTTTGTGTGTGTGTGTGTGTGTGTGTGTCTGAGAGAGAGAGAGAGAGAGAGAGAGAAATGTTGTGAGGGTTGATGGGGGGCTAGGGCATTACAAGGCCAGTGTTTGTGCAGGGCACGGGACTGTCCTCGCTGCCACACACACACACACACACACACACACACACACACACAGTGGCCATAAACAGAGGCTTATTGTGGAGCGCCGGCCCAGTTGGGTCCACGCACTACAGTCACACATTGTATCAGCCGCTGCCTCTCCATCGCTTCCTTTCTCTTATCTCGCTCTCTCTTTATCTGTCACTAACTGCTCGGCCTGTTGTTCGTGCTCTGCTGCTTCCCTCCGCGCTGTTTTCAGCTCGTTTCACTTCAGCCTCCGACGTCGCTGTGACCTCGTGTTGATGCGGCACCTGTTCCTTCGGCTCGCCGGCCTCTCATTCGCGTCCTTTGTTAAAGTCTGGCAGCCTCATTGTAGCTCTGAACCGCAGCTTCTCCGTGACAGAGTCCTTCCTGAATCGTCCCCCCGTCCCCACGCTGACGGAGGTGTGAGAGGTCTGACGCCTGAGTCACAGCGAGGGGACGGCACTGCTGCAGCTTTGCATTGATGCCTGTGTGCAGCCTGTGTCTGTGGAGTGAATCAGGCTCTGTGGAGCATCACACTTGCACATCTGATTGCCCCCTCCTCACAAACACACACAGACAGGAGCTAATTAGACGAAGTCATAATCCATCTTTAATATGCAGACTATCTGCATAACAATTAAAATCCACATTATAGCAATTACTCCTGAATTATCCGCAGTGGAACCGGGACGTCTCGCGGTTAATCACTGCACTCCTGCCTTTTATTTTGCAGCGTTTTACCCTCCTGTCATTTTCTCAAGATATAAGCGAAATGATATTTGCGAGGTGCGTTGCCATGGTCACTAATGCCGCTGTTATTATCTCACTGCTGTTTTGCTCCTTCTGTTTAGAGCCCTCTCCTTTACTTTGTGTCCCTCAAGTCCAGAAACACACACACACACGCTGCCACTGATACACCACTGTGCCAGGACGATCTCTGCAACATAATTACAGCCTTGGTTCACTACAGATGGCTTTCTGCCTGCTGACACTTGACGGACGGCTCACGTGTATACATTGTTCTGTGCGCGCGTGTTGTTGTGCAGTGTGCACATCAACAGGAGCGTGAGGTTTAGACTGGAGCCCACCTCCCACGTCAGTGTGCATGGAGAACCCTGTGACAGTGAAAGCAGCGTCTTTAACCATCGAGTGAGTAATGATATCGTTCATTATGAGCATTGTGTCCTCTTCAGTTCCAGATCGCATTGTGCTGGCTGCAGCTCGGTAAACTGCGCATCACACACCTCATTATCTCAGGCAACACGTCGAGTTATTTATGTGTCCAACGTTTAACAGTGGTTCACACATGAAGCTGGAGGCAGAAACAGTGCAGCGGCAACCAGGAGCAAAGCTACGTGATGCACAGAGAGAAATAAGCTCCCCTGATCAGTATGATTTACTCTGTCTGTATCAGCATAATACACAAATACACACTCAGCTGTTCATCAGGTACACCAGGCCAATACCAGCACACACTAAACAGCAGCTCTGCAGAATGCCTGCATGAAGGGTATAATGTTCAGCTTCTGCAGCAACAAGCTGTTTGTACCATGAACCGATATGAGCCTTCCCCTGTGGGAAACGCTGCGCGATAACACGGCACACACACACACGCACGCACACACACACACACACACACACACTAATGCTGCCTTTAACTGGAACCTGTGAGATCATGTTTTTGACATGGGAAGTCTGTGACGTGGTTTAACTTGTGTGAACACTGTTGCTAAGCAACTGATTTAAAAATATGCATATATAACCGAATGTTGTCTTCTTGTTCTCCTGTGATGAAAGATGTGTTTTCTGTAGAAGGCATGTTCTGGTCACTTGTCCCACATCAGTGATGTCACCACAGGTGTTATCCACCGGGGGGGTGGGGGTATGCACAGCTGTGACCGCACGGGAAGAGAAACTTTGAGCAGTGGGACATATGCACACAGTGATGTCACCATAGAGACTTATAGTGAAACAGTAAAATGCAAATCATTACCTTAGTAGCTTCGCCGCGCCTGTGAGCCACAGATGCCCGAGACACTTCCACAGACATGTGTTTGCATCAACAGGATGTGATGGATCAGTGTTTTGGCGAGCTGAGGTGTTGGATAACGTTATCATGTACTGTAAGTGCACGTCTGAGGACAAACTGTTGCTGCATCACACATCAGTCAGACTGTGCACACTGTGCTGTGTCATGTTAAGACACAGGGGCAGGTGTATACAACAGTGAACTCAAACATGAACAAATGACACTGTGACTGTTCATTCAGACACACTGCGCACACACACATTAGTAACATACATGCAGGAAGGCTGCTCCACAGCTGCATGTCCACAGCTGCAGTGCACACATCAGTAGAGTGTTCAGTGTGAGTGCTCGGCAGCGTGCATGCAGACAGCCTGTTCCCGTTGCTGCTCCTCTGCTGATCCCGCTCTCCGACTGTCCTGCTGATGCAGAAATAGATGGCTGGCTGTGCTCATTAGACCCCTAATGTCATTCAGACTTGATTCAGTCACAGCGCAGGCCTGCACTGTCACAATCTATCTGCCAGAGTGACTCATCGCGATGCCACAGATGGAGGTACCGCGATGCATTAGTGCACAGTTGTCACAAGAGATTGACGAAGACATGTGCGCTCCTCTGCTGACCTGTGACGCAACAGCAGGCCGTGGAGTGGGTCTGCTGAGCGTCACAGTGGATTAATGGTCACGTAACCCACGTCACGCTGAGGGCAGGTGATCTGGAGACATTTACGCTGTAATGCAGCCGGACGTTCGGACTCGCTCGGTGAAGACATCATAACGTCACACACACTGATGCATTATTCACGGTGTCGGTGCAGCAGTAAGTCAGGGCTGTGATGTCACAGCGCTGTGGGGTGAAACTGAGTGCATCTTCCCATCAGCACAGAGTCTGCAGCTCAGCTTCAGCTGGATATACGGCCGCTGGTTCGCTCTCACATCTTCACGTTAACTCCACGTGTCTGTGTGTGTGTGTGTGTGTGACGCTGTCAGCCTGAACACTGTTTGACTTGCGATGGACGCGCCCATCCTTATCTGGTCCTACATGAATTATTCATTAGAGACAAGCTGCGGATGTGTGTGCTGTGGACAAACATTACACACACACACGGTACCATCTTCTTCCTGCTGATCCGAGCATGTCGACTTTAAAAACAACCCTTTAGGAATCAGAATAAGCTCCGTCCGAGCCCGAGTCACCTCTGACTCACCGTTTTATGAATGACTGCTGGGCCTTTTGCTCTGGTTGTTGTTTGTCACTCATTTCCCCTCTGGTGTCACTGCTTCCTGTCGGAGAGGCTGCCATGTGGCAGTGTGTCACTGGAGGTGGTTAGCACGACGTAGCACTGTTAGCTGTCCGGATGTGGTCGGTTCACCCACACACACGCAAACCTTACAAAGACAAAAATACACAGACTGACACTCACCCACACACACTCCCACTCATTCACTTCATTCATGTTTCCTCTCGGATGCAGCGTGTACAGAGACAGTTTGTTCCCCAGCGACTGTGAGAATGTTTTTACACAGTGTTTGGTTTCACGACGCTTCCTCATTCCTCCTTCCTGCAGGAAACAGCATTAAGATGATTTGATCGGTAGAATCAAATGAAACCGATCCTGGTGGAGGAACTGAACCACGAATTGGCCTAAGGCTGATCCAGCGATCGCCATGTGAAGCAAAGAGACAAAATGTCATGACTGCAATATGCAATGCACACACGCACACACACGCACACACACAGGGCCGCAGTGTGTCACAGTGTGGGCCGCAGTGTGTCACAGTGAAAATGACCCTTACACTTGAGTGTGTGTTTACCGTCTACAGCCACCACCTACGTCCACTCCTAAATGCGGTAAGTGTTAGTACTGCTCCACTGGTGACTCACGCACACACATGCACACTCCAGCCACAGTACACAGACACACACTCCAGCTGACCGCATACCCACACACCACCCAGACAAACAAACACATAGTGTTGAGCTTAACAGCTTTACTGTTAACCTACACTCACACGTGCACACACACACACACACACACACGCAGGCCTGCACACACTAATATTCAGCCAGATTTGAACACAGTAAGTATATTGTGCTCAAAGCTACCAGCCCTGTTCATTCATCTGCTCCACTCAGACAGGTTTCATTGCTCTTAGGTAGTGTGTGTGTGTTCGTCGGGAGGGTGTGTGTGTGTGTTTGTTTGTTTGTCGCTACTCTAGAGAGGAGGTCTTCCCTGACTGGGCCTGGTGCTGCTGCAGGGAGAAGTTTCAGTGTGTGTGTAGACTAAACATTTGTAATCACAAGAGGCAGCGAGGCTGTGTGTGTGTGTGTGTGTGCGTCGCTCTGTGCTGCTGTGGTTCGCGGCTGAAAATGAAACAGGATATGTGGCGTTGCCAGTGGCGTGCCAAGCGAAGTACACAGATTGATCACTTCAATATCGTGTCGTCTACAAATTAGAGCCAGAGCAGCTCAACGTTCATCCTTCTGCTGTTTTTCACTTCTCAGGTAATAGATTAGTAAAAACAACACGTCACATCTGTGAGACACTGAGCGCCTGTACACAGACAGATGATTGGGCTGGGACACACACGCTCACACACACACACACACGCTCACACACTGCTTCCACAGAGGTGGAAACGCTGACTAAAGCAGTCTCAGTGTATGTCTCCATTCTCATTTACAGGAGAGTTTGTGGAGGGCAGGGGTGGAGGGGGTGGAGCGGTCTTAGATCCTCTTTGTGAACTTTATTTTTAGCACAGTGTGGAACAAAATGTGTCACAGGACCCTTAATCACTAGATATGACCTTTTACACACACACACACACAATTTAAGTTAGCCCTTGTCTCATCAGTCACACCCACAGGCGCGTGGTACACACACTCCATTGTAGAGCGCCTCACAGGCGTCTCACTGTCAGTCAGAGTGCTTTAGAAACACAGTGCTGAGTAACTCCAGTGTTTAAATAACCACAAATGCATCTGTGCATGAAAGCCCCCGCAACACGTCCCTGTCACTGCTTCAGAGGAGCGACCGCCTCCACGAGCAGCGACCCGCCGCCTGCGTGTGACCCGGGGTGCGACTCTGCGTCCGACCGGTTTCCAGCAAACTGCACGTCGGAGGTTCCATGTTCCTGTCTCCCCGTTGGAAGTCGTGGCGTTTTCACAAAAGCAAACCAGTTTGACTCTCAGCTTCCCTCTGATCTAGCACCCCTTTGATTTCCAGACACACCCTTTTCCAGATATTTGATCAGACACGAACATTCAAAGATGTGAACAGATGACAGTCTGGTTTCATCCCGGGCAGCTGCACGCTCTCCGTGAGAGCAAACATGACAGGGCACATGGGGAACAACAGTGAAGCTCCTGCATGAAATTAGACACAAAGTTGCAGCGAATGCATTGAATTACAGTTGTTTTGTAGCTGTTGCGCACACACAGACGCGCATGCACGCACAATCTGCTCTGGTTTGCATAGGAAACAGACAAAGCAAATGTAAGCAGGATCATATTTCTGCACCTTCAAACACAAATAGTCATCAAAGTGTGCCTGCGAGCTGTGGACTGAAGGCTGCACGGTGAAACATCGGTGACTTGTGCTCGCGTCGGCTCACTGGATGGATGCCTGCAGGCTCCTCTGTCTGTTGTCACATGAAACTCTCTCTTTCTCCCTCATCCTCCAAACCTGCTCGGCCTCCTCTGATCCAGCTGCTGAAACCTGACCTCACAGCAGACCCCTGGCTGTCTGCCACCGTATCCTCAATAACCCCGCTCACCTGTGTATGTACGCTCTGTGCGTGTGTGTGTGTGTGTGTGTGTGTGTGTGTGTGTGAGGGGGAGACAGAGGCAGGCTGAGTGTGTCGGCATCACAGCGGGATGAGACAGTATTCAAGCTGTCTGGTGTGAGAACGTCACACCTGAAGCCCATAATTCATGGGGCGAGTGACTGTGTGCGTGGACGTGCACGCACGTGCGCTTGTTGGTCCGCCGGCGAGCAGCCAGTGCTGTCAGTGCGTCAGACCGACACGCTGGGGGTCATGTTACTATTCATGTGTGTAACTGTGCACCTTCGTGACGTCACAAGCTCGCCTTTGTCTAACTGCTCATCTGAACACTTTCTTGTGATGATGTGTGTTTTCTTGTTGTCTTCTGGAAGTGTGTGTGTGCGTGTGTGTGTGTGTCGCGGTGTGTACATATGATTTGCTTTCTACACAAACATTCCTGAGTAGTATAATATGTGTGCTTGTGTCTGCTGTGCGTCACTCGCTATCACATGCAGCGACTGTAAAGTCCCTTCAAGAGACGTTCAGGCATCAATGTCCAGCAGCCACAGAAACACACACACACACACACACACACACACACACACACACACACACACACACACAGGATTGTTCCATTTGCATGGCTGATAATGTAAAGTGGTGGAGATGGTGGCTCCAAATGCACAGCAGATATTGCTCCATCCTCGGACACGTGGCCTGACAGCGGCTCGTCTGCTGGTAGCTGGAGCACTTAACCGAGGAGGGGAAAGACCATTAGAGGCAATCAGGGCCGTCGTTTTTAATGGGCGGATCGAGACGAGATGGAGATGGAGCTGTGACCCAGTGAAGGAGTTAATGTACCAGGCCACTTGAGGACTAGGTAATGAGAAAAAGGCAGGTGGAAGTGGGGTGACGGTGCAGCTGTGGTCGAGGCCCAAATGGAAACCAGGCTGTGGGCTGTTTTTACACCAGCAGCTGGAGAGCCGCTCGCTGCAGCCCGGCTGCAGTTAACATGCACGCCTGGCTCCGCGTGTGTGTTTGTTGTTCTTCTTCTTTCTTTTCTGCTGTTTCCTTTTGTCCTTGAACTAAATGTTTACTCTGCTCCGCTGCATGACAGTCTTCTGCATGTGTTATCGCAGACAGGAGTAGCACACGGAGAGAGGATCTGTGGCAGGCTAACCCCGAACCTCCTGCCTCACCTGATAATTATCCTCACAGCAGCAGCTCTGTGCTGTGTGTGAGTGTTTTAGGTTGGTGTTCATGATACATAAGTATTAGCTTGCAGTTTTCATGCATGCATTATCCGTCTATAACCAAGTGTTCGTCTCTTTGTGTGAGCCTGTGTGTGTGTGTGTGTATGTGTGTGTGTGTTCTCAGCCAGAGGGACCGGATCGTCAGATGACGGGAGGGCAGGCTGACCTTTTGTTCTGTTTGCTTAGTGGGCATTCCTCTGAGCACTGGCCCTCGCCCAAGTTAAAGCCAGCGGCCGCAGCCTGGACTCGGTGCTGCCCCCGCAGGGACTCGGTGACACTGACTCGAGTTCAGCTTCATGAGAATCAGAGTTTTTGCACATTTGCTGCATAAAGAAACGGCACGGTTGTGGTTTTGATGTGTGATTGAAGTGTCAGGGAGATGAACACGAGGTGATCTGTGTCTGTTTATATTTGGGAAGGTGACGTTTGTTTGTGCGCAGCCACGATTCCACTTCTGCAATCTGAGCGCTCTGTGCTTTTACTCTGCTTTCTTCGCACTTTGAGTCCTCTTCGCTTTGACAAGTCACATCAGCACACACAGTTTCTAACCCTCTGTTTCTCTGCCCCCCGCCCCCCCAGGTCCTTATGGTTGAGGTGGTGTGTGGTGTCCCTTGCCATGCCTCCTGCCATGACAGACCTCCTGGACATCTGGGCGGCCCACTCGCCCCTGGCCGGCCACGCTCTGGACCAGATCACTGTGGATTTCCTGCTGCCCACTGGTATCTACATCCAGATGGACGTTCCACGCGAGGCCACCATTCAGCACATCAAACTGGTGAGTGGCTCTGGGTGAGCGACTCCTGACCTTTTGTTGCTTAAAACAGGATTTTAAAGTCACAGCTGTGTCGTTGCAACATGACAGAAAATGAATGGCCTCTACTGAAAGCACACGTCCAGGAGCTTAGACGGAGTTACTCGCTTGTTCTGAGTCCTGACGTTATGTTATTGTCGCCCCGGTCTGTTGGCTGATTGTGCTAATGAGGAAAAACACAGGCTACATCCCACACACACACACACACAGAGCCCCACAGCTGGTCAGTTAGACATTATCTAATGCCTGTTTTGACTGAGGTGGCTGCTGCGGCCGGGTGGGTGTTTGTTGTTTGTGAGCAGCTCCTGCGCGCAAATAGCTCATGACATCACACGTGTCTGCAGCTTCATGAAGTCGGGGTCAGGTGTCACAGACTCTTTGCAGGAGTTGTGACGTACGTTACTTGTGAAGCGGTGAGTCAGTGTGAAGGCGTCCACTGTTCTGGGGTCGTGGCTGTGACATCTGCGTCGTTTGGGTCGTTTGTCATCAGACTGGTGTGTGTCCACCTCGTTTATGTGGAGAAACACCTCAAACCTGCTGGAACTCGGTAAGACAACTCCTTCAGCGATGACTCTCCAGCGCCTGTTGCCATGGATTCCATTATAACGTACAGCATTTTCATTTTTACAGTTATGCAGCGTCCAGCCGTCTCACAGCTGAGCTAACACCGCCTCTGATCAGCAGAGGAAACGTCAGCACAACATGTTTCCCTCACACAGGCACTGTTAAATGAAGCCTGAGGGGGTTGTTGTCCGTGTGAGTGACCAAAGATGCAGACGACGGATTTCACTGTGTCTGACATTCACAGGCGTTTGCTGTGGGCAGTCGCGTTTGCTTTCCCTGGGACTGTACGATGTTTTACAGTTAATCAATTAGTTCTCGCCTCCTCTCTGTCCACGTTCAGGCCTCCGAGCTCACAGGACCAGATCTGTACGTGGGCGTTCATGCATAAAAGATGCCTGTTGGCATGCACACGTGAGAGATCTTCCTTCCCCGAGGAAAGCCTGCACAGAGGCAGCGGAAAGCTCAGTGAGGCGAGAAAGACAGAGAGAGGGAGAGCGACCGGGCAGGGGACCCTCCGCTGAGACTTCACTCGTAATGAAAGAGAGGGGGCAGATGAGAGGAGGGCTGTTAGTTTAGTCTTTGGGGTAAAACCTTTGCAGGCCCTCCAGACAGAGCTGCACCAGCCTGTGTTAGTTTAAGAGGCTCTGACTGTGTTTCCGTCGCACCAGTAGATCCAAATGTTGTGTGCAGCTGAAAGTCGGCATCATCAGCGTGCTGGCCCCGCTGACCCGTGAACAGGTCCGCTGTGTAGCTCGTGTGCGGGAGCGTCGAGTGGTTAGACCCTGTGTGCATTCTGCTTGTGATTTATAGTGAGATGTGATCAACATAACGTGGAGTCACGAGTGTTCCCCCGAGAAGAAGACATCAGTTGTCCTGCGTGTTACAGCGCGGCTCCGTAAGCTCAGACACACAAGCGGGACGCCGACCCTGTGATCACGCCGCGCACACTCAGGGACGTGAATCACGTCAGGACTGGCTGGTGGACGCATTATTCACTTCCTGATTGGCTCGCCCAGCTGCTGTGTCATGTTGCCATGAGTCATGCTTGTTCCTGATCATGAAACAGACACGTTTGTCAATACATTACATCATGATTTGTTGTTGGTTTCAGCTTTTAAAGGCTCCTTGCTGCTCATGTTGAACACCGTCTCATATATGCAGGCCCAACAGGGATGCTCTTCATGTCCATGTTACTCAGACGGACTTGTGTAATTGATTCTAATGGAAGAGATAAAATCACTTCCTGTGGTTTCATCGTGTACTCGAGCGAAGCCTCAGTTCTTCTTCCTCTCCCCCTCAGCTCTTATGGAAGCAGGCTCAGTCCTTCCCGCTCTTTCCCGCCCTCGGCGAGATGGAGAGCCACATGTTCGAGTGCGTCAACCAGGCGGCCGTGCACGAAGAGCTGGAGGACGAGACCCGCAGGCTGTGCGACGTTCGCCCCTTCCTGCCTGTCCTCAAGTTGGTGACGCGCAACTGCGGCCGAGCGGAGCGCCTGCTGGACTCCAAAATCGGCGTGCTCATCGGCAAGGGTAAGACGGCGTTTCGCCCTCAAGTTAAAGCGGCAGGCTCTCACACACATTTCCCCCTCCCCGCCTGCCTGATTGATGCGTTCACTGTCCCTGTTTGACATTCCCAATGAAGAGAAGCACTCAGAGTTGGTAAGTGGGACAGTAAATCTTTCCCCACACACGACGAGCCTCAAGCCCCTCCCCCAGCAGGCGGGCGGCTCTCCCACTCAGCTCGTTCAGGCCGGCCTACAGCTGGCTCCCATCAGCGACCCCGCTGCCTGATAGAGGAGCGTGAGCGGCGGCTGGACGTGTTCCTGACATGTCTTCCATCACCTGTCACGTCCTGTTATCTGTGGTGAAGATTAGGCCTTTTAGAGCAGCAGACGGGATCGATCAGTGCTGTAGCGCGGCAGAGGCCTCGCAGGTGATTAGACGCGTGTTGACAGAACATTTATTAATGCACAAGAGCAAAACAGACAGAAGTCGCTCATGTCTCTGTATCAAATATCCCGGCGACACGGTTGACAGTAAAGCTGCAGTGATCAGTCTGTTGTCCGTTGCCTAAAAAGTGAATCTGCAGCAGTTCCAGACGTCGTCTCAGTCACTGCTCAGCAGAAGTGTCTCACTTTTGATGTGTTGCTCAGTAAACAAGATGTCTTTGCATTTTAAAGACAAAGTGATTCATCAGTAATAATCAGCAGATGAGTCTAAGGAGCTGCAGATGCATTGATGTGTGTGGTGCACGCACTCACCTACTGCACTCCTGATAAATAATTAAATGACGTGCAGATATAGAAAAAAACCCCAAACAAATCATTTCTTATTGCGGTCTAACAAGTGAAGCTGCACGCACACACACACGCACACACACAGAGTCAGGCCGCCTCTGACATCCAGGATTATGGAGTCGTCCGGTCACAGCAGAGGAGGAGCAGCAGAGACGGAGCGAGGGTCTCTGAGCCTAATTGAAGGAGACTCAGACGATATTGATATTCTCCCCTCCTGGCTCCACTTTGGTCTGACATGATCTTTTAAAGGCTTGTGTCAGACTGAAGTGGTGTGTTCAAAAGGAACCCCACAGGCACGTCTGGATAGTCCCACACACACACACACACACACACACACACACACACACACACACACACACACACCTAACCTCATGCAGTGCACAGTAACTACACACACTCGTGCAGGCAGCCATGTTTTCCCCTCACGGTCACACAAATGCACTCGCACACTCACAACAACGCAGCTAATGTGGTCCAGAGCCCTTCTTCGAACGCTGAGGGTCACATGAATGTTAAACTGCTGTAAATGTCAACATGTTGTTTTCATCAGCGGCAGAGTTTTGTGCAGCGGCGCTTTGAACAGGGAGCAGAGAGGTGACGTCTGCTCAGCCCCGCAGCAGCTCTGACCCCCGGCGTCGCCGCTCGCGTGAATATTACAAGGTTTCAATCCCTGAGAGGCCGCTGCCGTTTGTAATCCTGTTTACACATTCACGAGCTACAAGTGTTGCACAGGTGTTTGTGCATGTTTAATCGAACTCCAGGAGCGTTACCTGAATATATTCAGCCTTCTGCTTGACCTGGAACACAGGAAAACGCTGATTACTCAGCTGATTTACTGCCTTTTGTATCAGACTCTAAGCAGTGCTGCTGTTTCCCTGCCGCCGCCAGGTCTCCATGAACTCGACGCCATAAACGACCAGGAGGTGAAGGACTTTCGCAGCAAGATGTTTCGTATCAGTGAGGAACGGATGCAAAGAGTCCAGATGATGACGTGCACAGAGTGGCTGCAGGCCTGCTTCTCCCCGCAGCTGGAGCCCGCAGCAGCCGCCATCACCGACGGCGTCAGTGACCGGCCCCCCGACCTCAAAGTCATTATCCACTTCGACCAGTCGCAGGTGAGCGCCTTCAGCCTGCTGGGAGCAACCTGATGATGCTCTGTTTTCAGCATAGACTGAACCCGTCTCTGCCAACGTCACCGACATCTCAGCCCAGCGACCTGTAGCCACAACGCTCCACGAACTGTACAGACTCATGATTACTGTGTTTGATCATTTAACTCCATCGTGAGTTTGTCCTTGGTTTAGTTCAGACTTAGCTTCACCCCAGCGTGTGTCCCATCACATCACACACATGCAGGTCAGTGTTTAACTCGTCTCCCACTTCTTACAGCAGGTTTCAGTGATGTTGCAAAGATCCATGTGACAGGAGAAGCAAGAACAGACACCTTCTCTTAGAGCTCGGGCTTGTAAACTATCAGCCAGCACATAGTATTGATATTACTGTAATCCTAAACTCCATGTCATTACATGTAATGGGGCAGTTAATTTGATATTACAGTAAATGGCTCTGGGATGGATTGCACTATGCTGAGAGGGAGATTCAGAAAGTTAGCAGTTACTGAGAGTTATGTCTAATTAATGCACTTCTCTGTGTTCATATCACTCCTTTGATGAACCCATTAGGCAAACCCTTAACGAGCCGCCAGCACAGCAGCTCTGCATCCACCCTGAGCCGGGGTAACAGAGCGCCTGGCTGCATCGCTGCAGGAGGAGCCGTCTGACTCCACTGGAGCTCAGCCTCCGTTTGCAGCTCCGCAACAGTCACGTGACCGGGCCCAGCTAGCGAGTCATGTGACAGCGCTAAGTGGGTCAAAACCATGAGTGAAACGATGCCACCCTCCCGGACACGCACACACACGTTAGCATGGCAACTCAAGGGAGCGACTCCCTGATTAAAATGAGCTCGCTCTCCTCCCCTGAACCCTCCGACTGCCTCCTCCCGCCCGCCTGCAGCTCCCTCCGCCCCCGTCACAGAAATAATGCTATTTCATAAAAAAAACAGATGGTCGGCTCCCTCCAGGCCTGCGTGTATCAGCTTTGATCAACATCACACACACACACACACGACAGGCCATCTGTGCCAGCGCGCTCAGGTGGACGCTGACAGGAAGTCTTATTCAGGCGGCCGGACACAATGAGCAACATTACAGACAGGAAGTGTGCTGATGCGGTCTGAAGGAGGGTTTTCCTCGCTGCAGCATCTCACCTCACCTCCTGCACACGCTTCAGGGAGGCGGCCGGCTGCGCGCTGTCCGTTTGAAGGCGCCGCCGTTTATTTTGTTAATTATTAATGGATGGCATTTTTATCAAACCTCCAGGAAATTATAATTCCATCTCAGGTATCAGGTCAGAGCCGCACTATAAATAGGACACAATGGTGAGCCTCAGCGTGGCGCACCGTGTGTGTGTGTGCGTGTGCGCGCGTGTGTGCAGGACTGCCAATCACATTAACACATTTTAGTGAACATCCTGCAGCAGCGCGAGTTCATTCAGCCACAAACACACACGAGTCCAAGTGATCACTTGTACATGGGCTCTGGGACTGTGTGTGAGAGTGTGTGTGAGTGTGTGTGTGTGTGTGAAACACTGACACCGTGTTCCCCTTCTGTCTTACAACATTCATCTTCACCGCCTATCTGGTGCGACAGAGACGTTCTCGGGTTTCGCTCTTCCCTCGTCCTCTGAGCTCGAATCAATCCCTCCGTGTCTCGTCTCGCAGGACTCAGCCAGTCTGAAGGTGTTGTCGTCCTGCACCCCCGTCGAGCTGATGGAGCAGGCCGTGAAGAAGTGGCTGACCACCCACGGGCCAGAGGAGGAGGTGTGGAAGGGTCAGTATGTGCTGAGGGTCAGCCACTGCCTGGAGTTCCTCTGTGGAGACCAACCCCTGATTCAGTACAAGGTCGGTACCTGAACACGCGTCACTCGTGACATCATAATGTCCAGAAACAGTTTTAATGTGTAATATGGAACATATCTGCAGCAGGGGTTGTGAGTGTAAGCCGAGATGGCAGGGCGTGAAGGGTGCAGCTGGCGGCGGGGTGGATGGTGGACTGTGTGTTTACAGTACGCATGTTTGTGTGTAACTTGTTTTCAGCCGAGATCCAGGTCGACAGCACTTAATACAGTACAGCCTCCTTCAGTCAGCTCACACTCAGCGTGAATGACACACCTCAGGAAAGTGTTTCAGACCCAGAGTCAGGCACAATAATCAGATTCATACAACATCAAAGTGTCGGCCACGGATTTCACATGTCACAGTCTGTCTGGGACAGGTGTCCCACACCTGGTGTCCCACACCTGGTGTCCCAGACAGTTGTCTTTAGACGACTTTCAGACAGTGTTTTACAGCCGAACAGCGTTTGCATCTTGTCTCAGCTTCATGAGCTCGGTCTTGTTGTTTTAAGGTAAGATCAGTATTGATTGTGACGCGGAGGCATTTGGGTTTTGGATGGCTTCCTGCTCGTGTGCGCTCTTGCATGTTAATTTGTAAGTCTGCTGACAAGCTGTGCATAGATTTCACGTGCTGCAGCTCGTTTATCTGTGTCCTGAAGCTCCTCCATCTCCCCGAGCAGCAGTTCCACTTTCATGTCTGATGCCTGGACCTGCGGCCGGTGTTTTGTGGCTAAACAGATCCCCTGTGCTGTCTTGTTTGCAGTACATCCGCACCTGCATGCAAGCCAAGGAGTCTCCTCACCTCACCCTGGTCCACACCAGCATCATCCAGGCCATGTTTGACAAGGAGATCTCTGCCATCGGAGCCGTGGTGTGCCGCAAGTCCTCCAACCCCCCTTTACCACTACCTCCCAAGAGAAGGGTGCCCACGGTCAGTCTGATAACGTGTGTCACTGTGTGAACGGGTGAACCTCTCACTTCTGTCCTGTGCTGCTCTTATCTATTCACTCTCTATTCACTCTATAACAGCCTCAGTGTCAGGTCACCGATCTGATGTTTGTCACCACCGCGACTAAAGCTGAGTGTGTGATGAACATACGAAGATGTTCTCATGTGCATCTGATAAGAGCCGGTTAATATCCGCCAGTGTTTCCTGAAGAGTGCTGCTGCTTCACTGAAACAGTAAAAGCTGCACAGTCTGATTGGCTCACCTGCGCGGAGCGAGGCAGGTGTGGAGGTTTACCGAGTAAACACGGACCCGGCAGCTGCCAGGTGTCCTTTTATGAGCCAGTGATGTGAGTGTGTCGGAGCAGGTCTGCACAGCCCTGCCAGCATTTGCCACGTTGTCAGGAAACATCGCCGGTTGCTGCCAGGTGCACGGCGACGTCACTCCTGGATGTGCGCGTCCACATTTTAAATGTCAGGTTGAATTTAATTGGCCTTTGTCAGCGACTCCCCCGGGGGTTTAATCGCCCGCCGCCTGCTGCCTGCTCGATGCCTGGTGATGTGCGCTCTGTAAATATCATATCGCAGCTAATGATTAAACACTTGGCTGGTTTACAGTGAAAGCAGCCGCCGCTGTGACCTCACCTGCACGTTTCATTTATATACGTTCCACAGGAGGTCAAACACTGAAGGCCTTAAACTGACACTTAACTACTGCATGAGGACATTCATCTGATCGTCGTCTTCATGATTCAGCTGATCTGCTGTTTATTTTCCTGATTAATCAGAGTTTATTTATTAAAATGTGCAGACATCGTGAAGCAAACCAGACGGAGACAGCGGGCAAATGTCAATTTGAAATATTTTAGGAGAAAACAAACACGTTTTAATGTTATTGGTTATTTTTGCCTTGGAGAAAACATGTGCAGAGACCTTAGATGGGCTGATTCATCTGCTGACTAATGGCTCCTGCTCTAACTTTCCCTCTGAGCTCTCTCCTGTTTCATCTCGTTTTCATCAGCGCAGACACATTTCAGACCTTTGTCTCTGCACGTCACTCTGAGAAGGTGCTGCTCACGCCCCTGCTCACGCCCAGAGCAGGTTTCTTTTCTGTGATTGGTTGATTAGTCTGCTGATTTGTTTATAATAACTGCATCTGAGTGTTTCTGTGGCTGCTGCACGGAACTAAACCAGGAATGGAATAGATCGGAAACATGAGAGGACAAATATTCAAAATAAAAGCCTGGATTTCACAATAAGAGTCTGTGAATGTGAAGAAGGACTCCCTCTACAGCTAACATCAAATCGCAGTGTGTGTCTGTAATAAGACAACAAGCAGGTTACACACACCGTCACACTCACACAAACAGTAAACACACACACACACACACACACAGACAGAGGCAGCAAACAGCAGGAAGTGTGCTGGAGACTGTAGGTGTCATGTGACGCTGTTTTTCCTGCTGACCCTCGCAAATCCACTTGGCTTGACATCAGACTGACCTGCCTGAGCCCCCTGCCCCACACACACACTCACTCACGCTGTTTGTGCGTTTTGGTGTGTGTGTGTGAGTGAATCTGTGGCGTGTGTGAAGACGTATCTCTGCAGCACGTTAAGCAAATACTGCCGCTCACTGCAAGTGTGTCGCTGCTCTCCCTCTGCAGCAAGTACAGACGTGTGTGTGGGACGTGTCGAGCCCGTTTAAGATCGTCCTGGTGAAAGGCAGCAAGGTGAACGCCGAGGAGACTGCCAAGGTAAACTCGCTCTGTCCACGTCCATAAAACACTCATTTCCTGTTAATATGTCACTACACACACACTCACTCTCACTCTGCTGTGTCGCGTCTCACACACAGTTTCACGTCTACAGCAGTGACACGCTGACATTGTTTAATGCTTGAATGTGAAGAGTTGTTATTATTTGTTAATAAACAAGTTGTAAGGCTTCAGTGAGTCGCACCGGCCGGCACCTTCCTCCACCATCATGATCCCACACACTGCAGCTCATTCACGTTCCCAACAAAGGCCCGGCTTACTTACTGTCTGAGTGACGTTTGGTGGAAACTGCAGAACCTGAAACTTTACGACTGTGACCTGATTTTAAAGATTTACCTCCCCGACAGGAGTGAATGTTGAGGGCTGAGAGTCAGACAGACCTCGATTAGCGAGGGACTAACACACAGTGGCAGAAAGAGAAAAGCCTGACTCTGTGTCCTCTGCCGCCCCTCTTCATGCCGCCCCTGCAGGTCCAGGTGCGGGCGGGGCTCTTCCACGGCACAGAGCTGCTGTGTAAACCGGTGGTGAGCAGCGAGAGCAGCGGCCGCTCCGACCACACGTGGAAAGACAACGCGCTGGAGTTTGACATCTCCGTCTGCGACCTGCCGCGCATGACCCGCCTCTGCTTCGCCATCTACGCCGTCATGGACAAGGTCAAGAAGCAGAAGTCCACCAAAAACGCCCACATTAACAAATACCAGACCATCCGCAAAGCAGGGAAAGTGGTAAGAAGCGCTCTGGCGGTGGGTCCAGTGAGAGAGCGGGGAAGCATCTGCAGCTCGCACACGTTTAATTAACACTTCCTGTGTCCCTGTGTGACGCAGCACTACCCCATCGCTTGGGTCAACACCATGGTGTTTGACTACAAAGGCCAGCTGAAGACCGGAGACATCATCCTGCACTGCTGGTCCTCCTTTCCTGGTACACACACACACACACCTGCAGTTACACTGTGTGTGAAAGAGCTTCTGCTGTGACGTGTGCGTCGTGCATGTTTGTGTGTCGCCCAGATGAACTTGAAGAGATGCTGAACCCCATAGGAACCATTCAGACCAACCCGTACACGGAGAACGCCACAGAGCTGCACATCCACTTCCCAGAGTACTCCTCCCACGCCATCGTCTTCCCTCCCTTCGACAAGGTCGGACGCCTGTCATTCACACACACACACACACACACACACACTCACCTGTGAGCTTTGTATGTGTCTGCTGTGCTGGAGTCAGACGGACTCGGACCTCTGTGACCTTTAAAGACTTCGCTGCAGTGGCTTAGTGCTCTTCATGTAATGGTGCATGGTGGTTATGATGAAGCGGCGGCTGTGTAATGCGCTGTGTGTGTGTGTGTGTGTGTGTGTGTGTGTGTGTGTGTGTGTGTCTGTGTGTGTGTGTGCAGATACTGGAGAAGGCTGCGGAGATCGCCGGAGCCAGTGACTGCATCCCCATGGTGAGTGGATGACAGTGTGAGCGTGCTGAAACAGAGACGAGCAGACTGGGAACAGTAAAGTGACCTGTTAGTGTAACACACACACACACCCACACCCAGCCAGCATACGGGAACATGCTGCTTGTTTCCGTGGAAACCCATTGTTATCACTTCAGCAGCAAAAATATTTCAATCTCCTTCAAAACTACAGACTCTAATCAGATTACTGCTACGTTTTCCCGTCCCGCCGCCCCTCGGCTGAAAGCCCACTCCTGGGCGTGTTCCAGCGGGTTGCGTAACCCTGTGTTATGCAGAGGGCATGCCTGAACGCACCTCTTTTAATGTGAGGTGTGTGTGTGTGTGTGTGTGTGTGTGTTACTGTGGATTAACGCAGCTGAACCACAACTTGGTTTTTATTTTCTGCTGATTTGTTTTCAGTCAGTTTACAGATCCACTCAGATTACTCTTCATGATCAGAGTTTAAGCATCATGTGACGCTCAGGTCGCTGTGATCTCATTGGCTGTTTGAAACGCGCGTCTCTTCTTGAATCAGACGACTTGGTTCAGGCACTTTAAACTGTCTCCGTCCCTGTTTGGGGAATTTTAATGAAAAGGCGTTTGATGAGACCCGGTGGCATGCTGTGATGCACTCCTGCCATCTTGTGGCTCTTCACAGTCACTGCAGCTGCTCCTCATCGTCTCCTCCTCCTCATCGTTTGTCTCAGGGTCGTGGGGGTAAGAAGTTCCACATAGAGCTGAAGGAGATCATGGAGCGTGACGCGCTCTCTCAGCTGTGTGAAAACGAGAAGGACCTGATCTGGACACTACGATGCGACTGCAGAGAGAATTTCCCCCAGTCGCTGCCCAAACTGCTGCTCTCCGTCAAGTGGAGCAAACATGAGGACATGGCCCAGGTCAGCCGGCACATCCACCACCCGCACACCTCAGCGGGGCAGAGACAGCTCCCTCTCAATCTGTGATTCAGCGATACACTGTAAATGAAGTGTGTGTGTGTGTGTGTGTGTGTGTGTGTGTGTCTCAGCTCCAGGCGCTGCTTCAGATCTGGCCCAAACTGTGTCCACGGGACGCTCTGGAGCTTCTGGACTTCAACTACCCAGACCAGTATGTCAGAGAGTATGCTGTGGGGTGTCTGCGTGATATGAGGTAAACACATTTATCCACACACACACACACACACACACACACACAGAGGTTATCTAACACGGTGAAGACCTCTGTCCGTGTGTGTGTGTCAGTCAGTCCAGCACACACCCTGCTGTGTCACTGCAGTTAGGAACCCTCCTCATCGTCTCTCTGTTCCTCCCTCCGTCACCAGTAACGAGGAGCTGTCGCAGTACTTGCTACAGTTGGTGCAGGTGTTGCGTTATGAGCCCTACTATGACTGCGCCCTCACCCACTTCCTGCTGGAGCGCGCCCAGGCCAACCGCAAGATAGGGCACTTCCTCTTCTGGCACCTACGGTGCGTACGGACCCGAGCGCCTCAGAGAGAGAGGCAGAGATTGTTTGTGGGAGCAGTTCAGTCCTGAGGTCTGTGCTCTGACTGTGGCTGCTGTGCTGCCCCCTGCAGGTCGGAGATCCACATGCCGGCTGTTTCAGTGCAGTTTGCCCTCATCCTGGAAGCGTACTGTAGAGGCAGCATCACTCATATTGAGGTCCTAAAGAAGCAGGTAACACACACATGCACACACACACACACACACACACTTTATTTGTGTTCTCACAGTTTCTGTTGCGTTCGTCTCTCAGTCCCACCCCCTCAGCTCAGACTTTCCTCTGCGGGCCCTGGGTGAACATCCAGGGCAGCCACAGTCTGTTGTTGATCACACAGGATTAGACTCATGGTATTTTTAGCTGGTCGCTGCAGCGACAGCGTCACCCTCCTGCCCTCTAACCTTTTCCCTCCTCTGTGTCACCCCCGTGGTCGCTTCCTCCTGCTTCCTCCTCAGCGCAGTCATTTATCTGACCACTTTCCTGTTTGGGACGAGACGCTCGCCGGCTTGGGTTCACCCTGCTGACACAGTGTGTTTAAGGAAGAGTCCTGTGATTGGCTCAGGCCTCCTCGAACATCAGTCCGGTGCTTGCAGCTGATCTGTGTGTCATACTGTTTGCTTACCAGGTGGAAGCGCTGAGTAAGCTAAAGTCAGTGAACGAGCTCATTAAGCTGGGAACCATCAAGAACGCTCGGAGTAAGACCAAGGAGGCCATGTTGACCAAGGAGGCCATGATGACTTGTCTGAGGCAGAGCGGCTACTCAGAGACCCTGTCAGACCTGCACTCGCCTCTGAACCCCAACGTCCTGCTGTCTGGCATCAAGTAAGACGCCGCTGCTCTCATCGCCAGCGTCCAGTCAGGTCGAACTGTTTCTCCTCTGTTTTCACGACCTCACGCGTCTCCCTCTCATCCTGCCATCAGCGTGGAGAAGTGCCGGTACATGGACTCGAAGATGAAGCCGCTCTGGATCGTTTACAACAACAAGCTGCTGAACGGAGACACGCTGGGAATCATCTTCAAGAACGGAGACGGTAGGTGGAGGAGGAGGGGAGGAGGAGGGGAGGAGGTGGGGGTTCAAATCATTTTCCATCTTTCAGGTCTTTTGAAATTAAAAGTGTTTCCCTTCTTTGACTTCCTGTCGTGTCCAAGACTTAAGGCAGGACATGCTGACCCTGCAGATCCTGAAGTTAATGGATCGGCTGTGGAAAGAGGCTAGTCTGGACCTCAGGTGAGGTTTCTGTGCTTACATCTGTGTGTGTGTGTGTTTTGTGGAGCTTGTTTGTTCCTGCTCTCTGTAGGGAAGGGGAAGCTCTGGTGGGGTGCAGCAGAGGAGGAGAGACGCTAAATTACCCCATGCTAACCTGACTCCCAGCCCTCTTACACCCTGGATGTCCACACACACTCTCACACACACACACACACAATATCTGCATTACATCCTAATCAAATCCACACTTTCGCACTTTTACAGACCCCTTTTCACCCTCCGTCGTCCCCTGACACATCTGGAGCCGAGCGGTGGAGGGGGTTGTTTTGACAGTTGAGCTGGAGGACGGTGCTTCAGGTTACAGGGACACGGGTTCAGAGTGGGAACAAGTGACGGGCCGTTGTGAATGAAGGGAGGGCCGGTGTAATGAAACCACTGTGCCGGGCTGGATGTGAGCATGTTGTTGTGATGGCTTGCTGCAGCCTGCACTCGTGTGTTTTCAGATTTATTTCAACTCAGCACCCGTCAGGTGGAGTAAGAAGTGCCACGGAGGCATTTGGTCTTCATTAGACCTCTGTCAAACCTGAGCTCTGAGCCGCTGGGTCATGGCTCTCTGATGCATGAGACCGTGGGAGCAGCGTGTCAGTAAACCCAAGATTTGTCCACATTATTCTGCAAAACCAAGACCTGCTGCCACCCTGTGCCAGGAAGTTAACGTGACTGAGGGAGAAAGTGTAGCATCATCTGGCCGGCGAGCGTGCGCGCCATCACGTAATCGCCATATGTTCTTCACCACATGTTCCCATCTGCCCCGTCTCAGCTCAGCGTCAACACTGTGGTATCGTGCACCGTCTGACTGGGGGAATCGCACCCAGGGGAGTCGATATGAATGAACTCCCAAACAAACACCGCCTAATATCTTAATCTCATGAATACACAGCAGTGGAACTGGATCTACAGCAACACACACACACACACACACACACACACACACACACACACACACACCTCATCAAGTGCTCCAGAACACCCGTGTTCACCGTGTTCACCGTGTTCTCCGTCTCTTTAGGCTCATTTCTTTTCTTTCTCTGCATACCCTGCAGAATCGTACCGTACGGTTGCCTAGCGACGGGCGACCGCGCAGGGCTGATCGAGGTCGTCTCGTCAGCCGACACGATCGCCAACATCCAGCTGACCAGCAGCAACGTGGCAGCGGCTGCCGCCTTCAACAAGGACGCGCTGCTCAACTGGCTCAAAGAGAGAAACTCTGGGTGAGTTGCTGCCGAGTGTTTAACCCGTGAGGATGCGCCGCAGGTGGCAGAGAGTCCAGAGTGAAGCTCGTGTGTTTTGTTTCCACAGCGACGCTCTCGACCGCGCCATCGAGGAGTTCACCCTGTCATGTGCAGGCTACTGTGTAGCCACCTACGTCCTGGGCATCGGAGACCGCCACAGCGACAACATCATGGTCCGCAGCACCGGACAGGTAACACACGCTGTTTGTTGGTTTGTTTGTTTGTTTGTTTGTTTGTTTGTTTCCTGGTTCCACGGTGCTCACTGATTGGCTCTTTTCTCCGTCAGCTCTTTCACATAGACTTTGGCCACATCCTGGGCAACTTCAAGTCCAAGTTTGGCATCAAGAGGGAGCGTGTACCTTTCATCCTCACACACGACTTCATCCACGTCATACAGCAGGGCAAAACGGGATACACGGAGAAATTCGGCAGGTTTGTTCCTCTGAGCTTATCTTTCTAACTGGGAGAGCAGCAGCAGAAGAAGAGTGTGGAACAGGAGTTAAAGAGGAGGCATGTGAAATGATGGCGGACGATCAGAGTCCCAAGACAGAGGGCGTCGCAGTCAGGGCACAGTGTGTCTGTGTGATGCCCCTCTGCCACCAGCAGGGGGCAGGAGACGCTCAGGCACTGATGAGATCCTCTCTGATGTGCTCAAGTTAAAGCTGAGCTGCAGTTTGGTTGAAGGAGATGATCCATACACCATCACACACACACACACACACACCCATACACAGGTCAGTTAAAGTGACAGCTGGATCAGATGATGTCTCTCTGATTATTTTAAAACACTACAGATTAAAACATGAGAGCCATCACCTCCACTCATGTGTTGTCATATTCATATCTGCATGAGTCTCGTCAGCTTCAGACAGCAGATCTGTTGCAGTCACGTCTCTGCAGCCATTAACAAACTCTTTGTGCGTGTGTTGCTGCATCGTTCAGACTGTGCAACCCTGACTGGTGCATCAGCCCAAATCTAGATTTTGGTCTTTGCACTATATTTGTAAGTTATTATTCCAGCTCTAGATGACTCAGCTCAGACATCTCAGTGCTGAAGAGCTGTCGAGTCTGAAAACACACAAACCTCAGCAGCGTGTTTAACTGCGGTTGCAGGGCACGTTGGCGGGGCACGCACGGCCACCGTGGAGCGGCGTTGTTTACCAAGTCGATATCAGTGGTGGAACAAGTTGGCGAGTCATTCTGTGAAAGTGGAAATACCCGCGTGTTGCAGTAATCTGTGTTATTATGACCTAGATTCTGTCTGCAGTGTAACACTAGAGAGTCAACATGCAGAGGCAGGCCCTGTGTAACATCAACTGTCTCTGTGGCTGCAGTCACCACGGCTCCCAAATAATCCTAATAAACAAATAATGCTCTCACATGTGGTGCAGGAGCACAGATCCACTGTGGAACCGCCACCCTCAGCGCCCTGTTAGCTCATGGTTTGGCTAGCATTAGCCCTGTTAGTTGTGCCACACTGAGCCAGAGGTGGCGGAGTGCTGGTCTGTTCGCAGCTGGTTATAAAACATCATCACTGACGGGCTGAAGGAGTTTCCCTCAGGCTTCAGGTTTTTAATTGGCCTTATGTGCAACACCTGTGACATTTAAACTGCTGAGTTATCCCACAGCTAAGCTTCACAGCCGGGTGTTGGTGATGTAACAATGTAATACTAATAAGTGTTCATATAACACCTAAAATCCAAGTTACAAGGCTCTTCACAAAGACAGCAAACCAGAAGAGACGAGTCGTAACATGGTCCTGCCTGATTTTGCAGCATGAGCCCGAAACGGATCCTCAAACATGTTGATCTGTAAAAGGAGAAGTTTAGGTGTGGTCTGTTGCTACGTCAGCACGTGTGGTTTGTGGGTTCAAGAAATGGTACATCGTGTTACAGATCAGAGGACAAACACGTACACAAATCATTCAGTGAAAGGGGAAATGCGTCGGTGGCGACGGCCAACCATTCATCGCAAACCTATTTTCTTTGCACCTGGATATGAACGTAAATGTCTGCTTTTGACTTTCAGCAGCTCCCAAGTCACTGCATCAGCTGAGCTGTTCAACAAGCTTCGCGCACGGAGCAGAGCATTGTTGGGTCGGTGTCTGCACCGAACTACGTCATCCTCAGACACAGAGTCAGAGGGCAGTGAGTCAGGGGGTGGTTCGCCCGAAACATAAAGGAAGCGTTCACGAGCCGCGTGAGGGGAAACCTCGTTAAGTTCAGCCACAGATCTGCAGATGCGTTTCAACAGAAGCTCAGCACACACTCCTCCGTGTCCTGCACAGTGACGTCTGCGCACACCTGCTGCACATCAGCACAACTGCAGAATTCAGTGTTTGCAACTTACTTTGCTTAAAAGCAGGAATCACAGTGAAACACCTCTCCTCATCCTGTGTGTGTCAGAAACAGTAAAGTGTGTGCGTGTGTGTGTGTGTGTGTGTGCGTGCGTGTGCGTGGTCCCGTAGTTTCCGTCAGTACTGCGAGGAAGCCTATCTAATCCTGAGGAAGAACGGGAACCTCTTCATCACACTGTTTGCCCTCATGCTGACCGCCGGCCTGCCTGAGCTCACCTCAGTCAAAGACATCCAGTACTTAAAGGTATAAACACACGCACACACACACACACACACAGCAGCCAGCCCATCCCACAGGAACATCATCATCTGTCGCAGGACATCGCGTCTGCTTCGCCACTTCTGGCAGCTCAGTCCTGCAAAGAGAAGAGAGGTGTGGGCGAAGAGGCAGGATGTGTGGCGGCTGTTAGCAGGGAGCAACACAAAACTTAATCTGTCAAACCTCGTGTGAGATTACAGACCCATCAGAGCTGCATGTCCCCAAATCAACACACAGCGAAACCATCTGCATCTCATCCTTTATCCCCATTATTCAGCTTTTACTTCACCGAGCGTCACATGTGGACAACCTGTGAAGTCTCCACTCAGATGCTGTTGCTTCACTCGGATGTTTGCGGAATGATATTTGTGCAGAGATGAAGCGCGCGCCGCTGAAATCCTGGTTCAACACGTGTCTGTACGAGAGGATTTAGTGACTGGTCCGAGTGCAAACACGCTGAGAGTGGACTTTTCAGTGAAGAGGGACTGTTAGATAATATAATAACGTATAATGAGATATATGTGAATAAGGAAGAAGAAGCAGGTGTTATCTCAAGAATTCTTAACAGGGTAATTGAATTAAAAGCAAAATATGTGATGAAATGTATTATTTAGCATTATTATTTATTATTTATAGTCATAAAAGACGCCTGGAGGGAATCTTGAAACCAGCAAACATCTTCACTGAATTAATAATGTAGGTTACTTGAATAACTTTGTCATTTTGTAAACAGTCTTTTACAGTTATGATGTAATGAAATCAGGAATGACGGTCAGAGGTTCATGGTGCAGTAAAGGCAGCGATGTGTCTCCACACATCGACTTTTCGTACTGGTGACCTGCACATGTAAAACATATTCCGTCCCTGTCCTGAACTTCCTCCACACTCCTCCTGCTCTCACCACTAATCCTCCTCGTTTCCCCCCGCTCAGGACTCTCTGGCGCTGGGGAAAACAGACGAGGAGGCGCTGAAACAGTTCCGCCAGAAGTTCGACGAGGCCCTGAGAGAGAGCTGGACAACCAAAGTCAACTGGATGGCCCACAACGTGGCCAAAGACAACCGCTCCTAGAGCAGCTGAGACCCCTCCAAGGCCGGGGGGGTCGGGGGGAGGGCCGAGAGGACACATCGAAGGTGTGTGTGAGCGCGCAGGAGGGGACAGGTGCGCCAGGGGGACGGGGTGACAGCCACCCTGGTTTAAAGAAGGGAAACCCGAGCAGGTACAGCTCCAGTACACTGCACACACAGAGTAAACAGCTCAGGCAGCCTGCACCCTCACTTCCTGTTTCCCCCCTCGCCTCGCATCACTCCGCCGCGGTGCCTCCCGAGAATCCAAATTGACGGTCTTCTGACATTTCCGTGGAGTCATGGTGGGTAAGGTCGTTGCAGGTTTTGCACAGGCACGGCTGACGGAGCACAGAGCCAAAGGAAGGGAACTGAGGCGCCCGCTCTGCTGCCACGCTACAGATGAGCAGTGCTCCCGGAGCCGGCTGACGGGATCATGGGATGGAGTGGCTGAGTGTAGTCAGACGGACTTGAAGCTCTGCCTGTATGGACTCTGAAGGGGGACGTGGTTTGACCGCACCCCTGAACTGTTTTAAGTATGGCAGAGATAACGGATGGGTGCGGACTGAAGCGTTTGACCCCCATGTCTTAAAACAATGTGCACAACGCCCACAGGAAGTGCATCTTAACCATCTGGCTCCCGCTGCCTCAAAGTGTGCCTCCGAACCGCGGGAAGATTGTATTTTTTATGATTTTTCTTCTTTTTCTGTTGCCATTTTAGAATTTATCATGAGACGTGTACGTGCCAGACTACTTTACTAGTCCACACAGAAAACTTGTGTTAGGGAAACGAATGATGAACGAGGAGGCTCGCTAAGAGACGCCCTGAGCCTTTCGGTCCGACGCTTGAATCTCAGTTCATTCAGACTGTTGAACACTGGAATGTCTTCAGAAGCTGTGTATGAGAAATCTGAAGTAGTCTTTTAATGAACTAAACACGTTATCGTTTAGTTTTCTTTTATTTTGAAATGACAATGTGCATACTTCCTGTCAAACCTGTCAAATCAAGAGCATTATGGGACACGGCGTTCTCGCCCGGACGTCGTCCCTCTCATGCTACAGCTCAGCCCCGAGGAGTAACTGATGCTTTTAACACGTTAGGACCAAAACGAGAAGCAGCACCCAGTAATTCCAGTAACTGTCCGTACTGCGTCTGCAATTGTTACCTGTTTCTCAGTCGAATGTGAAAATGTGTGCCGCTCTCTTTTTAAGTGTATTTGTTTTTATACGAGCAGGTGTGGGCGGAGTTTGGGGCAGGTGTGGGCGGGGTTTATCAGCAGGGACACTGCGATGCAAAGCTACTTCCTGGTTTTTCGACAAACGGTGCTCCTCGGCATCGGCATCTGTGTTTGATTTTCGTGCAATATCCGAGTATATGAACCATATCCTATGAAAGGAAACCTTAGGCCCGGGCCTAAGCCTATAACGGTTTCTCTGTCGGTTTATGTGTGATGCAGCTGTATTTCGCACCACTAGCCTTCAAACAGTCCCAGACACTGGATATTGTCAAATGTACAGGCTTTTATTGTTTTGCTGGTTTTTGTTTTCATAGGAGTTTTATTAAAGTTATTTTCCACCGCGCTGCACCTGCGCCTCCCGTCTGTTTTCTCGCTGTGGGTTGTGTGGCTGCACCCACTCAGGGCACCAACAGCTGATTTTTCTTCTTATTGATCTTATTGATTCCAGATCAGAAACGGATTCCAGCGTATTTTTGTTTGCCTCGTGTGGAAAACAGAATAAGAACAGCGGGACGTGAATAAAAGCAGCTGCTCCACACATCCAGAGAAGTTTAAGTCACAGCTCCAGAGTCATGGTTTTACTCCATCAAGGCTGATGGCAGACGCACAAGACAACAATCTAAAGCAGAGGTGATGAGCATCGGTGAGTGATGTCACAGCTGCCTCGTCTCTGCAGTCACACTGCCTCTGCTCAGCTCAGTGCACCGACCCCGAACCAGTGAGGGCTTTATTTGAAGATGCTAGATTTGACCGACAGCGTAAAAGGTTGTTCCGGCTCAGTAGCAGCTGAGAAGGCTCCAGTCAATACCCGCCCATTACTCTCCAGGCAACCCGAGCCACTGAAAGGAGTCATTTTAGGGCAGGCTTTTGGCTCCTCTGCCCACAGAAAACCCACTGAGGTGAAACAACAATTTGCAAAACCTTTCACCTGGAGTTAAACCAACTGGATGGAAAACACTTAGTATTTTTCATTTAGCCTCTTTTGTTCTGCTACTCAGCGCACTTAGATGCAGAGCAAATGCTCAGAGCTGATCACAAAAACTGATCCGTGGCTCGGCTTTAGCTAGAGTTCCCGTGTGTTTACTGAGTAAAATCATTATATTGTTGACAAAATGCACGTAAAATGTAAAGATACAAGTGTTAAATGGAGAAAGTGACTTGTATGCATTACATTAGTACTTCTGTAGCTTCACTGCAGCAGCATTTTATTAATATTGTTTGCAGAGCTGGGCTTTAACCCTCATGATATTCTACAGTCTGTAACAGTGCATCCCATTTTATAAGAGGTTTGCATGTAAAACCTTAAATGAAGCAGAAGCGGAAAGTAGCATTAAATGCAAATACTCAACCTGTACCTGAAGTGAGTGATTTTAGGCAGCTGCTGCCTCAGAAAATGAATTGTTGCATTGTTTTCTTTTCACTCCCCCGCTGAAAGCTTTTAAAGTTTGGCATTGGTCGTGGTGAAGTGCAGCAGACACTTTGATTTGTGTCACAGCAGGAGAGGCTCAGGTGTTAACTAACAACAGAAACAATGACTCTGTCCTATTCATGCACCTCCATGAGCCGTGACGGTGTGCCAGCGAGCCGACGTGCACACGACAGGAGCGGCTAATTCAACCATTGATGTGTTTTGTTAAACCGTCTCCCACGAAACGCTCCGTGGGTCTGCACAGCACCTTGGTGCTAAACTGGAGCTTTTACACTCTGCTGCGAGGTAACGCCCACATGTTGATTCACCGGCTGATTTCAGAAATGTGCACATTGTTTCTGTAAATTTACTTCATGGGAACTGAAGCTTTGTGTGTGTGTGTGTGTGTGTGTGTGTGTGTGTGTGTGTCAGCGTTGCCTCTGGTGACCTCCTGCCGCTTCACTAGAATTAAAGTATATTAAAGGGATCTTTGCAAATGCCACCCACCTCATCATGAAGCTGCTTTGTGTGCAGGCTGTTTATCGTCTGAAGTGTGGAAAAGTGCTTTTTTATTGCTGTGTATGACTCAGAAAGTGTATTTCTTTTCACTCTGTGGGGAATGTTAAAGCCTCTACCTTCGGCCATCAGTTATTGGTTCTCTATTACTCGTAGCCTCAGTCATTGCTCAGTGTGAATTGTCTGCCCTAGGTGTGTTGTTGTTGTTGTTGCTCACTGCAGTTACATAATTCAGTAACCTGGTAGACGGGAGCGCAGACACACTGGAGGACGCCAACAAGTGGCATGAAAACTGAATAAAATGCAATGAAAAATAACGTGAAACAGCAGATTTATGAAGGAGCAGATGTTACAGGGTGACTCTGACATGTTCTGCTTAATCTCTTATGTCATTGTTTCTATCCATAGACGACATAAACTTGGATTTCCTTGCCTGATGCCCCCCCCCAAACATCACAGACACCAACAGGTGGCTGATGGTTCCTGTTTTTGACTTTCGTGAATATAAATGAGTGGCGCAGGTAACGAGCCGTACGCTGTGTCACTCTTCAGCTGACACATCCGTGGCACTGTTTTCCACTCTCTTAACCTCAGCCTACACATGTCTGATGCTGCCCTACTTTCACATGCTGGGTCTTAAATAGTGGTCTTTGACACGAAGATCACACCTACACGGTTACACAGCCAGTCAACTGGTGATGACACCGCTGCAAGCACATGGATACCAGGAGCAGGAAGCAGATGCTGCAGAGGATGCTGCGCTGGAGCAGCCCACCAGAGTAACTGACCATGAAGTATCGCCTTTCTGCTCATTTCCACTGTCAGTCACCTGACTTGCGTCCTCCTGAAGGCTGGTCAAGCATCTATAGAGCGAACTTTGGCTCAATATTCAAATGGCTGAGTGTATTTAAATATAACACACACACACACACACACACACACACACAGTGTGCGGTGTTTGTATTTCTCGTTACTCCTACTTTACACACATCACAGAGGAAATGTTGCACCTTGTGTTGCACCCACTCTGCTTCCTTTGACTCACATCTGTAGTTTGCTAGTTCCGCTGAACTTCTCTCACGGTTTTATATTAAAATTAAAATACTACTGACATTGATGCATTAGTATTAATCTAATCTAATCACAGTAAATACAGCATAACAGCTTTTTGTATAAATTGTGCTTTTGCCTTTGATCCTTTAAGGACATTTCCTGGTAATATTAATAGTAATAGTTTTAGTTCTGTGGAGTTTTCAATGAACAACTGCTTGAATCTGTTTTTTGATGAGCCACTGTGAGCAGTCGTATTTATTGCTGACCCCTCGGTGGAGGGAAATACAGGTGCACGACCCTTCGGCTTCCTCTCAGCTGTGATGTCTTCAGTGTGCTGCACTTCATGCTGCACAACAGTGAAACATCAAGAAAACTCAGCTCCGCGCCTCCACAGTGACATACGTGGTGATCCACTTTTTAATTCAGAGGATATCTGGTTAGATAATCATGGTAGTCATGACCGCCACTCAAAGCCCCTGGGCTTTACACTTAAAGCCACCCACATCATGACTCACTCTTGTTTAGGGAATTCCACCCACCTGCAGGATCTCCCAGCCCGCTGCCACCACCAGCAAACAAAATGGGTGCGTGCATGTGTGTCTCAGCGAGACAATGGCGATGGGAGGGATCAATGAATCAGCCTCATTTTCACTGTCAGTCAGATCCACACACAGCTGCAGAGTGGGTTCAGTGCTTTAATCCCTCCACCTACTCTTACATACATACCTAAGGGCAACTAGGTGAGGTTTGTCGAAGGGCTTCCCAGGAAATGATGGAGACCACAAAGCAAACATGCCAAGAACAGTCAGTAACAGAGCGTCAGACAGTATCGGGCTCTCAGTGTGATATCATGCAGCTTAGAGAGGGTGGATGTGACAGACACGGCTCTCACATGTTCTGGTGAGTGGGCACTGAGCATCATGAGGCAGACGCACTCATTAGAGTGCCACCTCAATGGCAACTCCTGGCACTTGGAGTTGTCTGAGAGTCCAGATTTCTGCACTGAGCTGTTCCATGGAGTCGCTTGGCTCGGGCAGAGAAAATACGGCGTTGTGGCTGCGGAGCCAGCATGTGAAATAAGACAGCGTGCGCTCTCCAGGCTCAGCCTCTCATGACAAACTGCGATGAGCAAGTTTGGCACAAAGCACGGTCCCATTCATCACGAGAGGCTGTTGAACGAAGCTCAAAGTCTGGAGGAGGAAGAGGATGCAAACATTCACCTTTCCCCAATGTTACATCTGATCATGCAGGCAACAGAGAGTGGCAGAGAGCCAGCTACGCTGCTTATAAATGAGATACTGACACCTTTGTGACTCCATAGCAGTCACGACTGTGACGTCTTACAGCTACACGTTTCAGGCTGCTGTGTATCACTGTGGCAAGCCATAACATTAAATCAACCCACACTCCCACACATGATCACATTTCATCCAGAACAGTCAAAATTATAATCTCACCGGCCAGAGTTGGAATTAAAGTTATCCACAATATCAATGCCAGTGGAAAATGCATTTGGAGCTATCTACAACTTAAATTGTACTAAACAAAGCTATGTTAAGATCAAGAAGAAGTCACTGGTCAAAAGTATACGTGGTTTCATTACTGGACTGGGTTTATGCTGCAGATAACTGTAATTTAAATGCTCCAAGTCAAAATGAACATTTCAGATGCGTACAATACAAAGGTTACAGGTCCTATTTTTCATTTCAGATATGAAAAACCAATGCAGGTATACAAAATGTAATTTTGAATAGTAAAAAAAACAAAAACCCCAAACAACTATGACTGTTAATAGCTGTTCGCGTCTGGCAGGGGGGATTTTAATAGTAAGACGCGTACTGCGGGTTGCCACAGCGTTCGCTCTGGATGTCTGAAATGCTGAAATTGAAAGCACAACGCTGTTACAGATGAATGGCGAATGACGTCATGTGTCCTCGGCAGATTAATGTTGTGGATACGCGAAATGAGATTTGATAGAAAGCGCGAGTATGAATATCAGCAATCTTCACTTTGACTTAATTACGGTATCTGTTCGCATATCCAGTCGGCTGATGGACTGTCAAAACGGCTTGACATATTCCCATGGGATCACCACGGCGCAATAACAACTGTGACGCAGGCGAGTATGGAAAAACATGTCCGGCCATACCACCTGGGATGCGGACTTTGCCGCTTCGCTTCCAGAGACTCAGTCCAATCACTTAGTGCGCAAACTGCTCTCCTCAGCAGAAGTCATTCATAAAAGTCACATCAGCCCGTGTTTTAAGGGCGTACGGGTTGTAAATTAGCGGCTATATGTCCAAAGACCTCCTGTCGCGGGACACCTCAGCTGACTCACACAAGGAGTTATAATGTTTTATTATGAAAGACCACAAACAGTTTCGCGCCCCGTAGCCGGAGCCGAGGCTGATTAACCGTATTTCAGGGTGACATTCGGTATTCTTCGTCGCCTGCTAACTGCTTCCTCCTCAGACTTTTGCATTTATGTAATTTCAACACTCGATACGTTGTCTGGGACTCGGCGTAGTCGTAACTACCCCGGTCTCACGCCGCACGATACACACAACATGGGATTCCACGTGCAGTGGAAGACTTGTTTATATAAAACGACGGACAGCGCCGTGGACCAATCACCTGGCGCTACTGCAATGCCGTCACGCTCTCCATGGAAACCCGTAGTTTCCAGCCAACTGGGAAGCGCTCGGGGCGGAGTCTGAATTGAGGTCGCGCGGCTAGCTCGCCGATTTGCTGGTGGGCCGGAGCCGGAGAGAGCCGGGGAGGATCCTCTGACTAGTGTGTCAACCCGTCTGAATCCCGTCTCCCATTGATGAAGGCTGGATGTTTTAACTGAATGTTTGATTCTCGGCTCGGTTTTACTTTCACGCGACGCCGAGGACGGACGGAGAGGCGACTTTTATCGCACAGGTTGGTTTCGCGTCCCTTTCGCCGTTTAGTTGTAGCGAGAATGAATAACAGCTCAAAAAATAAGTTGCATAACTAAATCCGAAGTGCGCATGCGCGAAAATCCTGACTGCTCTACTTCTTGTACTTTTATAACCTAAAAATGCCGGTTGGCGCTCTTCTGTTCACTCCAGGGGAAAGAAGATGTCTGTGTTTGTGAGGTGGACGGAGTGGCGGGCGGTCGGCCGCCGTTTTGCGGCGCGTTTTGCGCGATATGCGTACTTTTACATAACTGTGTCAGTGTACCGTGCAGTGGATTGCAGGTCAACGTGTGTGTGGATTTTGAATAGCAGGTCAGTGGGAGTTAGATGGGGGAAGGGACGTTTGTTCCCATTAATAAAATGTTGGGGTTTTTTTTTTTTTAATCGTACACTCGTTTGCCTTCATCTCGGGTAAACCTCTACATGTGTGAAATATTATAGATGTGGTAAAATAGGATCGGCGGCTTTTAAAACGAGCTGCGATCAGTTTCTGCTGGTGGGACTCAGAGAAGGCATTGGCTGCACTGCTGTTGCCTCAGTTTCACGTGAATTATCCGAGGTAAAGGTTTTATTTCAGTATATCAGGTAGATTCATGTCAAATGCAGGCGCGTGGACGTTATTTAACAATACTTGCATGTGAGTTTCCTATTTATTATCTTTATTTCTATCTTAGTACTGTGCAAGGTCTTCCCAGAGGCCTACTGTCCACACACACGTACACTCAGGTACTGTCCTACCACCCTGTACCTGTGAATACTGGGTCGGCATGATAATCACTTACCAGTGCTCTTTGGTTCAATGTGATCCGGATGTCGGTGCCGGACCTCCGTTAGATAACCTTGGGCTGGCTTTGCCTCCTCGTTGTGGGGCAGATGTGACCACAGCTGGGTCCTTGTGCTTTAATGCTACAGACTGGTTGATGCCACTTTGTGTTGCAGCACTCTTACAAACGCTGAGGTATCATCTTATTACATGTTGTTATTAGTATTTCACTCTTACTGATCTGCTTTTACTCATGTCACAGCTCGTAAGGTATAAGAGAGTGTGATATCCTGGAGATCTGGGGGGGTATGGTGCCTGCTATTGTGATGAGTTAACTCAGTGTGATTGTGATCATTTGGATGATTTGATACTGGTGTGGGCCTGAACCATAAAATACTAATCAACTAATTTAACTAAATCACACCTTTACATTTCCACATGGCAGCATTTTTGCTTGTTTTGCCCGGGTCACTATGAGCAACAGTTTGTCTCCCACGCTCAGTCTTTTAATATTCTATATTTAACTACGCTCATGTAATGTCTGTCTCACATTCCATTCACGAAGGCATGTCAGAAGTCCTGTGGCTGGAAACAAGTGCAAGCATGTGGATTTATGAAACAAGGCTACCACTGCTTTGTGCTGCACTATAGCCAAATCCATGTGACTGGAGCAGCGTTGTATAATGCCTCAGATCTGTGCTAGTGTGCTGGGTGTATCAGCGCTCCAGCTGAAACGGGGCTGAGCTGGAAGCAGAGGGAGTTCAGTTTCATTATGTCATTCCTCTCCTGCTCTGTGCTCAGAGTCGCTTGTTTGTGCGCTCGTCGCTCAGAGAGTTTGGACGATTTGGGGAGAAAGTTGTAGTTCAGCTGTTGTAGTGTCTGTCCCGCTGCCCTGTTCAGTGTTGTTCATGGAGGGAGCGCGCTCTGGTAAGATCATATCCACACCGCACGTTCATTTGCTGCTGTCCAAACGTGTTTAAACATACAGGAAATGGTTCACAGCTGCTTATTGGGATATTTGTTTTGCCTTGTGTGGCTGTCAGAGGCATGACCATATCATGGCTGCGGGCACATGTTCTGAAGCACAAAGGTTGTGTTTTAATGGTAGTACAGGGGTGTGTGCGTGCGTGTGTGCGTGTGCGTGCGCGTGTGTGTGTGTGTGCGCGTGTGTGTGTGTGTGTGTGCGCGTGCGTGTGTGTGTGTGTGTGTGACACAGAGGCTCCGCTGTGTTAACTTGGACTTTTAAAGTGTTTTGTAGCATTTGTTGTTGGTATTTTAAAGCCCTAATCCCCTGCTGCACGCAGTTAGCACCCTCTCTAGTAAACTAACTGGGTGATGGTACACGTCTTGTTGCCGTAGTGATGTAGTACAGTGTCACAGGCTGAAACATGTTATATTTTGTTCCCTTCACTATTTGTAAAAGGAAATCATAAGCCTGTGCTCCTCACAAAATGATAACCTGCAGTCAGCCCACAGCCTTCCTCCTGATTGGCTGACACCATTCTACTGTAGCTCCTTGCTCTCCCCTGATTGGTCACTCGTAGCAGCCAATAGAAAGTGCCCTCTGCAGCTGGGCCACTGCCTCAGTAAAACCCGGGAGTGGGTCATTTCCGAAGGTGTCAGTGGTTGTGTGGGTGGTGGGAAAGCGCCAGTTTTGTTGGATGTTTTAAACACGTCCCTGAAACTTTGAGGAGTTATGTAAAACTGCTTATGTAAAGAGTGAAGAATAGACAAGCTGCTGCATTTGCACTCTTACATAAATAGCTGCAACCTGATCTTGGTCAGCACGAAACAGTGAAATATTTTGGATTTTTCTCCAGTACCTGCTGCCAATATTTCCTATTATGGCCCGAACAGACAAAAATAGCCCGGCCTGCTGCTGTGGGGGGCGGAGGCGGAGGCGGAGGCTGAACTCATGAAAACTGTCGCTCTTGTATTTTTACCACAGGTGTTTTAGAAAACAGATATTAATTTTACAGCAAATGCCTGTGAAAAGCCGCGTTTAGCAGCCCGTGGATGTTCACGTCACCGGCGTAGACTTGGCAGTCTGAGGTGCATTGTGTAATTACAGAATATAACGTTATGATTCGAGGTGAATGCCACTCGAGGGACCCTGCGCGCTGTCTTTGTGTCGTTGGTCGACTCGGGGGCAGCGCTCTGCGTTACATAAGGCTGCAATGATTTGAATTAGACTTAAGTGAACACGGACAATGCAGCGACACATCTGTTTATCATCCGTTTGTGCGGGATCTGTATCCTTGGCATCAATGACAATGCTGTCATTTGGCGTTTTCTCCCCAGAGAGTTGGTGAGTTGTCGGTTTTCCCTGCTTCCTGTTTGTGAGTTTGTTTGTTTGTGCAGGGTCAGGTTGGCGGGCGCAGACAAAGGGAGACGGCTTGAATGCTGCAGATAATCTCAGAGCATCTCCAGCATCAGTATTAATCCTGATGGTTAGAGCGAGGTGAAGGTTTTGTTCGTGTTGTCTTTTCAGAGCTGTGCTTTCATCTGTGCAGACTCACCTTTCATGTGAAAAAGTGAACTGGATCACTCTGGTCTGGGGCTTAACTCCACCCGTAAAGGGCAATCGGCGGCCTATTTACTGTGCCGACCATTTGAAGGATGTGCGTGCGTGTGTTCATGAGTGTGTGTGAACATCGGCGGGATCGCTTCATCTGCGTGGCCGTGCCCTTTGGTTTAACGCTGACTTTTCAAAAAGCTGAGATCCAAGGCTCGGCCGGCCGATCGGATCAAAGCGAGCTGCCGTGCTTTTGATGGGTGGCTGCGTCTGATCCTCATTGATTGCTTCTTCTTTTAGGGCCGTGTCTGTGTCATTGATCTGCAGAGGTGCGCTGTTTTGTGTTTGTCTGAGTAATTTCACCTGAGTCTTTCATTTTCCTCCTTCAGGCCACGTCCACACTCCTGAGGCCTCAGCTCCCTTTACGCCGCGGCGCCACGCGCTCCGTGGCAGTGCCATGTGGAAGGTAACCTAATCACCCGTCTTCACCCTTTGGCCCGTCCCATGTCTGAGGACAGTGATCCGAAGCACTACCTGTACTCAACCCTGGACGGGCGCGAACGGAACCGGGAGAGGGTCGGCTTCCAGGCGGAGGAAGAGGAGCGCACTGCCTGCGGCTCCATTAGCCAACTTCACCGCATGGCCAGCGGTTACAACGAGGGATGCGGCGGGCGGGATGGGGTTGAACTGGAAGCCGAGTTAGGATTGGCCTCCGAGGGGAGCGACAGCAGCCACGAGCACCCGGCCTCGCCGGGCTCGCCGCACGACGACAGGAAGCGAACACGCCCACCCTTACACGAGGATGTAGAGATGGGCGGCAGCGGCTCGAGCGGGAGCGGGACAGAGTCCCATGGAAACGAGTCGCATGGCAATGAGTCCCACGGCAATGAATCCGTGGGCAGCTCAAATGGCAATGGCAAGGACTCCGCTCTCCTGGAGTCCTCGGGGAGCAACAAGAGGTGAGGGCACATCAAATGCACTGAATCATGGTAAATGAAGTTTTTTCCCACCGCCACGGGGGAGCGGACCATCTAGGTCACGGAAGTAAGGTTCATTAAATGTAATGGAAAGGCCATTTTCTCCCGTATGAGTCATTGTGGCTCTGAGTCATTGTTGGATCTGAGCAGCGAGCGCCTCAGACTGAGGACGGCAGCGGGTGTTTTATACCAAATCACAAAAAGACAATGACCGCTGGCACAGTTTCACCGCAAACTGACTCGTTATCGCCTGCGACAGAGAGACCGTCTCTGCGCAGGGCGATGAAAGTCGATGCAGGCTCATCAGTGTTTCGGTTTAATCCCGTGCGATCATCAGTTCGCTCAAACTCAAATCACAGCATTAAGGTAATTGGGTGATTTCGACGTGAATCGTGGGTTTCGGTCACAAATAGCTGGGGCCTGGTGTGTTGTTGATCAACCATATGCAACTCAATAATGCCAGGGTTTAAATAACACGCCCCCTGCATCTGTCCGACTATCAGTTTCATCTCTTGTCTGAAGAAAACAGCGCACCTACTGGAGGTCAGCTGTTACGTAACCAAGCTCCAGTGTTTTCTCCACCTCCATTTCCATCCATGGACTGGAGAGAACACTGGAAACACCCGTCAACATGCAGCCCGGTGCAGCGCCACCTCTGCAGCTCTGCAGTGACTGAACAGCTCAAACGTATGATGTCATCACAGATAAGCAAACAGACCTCCCTTTGTCTGGGATTGTGTCAGGCTGCGGCCATACGTCCGTGTTTATTTGCATTTAACGTGTGCAATGCTGCACGGACCTCGTCCCGTGCAGCTGCTGCGACGCATGACCGATGGCGTCCGGCTCAGGAATGCGTTGACAGAATGGGTTCAGCACTTCAACACGCACCTGAGGAACTTGAAACACTCGCCGGCCATTTTGGGTTGCAGCAGTGGCTTGACTGAAGCGTAGTTACACACACGTCTTCTTGTGACGCCATCGTGTTTTATCCTGCAGTGCTGTATGAAAACAATATGCCCACTGATATTTACTGTCTTTACGTAATTAATTAGTGTTTAAGAGATATTTGCATTGAGTTTGCTGTTTTCAGTTGTTTGTCAGTGTAAACACGGAGCTCAGGGGCAAAAACACGCCGTGCGTCCTTTTTGTCAACGCTTCATCGCATGATCTGTGGAAAATAAGAACCCTGAGGCAACAAAAGGCGCCACAGAGCCGGTGACATCAGCTGTCCAGCTGTGCAGCCGTCACCAGAAACTGACTCTGCGGCCGATGACGCCGCAGGTCACATAGAGACGCCGTTTCCTCCGTTAGTCCTCATCTTCCCCCGGCGTGTTGAGGCTGAAGCGGTGATGGAGTTGTGCAGGTGGTTAACGGGAACCGTCCTGCACCGTCTGCTCTCTGGTTTGTCAGACACACAGTTTGAGGATATTTTCAGACTTTAGTTCAGACTTTGAGATAAAAACTGAAGCAGTGAGTCATAAAGCAGCTCTTCATTCCCCTGTGAGCTGAAGACAATGGAGCTCTCTGACTCAGTGAAGGTAACAGTTGTCTTCTGCCTCCCTTCACTCTCTGCTCTGGTCTCCTGCCACAAAGGCTGATGTTTGGTGTGATGATCACCCTTTGCTGCCTCATTACGGTTGTTGCGGTGATATGAGCCTCTGAGAGGTAACAAACAAGGTTTCAATCGTGGGAGAAGAGGAGATAATTTATATTTATTAATAGATGATCCTTTAGAGCCGTGCACCACATGGTCCACGTCCTGAACTGTACCACTGTTTGTTCCTTGTTAGCTGCTGCTGTCTGTACTTGTGTGGATTCATTCACGCAGAGGATACAGATGGTGTGTTTGTTGCATTCTGGGTACACTCTCTAACGCCAAGTCCTTGACTCACTTAGTGTGTTTAGTCTCACCTTTTGTTTTGGCGCTCCAGCCGCCCTGTCCCGGTGTTTTGTGGCCTCTCTGTACACCTTCAATGACATGACATGTTGTTTGCGGTTACAGCTCAAACTCTCACAGCCCCTCGCCGCCGAGCAGCTCCAACGCCTTCAGTCTGGTGAGCTCCGAGCAGGACAACCCTTCGACCAGCGGCTGCAGGTTAGTGCGCACCTTTGCTTTCCATAGGTCTGTTTGAGCGGACGCTTATCAGACGCATCCCACTGCCAATCAATCTCCGCATCCCCCGTCCCCTTACATGCTGGTAGCCCCCCCCCCGCTCTGCATGCTGGAAAGCTGTGCTTCTCGGAGCGTGACAGCGCTGGTGAGACCTTGTCATATTTTGATGCACGTGTATCTGTCTCATGTACGCCCTGCAGCAGCGAACAGTCAGCCAAAGCTAAGACACAGAAGGAGCTCTTCAAGACCCTAAAGGAGCTGAAGATGCACTTGCCGTCGGAAAAGAGGAGCAAGGGCAAGTCCAGCACCGTCAACACGCTCAAATATGCGCTGCGATGTGTCAAACAGGTGAAAGGTAAGAGTCGCCTCCGTTGGCACTTTTTTTCATGCACGCTCATACATGTATTCACGTCGCTGTTTGTTGTTGTCGACGGCTGGGACGCTGGGGACCGAGCCGACTGTTTTCTCAGTTGATTTAGTTGAATTTGGACGGATCTGGGACGTCGACTCTGAGTCGCATTCTCTCATTTCGGGTGCCAATATTGCACAAAAAAGCAGTTACCAAAAAAACCCCAAATCAGTCAGGGATCTGAGACGCAGCATGGCGCTCAGAGAAGTATCCTGTTCGCTGACCGCACGCTGTGTGTGAAGCGATGTGTGCGCTGATCCCTCTTCTCTTTGTTATGCAGCCAACGAGGAATACTACCAGATGCTGATGATCAATGACAGTCAGCCACCAGGGTTCGATGTGTCCTCCTACACCATCGAGGAGATCAACAGCATCACCTCTGAATACACGCTCAAAAACAACGTAAGTGCCTCTGAGCTTCACCTCGTCACAGAGCAAACACCCAGGACGTAAAGTGTTAACGTTTTGCAGTGGGAACGCACCAAACTTAGTGATCGTGTTTGTTTGTTTGTTTGTTTGTTTGTTTGTTTTGAAAACCTTCACACCGGCAGGATATCTTCGCCGTAGCCGTCTCGCTCATCACGGGGAAGATTGTTTACATCTCGGACCAGGCGGCGTCCATCTTGAACTGCAAGCGGGAGGTGTTTAACAATGCCAAGTTTGTGGAGTTCCTGACGCCTCAGGACGTCAACGTGTTCTACAGCTTCACCACGCCCTACCGCCTGCCGTCGTGGAGCATGTGCACCGGAGCAGGTACCAGAATCGCTCGGGCTCAGTCCTCGTTTTGGGTTTTTACGAGTTTTGTCCCTCTGAAATTTCCACCGCCCACAGAGGGGCACGTGGAAAACCCACACGAAACACGACCCCAGCCACCTGCGCGCACACACACGAGCATCCATTTCCTTCGCATGACCCGCCCACACACATGCTCATACACACATAACACATATTTCATTAACATGCTCAATCACACGTTAATGACGCACGCCTACTCACACACCTGCCACGTATTTGCTGAACACAGAATCGCACGTTGTTACCAGTTTATTAGGGACTGCTGCACGAACCTGAACGCAAACGGCTGCTGAGTTCTGCAAAACACAGCGTTGCACTGCTGAAACTCTGCAGTTATTGTGTTGTGAGTGATGGTAGTTGCATCATATGATTCGTTTTTTTGCTTTCAAACGTCAGCGTAACAGCAGCTGCAGCACGTCATGGGATCGCTTCCCTTAAATCAAACTCCTCCTCAGCCCTTTGACGACAGTCGCTCTTCAAACTTTAGTTGCATAATTAGTAGAGAACTCTCAGAGTGGCTGCTCCTCTCGTGTCTGGAGGAGAGGCAGCAGCCTCAGGTGTTGATTATAGATGACTAAGTGTCCTTTAGAAGAAATCAGTGTGGTGCATTTGCTGATTACACTCATCCCACCTTCTCCCCTTCTCTTATTCAGAGTCGTCTCCCACGGAGTGCATGCAGGAGAAATCCTTCTTTTGCCGCATCAGGTGAGTGCCAAAGGCCGGCGGCTTCTCTGAGCCATAGTTTCCTGCTCAAACGAGCTCTGAGTCAGCACAGCGCCGGTGAGCGAGGGAGCGGGAGGCTGAGAGGAGGGAGGAAGTCAGCAGCTGTGAGCTTTGACACTGTTTCTCCATCTAGTGGCCGGACAGGGTGTTACAGCTACGGCTTAACAGAAAGATCCTGTGACAGTTGTTTAAAATGTCATGTGATCATGTTACAATAGGTTAGATATATGTTAGTTAACGCAGACTCGTCAAAATCAAACATTTTAAACTGGAGTTTATCTGAAGTGCAGCGTGTGTGTGTGTGTGTGTGTGTGTGAGATCCAACGTTAACTATTTACTTAAACATGTTTCAATCTAAATGAACTTAATGATTGAAATGAAGGATCATCTAATCAGCTCCAGACTTTAATTAGCCTTAATTACATCATCTCCCCATTAAAAGGAAAGATAGCAGCCTCGAGGAGCCGAGGTGTCGACCAGTAGAAGTCTGAGTTTACTTACTGTGACACGTGAGACATGAGTCATAATTATGTAACAAATCAAACGTCTAAAAACTCCCAGTGAGTTTATTTAATTTGCTAATCCTAAATTATTTCATTTGCTGCTTTATATCTGCAATAAAAGGGAAATAACTGATCATTATGAGCACTGCACGGCCTCAGGAGATGTGTGAAATGTCATTTAAAGGCCTCTTTCAGCATCTGCAACTCCATGGAACAGTGTTTTAACAGTGTGTGTGTGTGTGTGTGTGTTGCAGTGGCGGTAAGGAGCGGGAGGGGGACCTCCAGTACTATCCTTTCCGTATGACTCCCTACCTGATGAAGGTCCAGGACGCTGAGCTGGGGGAGGAGCAGTTCTGCTGCCTCCTGCTGGCCGAGCGGGTGCACTCAGGATACGAAGGTGAGGCCCGAGACCACGCCCACATGCTTACACACACTCGTTTAACAACGCTGCCTCATTAAATCATATAGACACACACACACACACACACTCTGGTTGCATATCAATAATGCAGCTGCTGCAACGATCAACATTTCTCCCTCCCTCTGCCTCGACAGCTCCCAGAATCCCTCCTGACAAGCGCATCTTCACCACCACACACACACCAAACTGTGTGTTCCAGGATGTGGATGAGAGGTGAGTGCCCCCCCCCCCGACCCTCAGATCCAGCAGATGTCACTGAAGAGCCGCTGCAGGCCTCAGTCTGTCGACTCTCTAACACGGTTGTGTTGTTGCTGTTCTTCGTCAGGGCTGTTCCTCTGTTGGGTTACCTCCCTCAGGACCTGATCGGGACCCCTCTGCTGCTCAACCTGCACCCGAGTGACCGGCCCTTGATGCTGGCTGTGCATCGCAAGAGTAAGAGCCACTTTCATTCATTTGATTCACTTAAGTCACTATATGATAAGTAGAAGAGCAGCCTGGGAGCACTGAATACACAGTGGTCCTTCTCTTCTATGATATTCAGATCTGAAGCATGAACATATGATTATCTTTAAATTGGAAATATCACACGTCAAACACAAGCATGCATGTACACATGTCAGAGACAGTGTGTGGTGATGTGTTGCTGTGACTCCAGAGTCTCTGACTCACTGCTGAGCATTGCTACCATCTACTGGAGTTTAAGTTGCACTGCGTTCACTCTGCTGAGGCCGAGTGACTCATTGTAAAGGAGAGTGGAGAATCATTTGTGGAACCGCCATCTGATCGTGATCCGCTCCAGGTTTCCTCCCAGACTGTAAACTATGGCAGCCGACGCGCTAACGAACTGATCCAAGAACACGAAGCTGCTGAGCTGATGATGAGTAACTGGTTTGAGTGGTGCGTTAAAGTCTGCTTCTGTGTCCTGTTCAGTCCTGCAGTATGCCGGCCAGCCGTTCGATCACTCCTCGATCCGTTTCTGTGCCAGAAACGGCGAGTACATCACCATCGACACCAGCTGGTCCAGCTTCGTCAACCCCTGGAGCCGCAAGGTCTTCTTTGTCATCGGCAGGCACAAAGTCCGAATGTGAGTTCACCCCTGTGTGTGGTGTTGGATCAGGTTTTCCCAGCGTCAGTGGTGACGTGTTGCACTGTGAGCACGCTGGATGACACTGGTGTGTGTGTGTGTGTGTGTGTGTGTTTTCAGGGGTCCTGTGAACGAAGATGTTTTCGCTGCACCAGCTTTCCACGGAGGGAAGATCATGGACTCAGACATCCAGGAAATTAGTGAACAGATCCACAGGCTGCTACTCCAAGTATGCACACACACACACACACACAAATCCACGTTTTCACACACACACACACACACACACACACACACACACACGTTTCAGGTCCTCTAACAGCCTCTTCGTTCTTCAGCCGATCCACAACATGGGCTCCAGTGGTTATGGCAGCCACGGCAGCAACGGTTCCCACGAGCAGCTGGTGAGCATCAGCTCGTCCAGCGAAAGCAATGGGAACATCACGGCGGGGAAGACGTCGGAGGAAACGGGCAAGTCCAAGCCTCCCAGGACCTTCCAGGAGATTTGTAAAGGGGTCCACATGCTGAAGAACCAGGACTCCCAGGTCTGCCTACGCTCCCCTTCACCCTCACCATCGCCATCCAAGCCCGAGCAGAAGAGGACGTCTGACGGTGAGTGCAGTTTGAGATGAGCAGACAGAGAAGTGCATCTCAGGGAGATCACGTGCTGGACGTGCGTCAGTGTTACCATGCACATTTCTCTCAGGGACTGCAACAAGCTTTCTGATCTCCTCCTCACCTGTTCCTCTGCAGCAGTCCCAGCCCAGAAGAGTCCGGCAGTGCGTCTGAAGGACTCGGCGCCCCCCCTTCAGATCAGAGACAGCGCTGCAGCCAGCATGGAGGACTTCCCCTGCAAGGACCAGACTGTCCACTCCTACCAGCAGATCAGCTGCCTGGACAGTGTCATCAGGTAAGAGTCTGTGCTTGAGTCCGTGAAGGATGGTGGCTGGAGATCACACGCGTGCGCTCTCTGATCAGATCTCTGCTCCTCAGGTACCTGGAGAGTTGTAACATCCCCATCACAGTGAAGAGGAAGTACCAGTTCTCCTCCAACACCACCTCCTCCAACTCAGACGATGACAAGAAGAGCTCAGAGGAAGGCATGCAAGTGCCTCCGGACACAAACCCAGGCATGTGCACGTCCTGCATCTGCGCACACACACACACACACACACACACACACACACACGTGCACGTCATACTCTATCTACAGTATTAGATACATGTGTTGTTGATTTGCCTTGTTTCCTGCAATCACGTGGACTCTGTTGTGTAATCGCCGACAGCTTGGAGCTGACTGTGTGCCGCTCTCTCTCTCTCGCTCTCTCTCGCTCTCTCTCTCGCTCTCTCTTGCTCTCCCCATCCAGACCCTTTGATGCTTGATGCCCAGCCAGGCCTGTCGAACATGAAAGCACCAAAGAAGCCTCCATCTGGGGCGGCTGCTGTGGTGGGAGGCCCCCTGGCACCCCTCACCCTGCCCAGCAAGGCTGAGAGCGTGGTGTCCATCACGTCCCAGTGCAGCTACAGCAGCACCATCGTCCACGTGGGAGACAAGAAGCCTCAGCCAGAGTCCGGTGAGTGCTGCCGTCCAGCTTTGCATGGGTGTGATGTTGAACACAGTGTGTGCTGATTCTGTCTGACTCATGCTTACGGCTGCGATCCATTCTGCAGAGATCATTGAGGACGTGGCAGAGAGCCCCGCCCCCCCGGCTCTGCCTGTCAGCGTGGTGTCTCCGCCCAGCCAGGAGAAGGAGGCCTACAAGCGTCTGGGGCTGACCAAACAGGTGCTGGCTGCTCACACCCAGAAGGAGGAGCAGGCCTTCCTCATCCGCTACAGAGAGCTGCGCAACGCCAGGACCTTCCAGAAGGACTGCTCCACCTACCTGCACAAGCAGAGAGGGCCCGCCAACGCTGAAGGTTTGTCAGATGACCAGCTCGTTCCTTCGCTTGTGACTTTGTGTGCAACATCACCCAGTAACAGCAGACCTGGGGCGGCTGCAGCTTAGAGCCACAGCGTCTGGAAAAAAAGTAGAGACAAGAGGTGGAGGTGTTATTGTTTGACATCACCTGGGAAGTGTCCGCGTGCAGCTGCTGACACCAACACATATCAACATGATGTGTAGAAGCTAGTGATCATTTCATGTTAGTGTCGGATCTTTACGGCGAACTTGGTTTTGTGTCCTCTCAGAGTCGTCCGGACCACGAGGTGCAGCCAAACAGGGCACCGCTCGGCCCGAGACCACTGCCAAGAAGGGCATCCGCAACAGGAAGTCCAAGAAGCCACGGATGAAGCATCCTGATTCGTCAGACAGCGCCGTATCAAACCGTAAACCTCGACCTCCTCTGCAGGGTCTCAACCAGACCTCGTGGTCCCCGTCAGAAGCGTCTCAGTCCGCTTTTAACGTCTCCTACCCCGCCATGGTGCCTGCCTACCCGCTCTACCCCTCAGCACCCGCTGCCCCCGCTCAGGCCCCCCTGCCTGACCCCTCCCTCTCTGCAGGCTTTGGAGATGGGCAGAGCACCCAGGCTCCACCCACAGCCACTCCGTTTCCTGCCCCCATTGTTACACCTGTGGTGGCTCTGGTGCTGCCCAATTACCTCTTCCCCCAAATAGGACAGTTAGGTCAGATAGGGCAGCTGGGGGCTGCGCCCCGACCGACGTTTTTCCCCGAGCAGACGCAGACGCAGCCTGCATACACTACCCAGCAGCCCTTTCAGCCCCCGCAGCCGGCCTACACCATGCAAACGCAAGCCCCCTACACCAGCCAACAGCCGTTTCCTGTGCAGACTGCCTTTGCCCCCCAGCAGCCTTTCCAAACGGCTCAGACCCCCTACACTGCCCAGCAGCCTTTCCAGGCCCCCCAGACCCCCTACACTCAGGCCCAGCAGCCTTTCCAGACCCCCCAGACCCCCTGAACTGCCCAGCAGCCTTTCCAGCCCCCCCAGACTGCCTACACTACCCAGCAGCCCTTTGCTGCACAGCCTTCTTTCCCAGTGCAGACTCAGTTTGTGGCTCAAGCCCCGTATCCTGCTCAGCCCTTCCCTTACAGCCTAGCCTCAGAGCCCCCCAAAGCCCTGGCCCGAGAGGGCGCGGCATCACGCTCCTCCACCCCCGCCTCTGGCGCGAGGGAGCCCGCCACCTCGCCGCCGCTGTTTGAGTCGCGGTGCAGCTCGCCTCTGCAGCTCAATCTGCTGAGCATGGAGGAGGGGCAGCGGTCGGTGGAGCGGCAGGACAGCACGGCCCCCTCTGCTGGAGGCCAGGGCAACAGCACAGCTGCAGCGTCTGGAGCGGCCGGAGCAGCAGGGGAGAAGAACGGAGGCGCAGCCAAACCTGAAAACCACCAACAGGTGAGAGGGACAGGGAGGTAGAGCACTCGTACACACACACCGACACCTGCACGAGAAGCGTGTCACAGCGCCGCGGGTGAGCCGGCGAGCGTTTGAGGCTTAATGCTGATTTATTTTTCAGGTGGAGTCGCCTGGAGACGGTGCTCACAGCGACGGTAACTCCTCATCCTGCGACCTGCTGGACATCCTGCTGCAGGAGCAGGAGGACTCCCACTCCGGCACCGGATCAGCCACCTCTGGCTCCATGGGCTCAGGCTCGGGCTCGGGCTCAGGCTCCGGATCAGGCTCCGGGTCAGGCTCAGGCTGTGGCACGTCGGCTAGTGGAGCTTCTGGCAGCAGAACAGGTCAGTCGAGGAACGACCTAACGAGCGTTTCTATTCACTGAGCAAAGTCATTTTTACCCGTGAGGCTTCATGATGTAACTGGTTTCTGATTGCAACGCGCACATGTTCAAGGCTGCTCCTCTTGTCTCTCTCTGAAATCACGTACAGGGAGCAGCAACACCAGCAAATACTTTGGCAGTGTTGACTCCCTGGAACACGACCCCAAGGCCAAGGCCAAAGCCAAGACCAGAGGCGAAGGCGGCTCTGAAGGGGGCCAGTCGCAGGCCAAGGTCTGCAGCCAGGGGGAGGGGGAGCACTTCATCAAATATGTTCTGCAGGAGCCCCTCTGGCTGCTGATGGCCAACGCCGACGACAAGGTCATGATGACATATCAAATGCCGTCCAGGTGAGACACCAGTTATGCAACAGCAGAAGAAGAGCAGGAACAGGAAGTGCTAAACTCGTGTCGACGTGTTCGGTCGATGCTCACAGCCTGTTTGTGTTTCCTGACCCTCAGGGACATTCAGAAGGTTCTGCGAGACGACAAGGAGCGGCTGAGACAGATGCAGAAGAGCCAGCCTCACTTCTCCTCAGACCAGCGACGAGAGCTGGTGGAGGAGCATCCCTGGATGAGGAGGGGGGGTCTGCCTGCTGCCATCAATGTGAAGGTCAGGACCACACACACACACACACACACACACATGTCGTCCCTTACAAACACACACGAGAGTTTGAAGTTATTCTCATGGTGTTGGCGTCAGAGAGATGAGCAGGTGCCGCTCTGACATCTCAGACTGGTGAAAACAGTTTGCTTGTGCCTCAGCCCGCAGCGGTGACACTTCCTGTAGTACAGGAAGTGTCTCCTGTACTTCCTGTAGTACAGGAAGTGTCTGAGCCAAGTCATTCTGCAGCATGTCACGCCTGTGACCCGTGTTTTTATTGCGTGGGTCACACAGAGAACTTTAAACATGAACACGAGTGAGTTCGAAGCCCAGTTCAGTTGGATCTCAGCGCTGAGCTGAGCTGTGCTGCTGGTTGGCCCAGACAGGGTAACTGTAACTTTCTGCTAAGCTAAGCTAAGCTAAGCTAAGCTAACCAGCTGTGCCAGAAGACTGTGTGATGTAACAGAGAAAGCAGTCAAACTGAAATATCTCTAATCTGACTCTGTGTGTGTGTTTAGGAGTGTGTGTACTGCGAGGACGCAGCAGCCGCTCCCATTGAGGAGGACCTGCCGGACATGGACATGGGCGAGCTCGGCGAGGAGCTGCGCCAAGAGGGCCAGAGCGCCCAGAGCCAATCAGAAGAGTCTCAGCCTCAACCAAAAGCTGGCTCCTGAACACACACACACACACACACACACTGCCAGCAGGAAGACACACTCGACCAGCCGTGGACCCTTATGATCAACACACACACACACACACACTCACTCACTTGCACATACAACGGGGATGTGGGACAAACACACTCGACGTGGACTCTGTGTTGCCATCGTGGTGAATAACGGTGTGTGTCACTCGTGTTAGTGTGTGTGTTGTGCAGAGGACTGCTGCTGAGCTGCAGCTCCTGTTGTGCCCACATGAGGGGGCAGTAACTCTTTATGAGGAACATTACACAACCCTCATGTACTACTATCGCCAGCTCTCACACACACACACACACACACACTCTCTCTCTCTCTCTCTCGCTGGGCCCGGCCTGTGTGGTTCGGTTTTTATTTGTTTGCTTCAACATCAGCAGTTACTCTAAGAGACAAATTTAATAGTTAACAAATGTTTTATAAATATATTTGAATAAAAATTATATATCCTGAGATTAAACGTCATTGAACAGACTCACAAACTGCCCGACGCGACCATTGTGGACCGTGGTGGTGGTGCTCACCGCAGCGCGGGGACTCGCTCTGTCGTTTCCTCCTCGAGTTTAAATCTCACTCGTCTCCCCTGGCCGGACACCTGCAATAACCGGGCACATCGGCGGTAGACGCTGACTCAGCAGCCGGCGGCAGGCTGTTCGTGACGTTTCAGTGACAATCTCACAACGCAGAGCAACACGTTTAATCTAGAATCGTATTTATTTTCTACCAGATGACGTAGATTGTTTTTAAGCTAAAGCCAAATCCACCCAGCTGACGACAGTACTTATATGTGAACTGTTTACACGCATCGACAATTAACTCCGCAGGAAGTCACTTTACTCTTTTCAGAACTTTAAACTGGAGCGAGCGCGTCCATTTCACACATTAACCTCACACATTAACCTCCAAGTGTTGTAGGCCTCCGCCGAGCTTGAAGCAGCACAGGTGCTAAAGAGGAAGAGGGCATCATCACAGATTGAGAAGCTGCTGAAATCGTTTTTCTCTTGGGAAAACTGAATTTGTGTAAAGCGGGCGTCGAAGGCGTCGACAGGTCGGTGGTTATCCAGACTAACACGATCCCTGGCGTCAGCATCTCCTGTTCACCCCCGGTCTAAGTGACACAGTTGGTTTTCTTCTTCTAAGAGAGAGACTTTTCCACGTTGATTGTAAATTACTGCAAACACAGAAGAGTTAAACTCGTTTTCTGTGAACACGGTGCAGCTCCGCGACAAAATGTCATTTCCAGAACAAACCAGTGCTGTTTTAGGGATTTATGCATTATGCAAAATGATGTTGTCTCCACTCGCACTCTGCTCATTTTCCCACACATCGGCTTTTCTGGACCAGATAATACAAACACAACACTCGTCACACTGCTGGACCGCACTGTGAGACTGTGTCACACCGCTGCCAGGGGGTGTGTGCCGGTGTGTGTGCAGCAGTGCACATCCCCGACTCGTCTTTTGGTCAGAGAGGTGTGAGACACCGAGGTCGATACTGAGCATCAGCACAGACATGGGGTGAGCATCATTACAATTGTAGCAGATGAGGGGAGCACGTTGCCGCGGTGACCTTTTCTAGACAAGCCTGGGTTACGCAGGAAGTGACGGCATGCGTGCACGTGCATCAGAAACCGTGCGTGCCCCTCCCCCTCGCCATGTAACATGAAGTATTAAGGAAACTGTGATCCACTCTGGCTCCGTGTAGTCCAGGTCAACAGAACTGGGAACAACTGTGGTGCTACAGCAGAGAAGCTGTTGGGCTCGTGAATGTGACACAGACTGGACCAAGAGCATCTCCCCGGCTTCGTTTGTTTTCGTGGATGTTTTATTTTTCACTTCTCCTTCACTCGTCAGCACTTTTTTTTTTTTTAATTTGTTCTATTTTTCTATTTTTTTTTTCTTGTGTATTTTATTTGTCTGATGAAAGTAAGAGCTTTTGAGTGTCATTGGGGACGGACCCTACCTCTAATAAATCCCAGGTCGTGTTACTGTGAGCAGAACGTAGCATGTGCACACGTGAGGGTGAAGCGCAATGGACAGAGCGGTCAGATACTTCAGTGATTCCGCTGGTGGACGGGTTCGTGCAGAGAGTCTCGGGCCTGGCCCGGCGTCGCAGACTCCTGCTGTCCACTCTGTGTCTCTGTGGACGAAGGAAGGGGCGCACAGAGGGGACAGACGCCCGTCACCAACTTTAGAGACTACAGTCTTTCTCTGTCTTTTGTCTTTTCTGTGTAAGATATCTCAGCAGGAGCCTCCAACGCTCACCTGTGTATAAACCATGTAAGACTGCTGTTTGTTCATGTGGTAACGAACTGCTGAGCGAGGAGAATGATGCTGCACTAGTGTTTAAGCCTTACCTTTCTCATAGAGGGAATCCATTTTCAAACGAATCACACACTGGTGGGCTGTTGGACGCGCCCTGACCTGTAAATGCATACGCACGGTACTGGCTCACGATGCTGCGTGCGCTCATGTAAATTTGTTTCATTGCCACTGTTTGACTCTGTGGTATATTGAACCTGCACAGTTCTGTGCTCTTTTGTAGGTGAGAAGATGTGTTTGAGACATGGAACCAATGTTGTAATAAAACTGCAGAAATGTAACCTGCACGACTCCGTGACTCCTTTTCTTTCTCACAGCACCACGATTCAAGGATGCACATGTGCTCACGCTATATATGCACATAACAGCTAGCTTAGCATATGTCAGCTCAGGCAGCCAAAGCAGCTGTGCAAAACTAATGAACCTGTAGACCTGCCTGAACTGTGACACACGTGTGACCAATCAAACACGAGAAAAGCTTCGTTTGAACGCTTCAGACACACCAGCTGATTTACTAATTCGATCCGGTTGTTTCATCCATTAACTGCTAAAATGTCAGAAAGCACACGGTGTCAGATGTTCAGATGTTCCTCTCACTGACGGTGCAAAGAGGTTTGATTGATCCCGCACATGTTAAACCTGGCACCATCACGTTTGACATTTTAGCTTGAGAGAAACCTTTATGTGCTTTTGATGGACCCGTTGATTAATCACCGCAGCTCTACAGATGTACAGGTGGCAGCTGCACACGAGGTGGCGTCTGCATCAGCCCCGTGAAGCACGTCTGGGGCCACAGCATCAGCAGATGTAATGGCTGAGTGTGCAGATCCCTGTCACACTTCAGCATGTGCAGCGATAAACAGGCAGGGTCATTAAAGGCAAATCAACTCGTGCTAAACCGATAAACTCTGGAATCTGCGCTGCTGTATTTACATGTTTGTGCACTGAGCATTTCAGTCTAGACACTTTGTTGTCCACAGCTGATCGAGTCTCCAGACTTCAGTGCAGTTTCTCTTTTATTAAAAAACATTTTCTTGCAAAGAATCGTCACTTTACGTCCGTGTCCTTCCAAAGCCAATCACGTGTTGCACACAGCACAAAGCTGCCGCTGCCCAACAGGAAGCGATTGTTCTCTCACAGTCAAAGACAGTTGAGAAGCGCCCGAGGATGGCAGGGTTCCCCCGGGGATCAGTTTCAGCACCATATGCTCGCCTCCGCCGTTGAATCGCTCTCACGCCAACTGTTGCACCGCGCTGACCTTTGACCTCAGAATTCATATGCACGGTCACAAACCCACAGCTGATGCTTCTGGACCTCCCTCCTGTCTGAGTGTTTCAGCGCTAAAGCCGGATCTGGTGATGTGCCCGGCCTCTCATCTGTCGCTCTCAGACCGCAGACGGCTCTCAGGTCCTGTCTGCAGGTGTTCAGTGGCGGGAAGTGTTCCCACGGTGACGAACTCTGCTTTTTTTACACACATGCTGCTAAAAACACACAGTTTCATATCAACTCCTCACAGTGGCGGCCTGTTCTGATTGGCTGGCAGTGGGTTTGCGCTGATTGGTTGCTCTCTTGGCTGGAGTCTGGTGGAAGCATCTTCACATATATTTACAGTGTAGATGTATGAATATGTATAACAGATTCATCTGAATGAATGCGTTTTAAAGCTGCTGTTAGGGGGATTATGTTACCTTTAGACTGAAGCGGGCTAACTGCTTCCCCCTGATCCCAGTATTTGTGCTAAGCTAAGCTAATCAACTGTTGTTGAGCCTCTGTGATGAACACATAGAACATGTGTATCACTCTTCTCAGCAAACATCAAGAGAGTGACGATTAAAGGTCAGATGTAGCACAGAGAATGAGAGTGTGTGTGTGTGTGTGTGTGTGTGTGTGTGTGTGTGTGCGCGCGCGCTGGTCGGTCCCTTTGAAGCATCCGAGCCTGCTTGTATCTTTTGTGGCTGCGACCATTTGACGCTCTTCTGTCAAATGGCCTCAGCTTTGATCACCGTGTCTCGTCCGCTTACAGTGGGTTTCCCTTCACACCCTGCACCCCCAAACACACGCGCACACACACACGCACACACACACACACACACCACCTCCTTTCACCACATATTGCTAATACGTGCGTGTTTGTTGTTTATAATTGGAGGAGTTTTATTTCCGGGTGTAATCCGGTTTCCTTCCACTTCTTCCGATCAGGATCTGCAGGACCTGCTCTGCGTCCCTGCGGGTCGGCGGCTGACAGGATCTAACAGTCCTCCGTTAACACGCTCACGAGGTGACGGTGAAGACACCTGCAGAGGTGCGACTGTTTGACGCCCCGCGCGTGCTCGTGGTGAGAGGAGACCGGAAGAGGAGAGGGAGTCCTCCGCGGGTCTGTGATCGTCGTCTGCGCGCTGCTCTCCGCTTCAGCCTGGGGCACCAACCTCATGCTGTGTTAGACGGCTGTGAGGCTGTAGAGCTGCAGCACGTGATGCTAAAATGAGACCATACATCAAATCACTTCAGACTAAACAACATGGCGTCTTATGAAAGTTCCTCTTTAAACATTCAGCTAACCAACACTCCCTGACAGTGACTGGTCTCATGTATTTCTCTCTGTTTGTCTGTGTGACTGCAGTGACTCAAGTCAGGCGACAGTTTGTCAAATACATTACTTTATTTAGCATATTCAGACATTTTACTGGCATTTCTAAACAGCATCACAACATAAAGCATCAATCTGACGAGGCTACCGGCCCAGTACACTACAGGGTTTATGAAATACAATAGAAATATTTATATTAATCAGCGGCTTTGCCAATCTTCTGGGTTTCTAAAAGAGCTTTTCTCCTCATACCAGTCCTTTATATACACAGAGTGATGGACCCCGGGCTGTCCTTTGTTGAGTTCTAAGTGTGTGTTGAGAGGGAAGGTTTCGTTTTGCTCAGGTGGAAGGCGACGTCACAACAGAGGACGGGGGGGGGGGGGGCTGTCAGGAGGCCCCAAGCTGCAGGGGCCGCTGAGTGGAAGGGCCCCTCTGATGGGAGAAGGGAAAACTCCTCCCTTGAAACACTTGCACATAGACTTGCACTGTCTACTTCTACTTCACTGAGCGGTGTCCTACGCTTCCCAGAATGCCGAGCAAAGGCTGCAAATTTGGGTGAAGCATAAAGCCACAGACACGGTCCGTGACGTGAGCAGACAAAAGTGTCTCTCTGAGTGTCTTTGAGCAGGTTTAACTGTTGAACATCGGCGGAGGGAATCCATAAATCTTAAAATCCAAACATCCGTGCATGTGGCCGAGTGTCTGCAGGGGTACGAGTCCAGAACTGAAGGCACGTCATCAAAAAATGGTTATTTTTACAGGCTTGTGTGTCGTACGGTGGAGTTTTTCCTTTCATCAGAGGCCCAGTGTCACATCTTAACTTCAAGGTTTCCTTAACGCGTCCCATCTAAACCCCAGATCCCTACCAGGGTCTCCACATCGACCGTGGGTAGGTCATGGTGGGCATGCTCAGGGTCTCCCTGTTCTCCAACACCTCAGTGGAGCTCTGGTTGTGCTCGCTGTCGGTCTCATCCAGGTCTGAGCACAGGTCCTCGCTGGACGTGGTGGAGGGGGCCGGGGAGAGGGCCGAGGACGAGCCGCTGGACAGACTCCTTCCTCCAGGTGAGGCCAGAGTGGTGCAGAGCGCCTCGCCGCCGCCGTGCCAAGTGCTGCTGTTACTCCCCGAGGTGTCAGTGACCAAATCCATCAGCACGTCCTGGAGGTGGTCCTCGTTCAGGGGCATGCACTCCAGCAGGTGGTTGAGGAGCTCCGCTGCCACTGTTGCATCTATCCCGGGACAGGTGGACACAAACATGTGGACCTCGTGCATGCACTGGATGTAGCCGGCTGCAAACCTCTCGCTGGCTTCCCGGTTGAGTGCGTCTGTCTCTGTGGGAGGAGAGAGAGAGAGACTGTATGTTATCGTCCCAGCCGAGTCATTTTCAGGCAGGTGGTTTGCATTTCTCATGACTTCAGAGAGCGTTTCATTCGCGCAAGTGTCTGCTGCATTGTTCTAGCTTGATGATGTTACCACCTGCTTGCTCTCCAATCCGCACTGATGATGACATTTTCTGCAGTACATTGAGCCAACAACGTGATGACACACACATTGTTGGCTTTCTGTGAATGTGCACAGGACAGGTGACCCTGGTCTGCAGGTAGAGGAGGACGCAGGGCACGACCGGACATATTGACATATTCATGATTTTGATATAATTCTTAATTATTGATTTGCAGGTGTGAGTAGTACTTGTGTGTTGAGTGTTAGTTGAACAGACCTTGGGTTCGGTTCTTCAGTATGTCCTCCACCCTTTTCACCGTCATCTCCAGCACCTCTGCGTTCTCCATCTTGGAATGAAACTGTGGAAACAAGCAGCAGAGCTCCATCAGACCCAAAGTCTGCGACTCTGTCTCGCGGACAGGTGAGCTGAGGTGAGCTCAGGTGCAGCGTGTGCGCGTCGTACTCACGTCTGTGTCTGCCAGCAGAGCCCGCAGCTCCTGCAAACTCTCATTGATGCGCGCTCGCCTCTTCTTCTCCACCAGAGGTTTCCTGGTCTGCGGAAACAAAGTTCACAGTTCAGTCAGACACAAACTCACAGGACACACCTTCTGCTTCTCTCTCTCTCTGCAAATGCATTTCACTCTGACACCGGTGAGAGCAGCGCGTCACTGCCAGGTGCGCCCGCTCGGGGCCGGTCACTCTGTCTCTGGGTACCTTTCTGTCCGCTTTCTGAATCCCGTAGTCGGAGTCATCCTCCTCCATATCAAGTCCGGTGTTGCCGGGCCGAGCCGAGGGGGCCATGTTGGTTGGATCGCCGCTTCTGTGGCTTCTCCCGCTGCTGCTTCTTCCTCCGGAGTCGTCAGCGAGGGGCAGCTGGCAAACGGAACCGGTTTCAGGAGGAAACAAATGGGCTAACTCTGAGGCGAGGCGCCCCGTGTTTATTGTGTAATCCTGGAGAGCCGTGCTGCTGGCGCTGAGGGGCTGTTGTTAGTATTTATAGGGGCTCATTAGCATGTGAATGGGGGCTGAGCCCCTCTCGCTGGGGGACAACAGAGCGCACACGGCCGGAGCCAATGAGCGCCCGCTCCCTTTGTCTCCGGTCAGCCCCGGTCTGCGCCCCGAGGAGCTGGACGGGCTTTAATCAGACAGTTTGTTGTGTTAGGGGACCGACCGCTCTGTTTTTCCACAAACTGCTGATGCCGATCATCTGTGTGTACTCCGGTTCAGCTGGTAGGCTGTTAGCGTCACACCAGCACCTGCGTTCTCACCACAACATTGTTCACAGTGAAGATTAAATGCAGCGTTTCATAAATCCTGGGTAGAGTTCCCGAGTGTTGTGATGTACATTGAATTTATAGAAAACATACTGACCTTATCTAAAACAGCGCTTTGTGTTTTGCCTTGTTGCGCCTTTTCTGGCCGCTTTCACGCGTCACAGCTCTGTCCGTCTGTTTTCTGCCCTACCCACCCTCCGCTCTGCTGCCCTTTGTGTCCGAGCCTCTGCAGATTTACCCGGCTGTTTGGCGGATGTAACGCGATGCCTTCAGTTGGCAGCTGCTGCTGGCGGCCCCTCGGCCCAAACTGAATCAGCCGGGGGAATTAAGGGCCCTTCTCCAAAGAAAGCGACAGGTGTTGGTCTGCGCCTCGTTTGTTCTCCCCGTTGTTTGGTGACTTCTGATGTGCGTGCTTCTGCATTCTCACGTTGAATGCTCTGCTGTAAGACAGAGCCCGTCATATCTGGCTGAACTCACAGAGAACACGTCGCCTGATTGTTGCGCGTTTATAAACGTGCGACTGATGACGCTGACATCCTTCACACGAGATTTGGCCTGTTTAAATGCTGCTCATCACACTTGTGTCACCGGGCCCACTGCGTTTGGATGTGCTGGAGTTGTCTTTGAGGCACAATGTCTAGTTGTTTATGTCTAATAAGAGCGCTCAGCCCTCTGCCCCGTTATTATCCGTGTTTTGTACACGGCATTATGATGCAAATGACACCCACAATAGAGGAGTGCTGTCTGCCAGAGAGAGGACCTCTCAGGCCCCTGTGCCACCTCCCAGGTGAACTGAATGATGCGTTTTCAGGTGCTCTTTTACGCATGGCACAACGTGCCCAGGACTGTGCAGCGGTTCCCCTAAACTCCACTGCCACAAAACGAAGGAAGCGCTTCAGACATTTTCAGTGGGGAGGCGTTGGCACCTCGCCACCCCCAGATCCCTGTTCCAGATCTTTAATGGTGTGGGCTGTGGAGGGAGCAGCTGTCTCGGCTCGCTTTTGTTAGCGAGCTCCGCTGAGGGACCAGGCGTCCCCCTTTCTCCCCCTCTCTCCCCTCTCTCTCCCCCTCTTCAGACCCGCCGCCTGGCTCCATGTGGCGGCCAAACATAACGGTAATAATAGCGGGGGAACGGGCCATATGCACGCTTCTGCTCTTCAAAACCCCGTGATGAATCACATCTTTATTAAAACACAATTGTACGCAACACTGACCATGGTAACTGACGTCTTGCTGCGCCCAGATGGAGATGGCTGTGATGTTCCGTGCTCCCTCTTTAAACCTGACTCGGTCTCTTTTCTGATCAGGCAGCTTATTTTAAAACTTGATAGGCCTCCAGAGGCAGAGTGGAACCGGTAAAGCAGGGCGCCATGTCCAGCCCCTCGCTCCTTTCACGCACCATTCATTTCGGTCAGCCTTGAAATGAGTCGGTCTGGTCAATCACAGTATGACTAAGCATGACTTATTATCGTAGTTCATGGATTTATAATAATACTTCCATGCATATGTGTGTGTTTGCAGCACCCTTTGATTAAAGAATCACTTCCTCCAAAGCATGAAACCCATATTTAATCATACGGTTTGAGTTTAGTGGACCAGGTTTTGAGAATCTGAGGCTTCTGTCTCCCCAAATACAGTGAAGAGTGAATAATTCCAACACTTCCATGGTGCTAAAACTGTCACGAGATGGAAAAGGACATGTCACAGGCCGAATGTCTCTCCAGTAACAGCTGTCCTGGCTATAATCCACAGAGCTCAGTGTGGACAGTTTTCATAGAAATGGTTTCATGGAAGCTGTGATTGCGGGAAAACAGAGGAGTTGTTGACGTCATCAAAGATGGCTCTGTTCTGTACGAGTCCCACTGAGCAATAAGAGTTTCATTTCAGCCTTATTCACACCTGTCATTTAACTAACGTGCTCAGTGAAAAACGCTTTGGCATCACAAACGACCTGCTCACCTGCTTTGTGCAGCTGGGCATTCAAAGTAAAACACAGTAGGTCAGAAAAGATGTCGCTTTGGTTAAAGCTGCACGTTTGGTCTCCAGAGGAGCTTCTGAACACAGCACACGTTATGAACGTATCCAGACAAGAGGCAGAAACACTGTTTTTGACATCAGCGTTAATGATGATGGAAATGAAGTGATGGCTGGATTCCGTTCGCCTGGTGTTGTTGTCGCTGACTCACAGGAGCCCCTGACTGACGCAGGGTTCATGTTGTTGTTGCAGTTTTTATAACACCTCTGCTTTTCCTCCACTTAAATGTTCTGTTGGGACACATTCACTCACATCCAGCTCGTTTCATCAGTTTCTTCATTAAGTCTCTGCCGCCTGTCTGACATTAGTTGGTGGGCAGGTGGTTTGTTTACCTGAGTTCACTCAGTGAAGGCACCTGTCTGCTGCTGCAGGAGGTGCGCTGGAGTCTGCTCAGGACAGCAGCCTGTTCATCAGTGAGCTAAAAGAGGCTGAACGGGTGCATTAAGCTGCAGAGTTAAATCATATACATAGACTTTTTCACTGTGAACGATCCATTTCATTCCTCTCGGTGTGATGTTCATGTGAATATATTGATCGATGCAGCTTTATCAATGTTCACTGCCTATAAAACTGTAAGTCTGCAGGCTAATATCTTTTTCTCAGGTGAACAACTGTTGATGCTAATTTCATTTCACTTAATTAAATGCAGCATGCCTGTGTGAATAAAAGTTAGAACAGGCCTCATTTGCAACTTACATTTCCATACCTATATTTGCATAATAATATAAGTAAATAACCTGATACATGAACAAGTAAACAGGGAAGCTGTTGTGTGGCCAATTTAGCAGAAATGACGAAACAGACTGCACAGGAACAACACGGCTGATCAAGCTGAATAAAATCTCAAGAGTGTACAATAAGTTTTATTATTATTAATGTTTGGATTAATTATACAGCAGAGTAGGAAGACATAGAAATCTATGAAATGCTCTAAGAAGCAAAGGCGTGCCTTATAATATCAAATAAATAAAGCTGTTAATGCAATAAATACATGAAACGTTAATAAGAGCCTTCTATAATGCAGGCTACGAGAGGTCGACTTCTGAAGGGAAGTACTGAGAAAAGGTCTGTAGAGGATCATTACAGCACACCTACAACAATAATCTCTGGAACAAAACTGCCCCACGTTTGTCTTCTGAGCAGCATATCTATAAGATACATAACAGAGGATGGTCTAACACAATGGACAGGCAGCATCATTCAGCCACCAGGTCACCAGGGCCTCCACATCTCCAGCATCCCCAGGTGGGAGCTGTGGAGTCCCGGTCTCTCTCGGTGCCCAGCCACGTGGCAGGAGGGCCCTTCTCTCTGGAGCTGCCTCCCGGTGAGGGGATCTCCTCTGAGGGGTGTGCCCGGGACCGCTGTGCCTTGGCTGGCTGGAGCAGGGACCTCATGTCTGGGCGTGGGCTGGAGGGACTGCTCATCGGTGGACCTGGGAAGGGACTTGAGGAGGTGGTTGAGCAGGCGGGAGCCCAGAGTTTTGTCCATCCAGTCGCAGGTGAGGAGCATGTTGTGGACCTCGTGCATGCACTGGATGTAGCCCGTGCTGTATTTCTGCTGGGCCTCCAGGCCTAGTGTGGGATCTGCAGGAGCAAAGATGGGAGGTGTGAAGTTACAGCAACCCCTGGTGGAGACAACGCGACGTGCATCCGGTAAAACAGAGCTGACTCTCATCATGAAGCTTTCACATGGCAGCAGCACAGATTCACTCAACTATTAAAAGCAGCGGACAGCTTTAGATCAGAGTCCTAACTCTGAGATAAACAATGGGGAACATCTCAGGCTCTGATGGAGCTCTCTGACCCCTGGTGTCAACAGGTCTGGGCTGCTTCAGGGCATATTTCACTTTGTATTGCACAGGCGTTGAGACAAGTTAGGACACAGTCTGTATGATGAAGACCACAGCCAGTATTATGGGGTAATAAACTATAATCCAAACGCAGTGCATCAGGCAGCACGCAGGTGCACCCGCAGAGCCCCTGCTGCTTACCGTTGAGCTTGTTGCTCTGGATGTTCTGCAGATGTTTCACTGTCATCTCGAGAATATCGGCCTTCTCCAGTTTGGATTGCTGTAGAGAGATGAGCAGCATGGAGGTTAACTCGATTCAGCCAACGTTGTTTCCTTGGAGAGGAGACGAGACACGTGAGGGGGTACTCACATCAAGTCTGAACGCTCCGATCACAGTTTCTTTCAGCTGATCCAGGCAGTTGTTTATCCTCTCCCGTCGTTTCCTCTCAATGAGCGGCTTCCTCAGCTGTAGAGTACGAAGTAAAGCAGGTTAGAGGCAGCCATGGCGCGGCTCCATGCGGGAGCTGGCGTGTGTGTGTGGCTCACGGTGTTTATCCTAAAGGAGATCGACCTAATATCGTATATCTGATGTGAAATACCTTTCTCTCCTCCTTGGCACTGGGATGTTTCCCCACGTTGTGCGCCATGGACGAAGCGGTCATGTTTGCTCTCGGGTGTCTGTGCGCTTGTGCCTCCTCTGCTCTGAATCTCAGCGCGTCTCTAGGGCCCTCGGCGCGGCACGGCCCTCTTATTTATCGGGCTCAATTAGCATGTGAATGCTCCAACTCTTTGGCTGCGGGATTTTCCCACACACGGGGTCCCATCAGTCAAGACTGACAGGTCACTGCTCCCATTCAATAACAGAGAGACCCGGCCTAGAAAGAAAAAAAAAAAATACTCACAAGCGACAGATGTCCGGCCTGAAACCATGCACTCCCCTCCACCCACCCACCGCACTCTGCGCCCAACAAAAACCTGCAGTTTCCTCTTCTCCAAGGGAGGAACAAGAGTGTGCAGTTACCGCGCTGTACTCCGGGGAGCCCCTCGCCTTTTCTCTGCTGGAGCAACGTAACACTACCTGCAGAGAGGCCAAACCTGTTCCCTCGAAGCTCACAGGGAGACACAGTGCACCGACAAATCACCCGAGAATACACCTGCCCTGCGCGGAGGGCGCCCCAGTTAAACAGACAATGATTTAAAATCGTTTCTATGAGCCGTGAATATTGTTTTAATCTGATCCATTTCAGTGCTTCAGTTTATCAGCGGCAGTCTGCAGCAGGAGGCAGCGTCCGGCCTCTCCTCCGCCTGAGGAACACATCCAGCAGCACGGTGGACTCCGGCTTTGATCACCCTCCGTGTTTTCAAATGTCAGACATCTGCTGTTAACTGTTAGCGAGCAGATGTCAGATTGACCAGATGTCCCCCCACCTTTGGGTCCCTTCAACCGAGGGCCCCTGTTTTAGAGCCACGCGACTGCCAGGCGAATGCCTGGGTCGTGGGAACTGGAGCCGAACAAAAGGCCCCATTCATTCAGACCTAATCAGCATGAAGAGCGTAATAACCTCCAGAGAGGGTGGACAGTCCGGCCGAGGAGGAGGAGGAGGAGGAGGAGGCGGCTTTGGCAGGTGACCAGCGGATGACCAGTGCCACAGCCAGGTGTGATGGATAAGCATTCCGATACACACACACACACACACACACACACACACACACACACACACACAGACTTCATCAGTTTCATGACGTTTACAAGCAACTGGACATTTAGTCTTTTCGAACATATTATTTTATTATTGTTGTTGTTGTTGTTGTTGTTGTTGTTGTTGTTGTTGTTGTTGTTGTTGTTGTTATTATTATTATTATTATTATTAACTGAACATGGTGCAGTGCCCTAATAGTGTTGAGTCTCATGTTGAATAAATGCGTGTGAGCTGTCACACTGTGCACGCTGCACTTTTAGCCATTAGAGGTTATAAATATCAATATTTGCTGACATTTCAGAATGTGAATGACATGTCTCATTTCCTGTTCATACATCATTAAGATGCCCCCTGCCTTCACCTGCAGCTGCTCGCTCTGCTGGTTACAGTGAATGCGCGAGATGATGTAAGGACATTTATTATTTATTTATCTTCTAAATACTAAATGTCAAACATCTCAACATGTTTCTGTTAGAATAAGGAAAAAAACACACCTGACAAACAAATAATTAAGAGTGAAAAGCAAACAAAAACAACCCAACAGTAAATATGATACATTATAACAAATAAAAAGGCTGTGAATTGTAATAAACAGTCTAATGGGAGAGTGATCGCTGAGTGTTTCTCTGTGCTGCGGAACAAACAAACAAACAAGCATATTAAATCATTATTTTATGCATCCTCTCTCCTGTGTGTCTGGCTCTGTTTCCTCCTTTTCTGTCTCCATCATGAAGATCTTTCCATCAGGCTGTTTTTTCCATTCCAGTGTGATGTTTTCACCCAGTGCATCATCCAGGTGCCTCAGTCTGAGCCTGAACTGAACACAAACACTTGTTATTTGTGCACAAAGTGTAGGATTTGAACCCTCCACCATGTCCTCCAACTCAATATGAAGTGTTAGCATGCTCATTTGAGTTAATTAACAAGCCTTTGTGACTTTGAATGACAGCCGAGACTGCTGCTCACCCCCTTCACATTAAAATGATCAAAATGTAAATAACGTGTACACTGAGACCTTCTACCTGCTGCAGGATGCTGTCCTGCATCTGCTCCAGGTCCACAGAGGAATCTGATTTTGTCAGCACCACCTTCACCGCCTGCTTCCTCACTGCATCTTCTGGTTTAGTCATGTGATATGATCGTGTGTTAATGTAGTAAAAGCTAAAATAGACAGGCATAGCACAAGAAGGTTGTATATTGTATGTATATTGGTTTTTCAGAACATAACTGCAGATCCTAACTCACCGCTGCAGACAAAAGCATATGTGGCACTGCAAAGCCGCGAGGTCCATTTACTGTAGAGGGAGGTCACACAGGCCTGCACGATCCTGTCAGGCTGGTTCTGGTTCCAGCTTCCGAATGAGTCCATATGCTGCTGCTGACCGTCCGACCACTTCCACGACTCTCTGTACAAACCGATCCATGCAAAATTTTCCACGAGTTTCTTGATCTCATCGTTTTCACTTTGGTTCCTTACACTGGCGAGGTCTGTGTAGTACTTCCTGCAGTACTGCTGAGCCGTCGTCCACGCCATGGGGCTGCTCACATAGACGTATCTGGTCTCTGAAAGGTCTGCAAAATTCAACTCACGATGAAGAAGACTCAGCAAACATGACACTCAAACAGCGACCAGCATACATTTACACTGGTGCCTTAAGCTAACCGCTTAACAGCGTTAGGCTAACCATCATTCTGATGATGGCCGCAGGTGTCAGGTTTTAGCGTGCTGTTTTATTAATTAGCATTAAAAAGCCTTTGATGCATTGATATGTGAACCTTGCGATGGTCCGTCCATACCGGGTTCATTTTCCACCTGACACAAGTGCCATAAGGTCGCAGGTGCATGAGGTCACATTTAGGTTTGTAACAGGAAAATGTAAAGAGAAACAGGTAAAGACCAGTTGGTGGGTTTTGAAGACAGAGAGGTGATTCTGCTGATTCATCTGAATTTGGTAACTCGTTCCACCACTGACCGACCAACGAACAGCCCGTAGGACTCATCTGAAGATCATAAAAGGCTCATAAACCTGAATGAAGGAGTTCAGGTAGGTGCTGCTGTGCCAGCAGCCGCTGTGTAGGCACAGGAAGAGGAGGCTGTGATGGTCAGTCTACTGACACTGATGTGACACAGCTACATTTCTTGACAACTGGCTGTTAGTTCAGTTGAGACCAATATAGTGGACTGACCAGCCAGCAGTCAGACCCACATCCTCTTTACCTACGTCTACAGGTGATGTGATGCTGGTTTCCAGGCTCGGCTGTGACTTGTTGTGTCTAATGTCTATGATGATGAGGATGAGGATGATCATAATGAGTTCATCAGCTCGTATTGTTACTTACCATTGTAGCAGACGAATGGGAGCGCTGAGCTGCACCAATTATCTGACCACTCTCCAAAGGATGCAATATTCACACACACAGATGTTCCTGTGTAGGCATTGGGCTGGCCTGCGTACCACAACCTAAACTCCATCTGTCCGTCTGCATAAAATCCCTCCCTTTGCAGAGACCACTTCCAGTTATTAAAGTCACCATAGAGACCAATCCAGACTTCTTCACTGTCTGATACGATTTGACTCAGCCTGGCCATGTCCTGCTCGCTGTTTAGAGTAACCAGGTCTGTGTGCTTGTCCCTGCAGTAACTCTGGGCGTTACTCCACGTCATCTTCGTTGTAACAATGTGGTAAATTTGAGAGCATGAGGCGAAGATGCAAAGCCCTGTGATCATGATAATGACAACAATGACATGATTACACTCATTTTAATGGAAAGGTTACATTCCGTGAACTTGTTTTTAAAAGAAAATGGATAGACATGTATATAAAAATATTTTCTTGTGAGCTATGCTAAAGCTACAGTAAGAGCAGGTGTGTGTTCAAAGGCAAAAGAGGGCAAATTTGATAGAAATGTTGGATTGCAGGATGCATACGTAAGTAAGTAACATAGTCTTGCTGTGATACATACAGAGTAACTGGACAAATTAGCCCATGACTGTTTAGTTTAAACAGTAAATGAAACTATTTTAAAAACATTTTTACCACTAAACGCCAGGAGGATCATGTTCCTGTCCATGGTGGTTAATACATATACCATGGTGCAGCTTGTTGGTAAAATCAGATGAAAAGTGCTAAGAAGCAGCCAGTTTCAGACAGTATCTGTGGAGTAAAATAAGCAAACAGTGTCACGTCTTGAGGTAAAAACAGATCATGCATAATTCATTCAGTTCATTAAAGGCACATGGCTGGTATATCAGCTGAATAAAGTGATGCCTTACCGCGGCTGCGTAAAAGGTAGAGTGAATGTTTCTCTCTGTTCAGTCTTTCAAGGTGTTTCACAGCACATCATAATGTAGGGACGGTCAGTTCTCAAGTCAGACTTCCACCGAGCTCCACATCCTTATTAAAGACCAGTGGACAGATTTTTATTGGAGTGCGTGCCTCCAGTCCTGAAACACTGCAGCGCTTACAAACTATTTGGTTATGAAAATCACTTGCTGTAGGCGTTGTTGATGGTCCGGTGTGATAAGGTACATGTGCAAAAGAAACCATCTTGTACAATTGATTTGCATGTAGTAGAAAATGCTGATTCAAAACGTCTATGTAAATCTGTTGTTGCACTGCTGCACTGAACCACTGTTCACAGACAACTCTGTTTTCCTTTACATATTGTTTGAATATAATGACTGACATACAGCAGTAAAATCAGACTTTTTACCATATTTCTCTGAAGTGCCTCTAATCTCTTATTTTTCTAGTCATTTTGAGAAAATATTCACAAAAGCTGCAAGTTAATTAGTTGATATACTTACAACGACTAAAGAGAGGGAAGAGAACAAAAGACCCCCAGGCAGGTTAATCAGGTCATGAGTATAGGACCCAGTATGGTGGTCCATCATTTCTGAAATCATTTTTACAGCCTCAAATACATTTCAAGTGTCTGCTGTAGAAAAACCACAGCAGTCCTCAGCGTCAGCCTGCTATATATGGCATCATCAACCTTTGCCTATAGTTTCTGGCATGCAGCTGCAGCCCAATCTGACTTTTTAGGAAGACTGGTCTCTGCCTTGCGCCTCCATGTGCAGCCTCAAGACTCAAAAATGCCGTTCCAGGGCTGACATTAAAGCTGAACACAAATATATGTATCACGCAGTAATCTCTCTGGCAAATTATTTATAAAGAGTTCTGTTTTATTCGTGACTTTTTAAAAAGTTTGTATTGAAATAAAGTACTTGAAATGTTACATTTGTAAAAATGGTAAAAATTCAAATTCCCGGGGAACTGACTTTAAGGACCAAACCGGTTGTTTGTACCAGGCAGTAAACACTGGTGAGCGGATCGATCCAAATATCGATAATATCAATACAGATGATGGTATTGATGTTGGTATTGATACTGATAGATACCAGTGTAATGAGATCGGTACTTTGGTTTCCCTTCTGTCCTGTATGCGCTGCGCTTTCATCAAACTGGCTGTCTGTGTCTGTGGAAGTGCCGCTCCTGTCACAGTGCGGAGCAGGCACACTCCGCTCCTCCTCTCCCTCCTGTGGTTTGACGTTGTACACAGTTTTGTATTGTAGTTGCTGAACATTCCTCCCGATAAAAAGAATTTGTTTTAATTTGTTCTCGAGTGATAATTTTGTGCACTTTGTTTATTTAGAAAACAATCCAGACATGACAATGTATGAGGAAAATTCGTTACTGTTCTATTGTTTCTGAACAAAAACATTTATTATGATATATTATGATACTGTTAAACCTTTACCAAACTCTGTCCTGGGTTTTAACTAATTACTAATCCAAAGGAAAAATCACAAAAATACTTAAAGGTCATGAAAATTCATTCAGATTTAGCAATTTGATGGTGCATCCACCTTAAATATTAAAAAGTATCTGTATCGGTGTTGATATCGGCGATGCTGGTCCTTGTGTTTACTTTGTATCGGATCGATACCAAATCTTGCAGTATTGCACACCACTAGTAAACACGTTTGTTTCTCCTATAAAGTTGTGCGTTTTAACGTGGAGGTCGCGCTTATGGACATTGCAGGAACTGCAGTCTGCCACTTCCGTTGCGTTGCCTTCATGTTTCCGCCCCGGATGTTGCGCTTTGCACCAATCACATTTAGCCGTCCGTTGGCCCAACCGCGGTGTGAGCGTGCCCCCCTGTGGTCACGGGGAGGGTGCGCTCGCGGAGTGTAACCAGTGCTGTTGCCATGACAGGAGGCAGCCAGAGGAGGCGGTAGACGCGGCTGCAGTCACAAACCGCTCCGCTGTTCGCGTTACCAGTCGGGCTCAGAGGGAGAACTAGGAAACAGGGGCCGCACAATTAACCACAGTGAGCTGCGAACAAGGAAAACAAAGCAGGTTTTGTTCCAAGGAGCACCTGAGTTGCCTTTTGCAGTCTTGACACATCGGGGGGAAATAGTGAAAACGCCGTTTACAAGGTATCGCGTTACAGCCATAAAACATCATTAAATATTATTTGCAAGCATTGTGTTGAAAGGCTACTTAAGCTAACAACGGTTGCATTAAAGTTAGCCAGTTAACTAACTGTTATACGTTTGCTAATGTTAGCTTGAAGCTAGCCCGCTGTTGATCTGCTAGAGCCAGGCATGGGCTTGATACCAAGTTACTAATGCGAGGATCCGCTGCCAGGCCTAGCTAACGATATGCTAAGCTGGCTAGGCAGCTATCCGGGTAGCTAGCTGACGTTATCAACATTGCGCTACATTACTAGTTATCATTAATGCAGCTACTTCCGACACTCTCACCTATTTATCACGAAGCTAACGCATGTAGGAGACATTTCTAAGCATTAGGCCTCTGTGTATGTCGACAACACACACATTCACAGCCAGCCAGCAGTAGCACTGTTGTTCGGTCAACACTGATTGAAACATTATAGGCCACGTTAGCTCGCAAACAGATACAAAGTCGGCTGAAAGCACACGCACATCTCTTAATGCGGCTCTGCGTTTGATTGCGTGAGCTCGCATTTGCTGGACACAGAATCACCCAGTGAGCAAGTGTCCATTTTGTTAGCATTGCGCAAAGTTGGCAGGCTCCACACCATCACAAAGCAGGCATGGATAACAGAGGGGCGGTGCTCTCTGTCAGCTTCATGTTGGCCAGCTCGCACTGGGCCGCGGGTCTGAGTCTCAACAAGAGACTGTCAGTGTCGCACGAACAGCTCCGGGTGAGTTTGGGACACACGTAGAGAAGGTGGCCAGCGTGTATGTGAGGACTGGCATGAAGCATGAAGCTAGCTGCTCGCACTGGTCACTAGCTCGCTGTCAGATGATAGCAGAGCATCTGCTGCTGCCCGGGCAGGAGGGTGGGGGTGAGGCTGACGTCTGAGCTGTCCTCACACACTCTTTTGTCTGTTTCCTGGGGTAACCGTACTGCTAAACTCTGCTGTGGCCCACATGACTGTTATTTCTATTGACGGTGTCGGCTAGTGTTTTAGGCCGTGTTAGATGTCAGTGTGTGTGTGTGTGTGTGTGTGAAATCAGGCCCACGGCACCTTTTGCTGGCCCGACATTACTCCAGCACACGGTACCCGTTTAACCCCGTGGCAGAGTCATCGTGGTTTAGCGGTGATCGGCTGCTTTTGAACCTGCCATATGTGTTTCCTTCCCATTTGCGTCACTGATACTGAAGCGGTTGTGCCGCCTGCTGCCTACATTAACGAGCATTAGCCTGTGCGAAAGACGGATTTGGCCACCTGGCGAAGTTGAGGTGTGTCTAAAAGATTAATAAAGACGTGCTTGGGTCATCGGTGAAACACGGTGACATGTGTTTTCATACTTTTATTCCAGCTCAGTCACACATGACACATCATATATGAATGGTGGACAGCACCTCCCACTTAGGTGCTGCTGGGTTTATATTCCTGGCCTCAGCGTTGCTTTCTAAATGTGGAGTCCCTGCCAAGACATAAGAGGAAGAGAGTGACAGCTCCAGGGTTTGTGTTCAGAGTTTAGAGGATCCCAGCAGGACAACAGGTTGGTGTCAGACTGTTAGATCAGTGCTTCTTAGTGTTTGGCGTGTGACCTAATGACATGTGGATGTCTTGTGTCAAACTCTAATATCATACTAGAAAAACGATGAAAATATTAATTTGTCAAAATGAAATAATGTTTTATCTGTTGTGTCTTGGGCTGTTGGACTAGTTGTGGTAATTCTGCATTACCCTCTATGTTCAAAGATGCACATTCAGGCTGCTGTTCTGCTTGTTACGCTGCTCGTCTGCTCACAAAACTTTGGCTTTTGCCCCATCGTGTTTGTGATGTGGTTGGGTGGGTCAGTGAATTGTATAGATAAGGGTCCTTGTTAAGTAACCCAGTTAAACAAGAGCAGCGGTGAGACATGGTTGTCACATCTGTGAGGTGCATCACACTCGTCTTTGCTGCATTTCGGTATTATCCCGGGTTCGAGGTTTTTATGCAGGAGGGGTGTGTTTATTGGCCTGAATTACTCATCTGACAGAGTTTAGTGATGTGGATTTGTTAGTCACTGCGCAGGGAGTGGGTCATACAAAGGTCTGGGGCTATGTCATGGTGTAAGTAGGTCTGTCATAGTAAACATTGTGTGGTTAATCATTCACTTAAGAAGATCCACAAAATTGTTTGACTGCTCAGTGAACCGTTAAAGGTCAACTGCAGCCTTTCCTGGGTCTGTAGATTCACCATCTGCCTGATATGGAACTGCATTAGCGTTAGCATTTAGTAGCAGCAGTGGATTTTTCATAAGGGCTTAGCTCACAGTTTGCCATCAGGGCTAACCTCCACTGTAGTTGTTCTACAGCAGGAGCTCCTGGTGCATATCTCAGGGGTATTTGAGGAGCACCTGCCTTTAGACCAGCTTTGTTCTAGGTGACCACACCAGAGCAACAGTTGCACTGTGTTTGAAAAATGGACTTAAGTTGTGGAAACAGACTTGGCCCATCCACAGTACCTTATTTGGGGATAAGCTCCAACAGCTTGTGTCTCTCTGTCTGCAGTTGTTTTTGATACGCTCTTATGATCAAGGTTCAGGTTAATTTACACCACATTACAGAATAAGTTGGCCTGACAGCAGCTACTCTTTGGGCTGCACGTTTGGACATGGCTCCTTTATGTTTACAGTGCTTAAGTTTGTCCAGATGATGAGCTCTTGTTTGCTCTCGCTCAACAAAACATAACAGCTTCTAGCATTTTCTCATGTCTTCATGCACTTTTAATACACCGGTTTTTATAAATGATGTCATAATATTTGTAATTTCTGTCTATATTGACTGGGACTCTAATGTTTGTAGCTCATCTGTTGGTCAACATGTTATTTTGTTCAGTGCAACCACATTAATTCAGATCAGTTTTCGCCCTGTGATGCTTTTTTACTTGCTCTTCGTTATCTTCTCAGCACAGCATCTGTCCTTACAGGCTCTGATGCAGGTTCACATTTCTTCCCTTCAGGTGGACAGTCCGCTCCCTGGTCGCTCGTGGTAACGCTCCACCATGCCTTTCCCCTTTGGCAAGTCCCACAAGTCGCCGGCGGACATCGTCAAGAACCTTAAGGACAGTATGACGGTGCTTGAGAAGCATGACATTTCTGACAAGAAGGCCGAGAAGGTGGGTGAATCAAATTCCTTGTTCTTACTTTATCACCTTACCAGTGGAAGTCACGGTCTGAAGTGGGTTGAAATGGTACAATGCCTGTTTCATGGTTTGCCTGTGTATATGATTCAGGCCACAGAGGAGGTGTCAAAAAGCCTGGTGGCCATGAAGGAGATCCTGTATGGGACAAACGAGAAGGAGCCCCAAACAGAAGCAGTGGCCCAGCTCGCCCAGGAGCTCTACAACAGCGGCTTGCTCAGCACCCTGATAGCTGACCTGCAGCTCATTGACTTTGAGGTGAGACTTATATAATGTAAATGAGGCAGAAAAAGATTTGATAAATGAGACTGAAAGGGCAAATATTCAAAAACGAATGGGCAAAGGTTGTGTCTGGACAGGGTGAAAGGGCTGTATATGTTTTAAAGATGTTCGCTGAGGTCGAGAGAGCAGCCGGGGCTCGTGACAAACCTGCCTGTGTTGATTCATATGTGGGCAAACTCATGTCCCCTCCATATGTCAGACTGGTGCTGTGTGGTAACTGCTGCAGTGTTGCCTGACTCACCCTATCACAGCATGACTCATTGTGTTGTGTGATCTCGCTCTTCCTCTTTTACCCTGTTTCATCCTCTGTGCCTGATGCTGAAGAATCGCTGATAACGAGCAAGAAACATGAAACCGATTCAGTATTCAGGACATTTGTGTCAGTAGCCTTTTCTCAATATCCTGTTTTTTTGTTTTTTGTATTAGTGATGTGAAAAATGTCATTTCTCTGACTCATCTGTCGTCTAAGTTTGTGTGCATGCTTTAAAGAACAGAAGCTCTTACATCCTGACTACATTGGCGGCTTGGAAGTGTGTTTTGTATTCTCTGTTAAATACATTATCTTCTGCTTTATTAAAAGCTTCATGTTTTATCTGTTTAAACCACCAGGGGAAGAAGGACGTGGCTCAGATCTTCAACAACATCCTCAGGCGTCAGATTGGCACCCGGACGCCTACGGTGGAGTATCTGTGCACCCAGCAGAATATCCTGTTCATGTTGCTTAAAGGGTAAGGAGACAGACAGACAGACAGACAGACAGACACACAAACAAACACTGAACAAACACTGAATGAGTCATTGCTCTGGACATGCATGAGCATGCCTGCCCCATTTACTTGTAGGCAGAGTAATCATTCTACCCTTTATCATTCAGATTTGCCTTTATTGATAATAATATATGGGTAATGTTGGATAAAAACAAAGTAAACACATTATTGTAAAGACATGGCAACTTTCCTGAAAACTTCCAGACAGAAGGGAAAGTGAGCGCACCTGTTTTCACCTGTGTGCCAGCTGCCCTGGAAGGAACTGCCAGCGAAGCAGCATTGGACCAAAGTGAAACCTTTGTTGGTGAAGATACAAACGCCACATGCAGCTGCATCGTCTCTTCTCCGGTCTCTGCTGATCCCGTGCTACAGGACTCTTCCATAAGACAGAGTGAATCAAACAAAACAGCTGACTTTACAGTATTTGGACTGTGTCCTGCACAGAGAGCAGTGCTCACCGAGCCATATCAGTACATCAGAGACAGTGTAATTCAACATCACGCAGTAGTTTCACAGTAGTGTCAGTGTCTTTTGTCCAGTTCTGTGAATCTGGACTGATGCCATGATAGAGTCTGTAATAAACAGTCTTCTGAGGGGAAACTGCACCGTGCTGCAGCGCTCCCAGTGTGATTAGCTTCCTTCATTGTGCTGTTTGACCTCTCTGTGTGTCTGAAGTTGCTCTTGTTAATGGCCAACCTGCAGCTGTATGTTAACATCATCCAAGTTATTTCATTAAGACAGATGGCTCACTTACCTCGTTCTTTAGTTTACTACACTCTGTCAGACGGTATCTGATATCAATAATTTAATGTGTGTGTGTGTGTGTGTGTGTGTGTGTGTGTTGCTGTCGTGTGCAGGTATGAGTCTCCAGAGATTGCCCTAAACTGCGGCATCATGTTGAGGGAGTGCATCAGACACGAGCCTCTGGCCAAAATCACACTGTGGTCGGAGCAGTTTTATGACTTCTTCAGATACGTGGAGATGTCCACGTTCGACATTGCCTCAGACGCATTTGCCACTTTCAAAGTAAGTCGGCTCACTTGTTCAGCTGAGCGTGTTTTCTCTGAGTGGTGCTCTGAAACATCTGTGACTCGTTTGGCCAAAGAATTCAAAAGCTTCATTTCAAATGAGAGAAACTGTCAGTGATTAGCAGAGATGCTCTTTACAGTTTCATGACTTCTCTCTTCAGCGTCCCCATTTCCTACTTCCTGCTCCTTCATAGATGCTGGTTTGTTTACATTATATAATTTGAAATGTTGTAGCTAATTGGGCAGCTCAAACAGCAGACCTGATGAAGCGTTGGCACCTGCTAATAGAGCAGTAACAGCCAAGGCACACTGACACAAACAGACTTGGGGACTCTGGATCTGGAGCCAACAGAGATGAGAGACAGGTTTCACGTGCAAAGTTATGTTGTGATTTAGGGACCTGAATGCACCACGGATCCACCTGTTGGTTTTCAAACACGACTGTGTTTGCCTGAGATTAGACCTATAAGAACTGCATTACGTCTTTATATTCAGTCACGATTTGAAGCATTACTGGTTTGCTGTTAGTTCAAGTTTCTGTCAGAGGGGCTCAGTCTGAAACCTGCATCTGAAGAATGGACAAACTTGAACTGCTTAACGAACACTCTGGGTCACATTTCAGTCCTGCCCTGGTGTCTTTCTTTTTCAATCAGTCCATAAACGGATTTATTTGCCAGCCTAATTGCAAAAAGATAAAGCAGTCTCGTGTCTTTGGAAAGGATTATATCCGGCCGCATTACTAATCACACGGTAACCCAAAACATCTCCTCTGTCTAATTTTAGGCTGCAGGTTTTTAGGGGTTTTTTTTGGACAAAACTACGTTTCCAAGGATTATCTGTGTGCATGCTTCACTGTGTTGTACTGACACTGTCTGTAAAGAAGTCAGCTGAGCCAAGTCTCAACCATTAAGCCTGAGTTTGATGCTCACGGTGTGTGTGTTGTCTGTTTCCAGGACCTCCTCACAAGACACAAGCTACTGAGCGCTGAGTTTCTGGAGCAACATTATGACAGAGTAAGTCCACACTGAGGGGAAACATCCACCCAGAGTGACACAGAAAGGCTTTAAAGTGGCAATGTTTAGATCTTACGCTGCTCTGAGTTAATCAAAACAAAACAGACAACGAATCATCCATCAGGCTGAAGCTTTCAGATTTCAGATGTGACCTCCGTCAGCTTCAGATGAATCGAAGTGCGTTCTTTTCCCCGGTTCACATGTGACTTTAGACGGGCAGTCTGTGTGCTTGGCACGCCGGCTGCCTCCTTCCTAACAACATGGAACCAGCGATTTGGGCCATCGTCTGCAGGCTGCGAGCACAAAGTATCTGTCAGTCTGAGGAGGCAGATCTCTCATTTTCCTGTCACCGTGTTTTGATACGAGACACAGATGCAATTGTGAAAGCCACTACTCGCCGCATTTAGATGACTGTTTGTCTCTCGCCCCCGACCCTTTCTGTTCTCTCTCTCTCTGTCTCTCTCTAGTTCTTCAGTGAATATGAGAAGTTGCTCCACTCAGAAAACTACGTGACTAAAAGGCAGTCCCTCAAGGTAAGAGCCTGGGGTCGTGCCAGTAAACAGGCCTCATGTAGTGGTGCAACTCTGCTCACAGAGCTATTTAAAGAGGGGCTCTGTCACAGTGTTGAGTTTCTCTGAGCAGCTCCGCCTCCGTCACCTTGTTGTGACCGCCATCTAGTGGTGGCAGTGCATGTTCTGAGTAGCTTTAAAACAGCTTCCCTGACTTGATTCACGTCCACCTTCAGTGAATTATTCTGCATTTCATCTAAACAGTGTTAACAGTTTTTGGTTGACAGATTGAAACCTGCTCTGTCTCAGGGTGTTTAGTAAGTCAATCCCTGATGTCTGATTTAATGTTTCGCACTCGTAATGAACAGAAACAAGAAACAGGCCTGAATTAAAGCTGAATGCAGATTCTCTTCACGCTTCAACCACTCGGTCAGATCGCTCAGCTGGATCTCTGTGTTTCTCTGCAGTTACTGGGGGAGTTGCTTCTTGACCGGCACAATTTCACCATAATGACGAAATACATCAGCAAGCCGGAGAACCTCAAACTAATGATGAACCTGCTACGGGACAAGAGCCGCAACATCCAGTTTGAGGCTTTTCATGTTTTTAAGGTAAAAGTCTTAAAGATGTGTGTCAGCTTCAAGCCTAGCACACACACACACACACACACACGCACACACGCACACACACAGCGCAGACACATTCACATCCCCGTCGTCTTCCTCCACCTGCAGGTGTTTGTGGCCAACCCCAACAAGACGCAGCCCATCCTGGACATCCTGCTGAAGAACCAGACCAAACTCATCGAGTTTCTCAGCAAGTTCCAGAACGACAGAACGGAGGACGAACAGTTCAACGATGAAAAGACTTACCTGGTCAAACAGATCAGGGACCTCAAGCGGCCCGCCCCCCAGGAGGCCTGAGGGAGGGCGCCGAGGTGGGTGGAGGAGCCACCAGGACCACGTCTGGACGCCGTCCAGACAACGTCTGCTTAACGGACCCATCAGCAGCTGCTGTTCTGGTTTCTGAACAAAAATTGAGGAAACAAATGAAAAAAACCCAACGTACCCACATCAACTCATCAGGAAGTCGCCAGCTCCTCTGCTCCTCAGCGAACATTCGATTCACCACGATTCAGATTTTTTTCTTTTTCAGTCATTTTCCTTCAAAAGAAACAAGAGAAAATAATAGATGCTGCTGCTTTCTTGCACATTCAGACATGTAAGGTATATTATGACACAACAGTCCATCAAACAGTGACAGAAAACGTCCGTGCATTCAAAGTAAGGCAGACTTCCTGACAGATACACACACGCACACACACACGCACACACACACTCACTCGCACACCAAGGAACAAAAGTAGACACGTTTACATGCATATATGTATTACATAAAGAACATGCATACACACATACTGCAAGAATATCAGCTAAACCTTGTGATGGAAATGGTACGAGCAAGTTGAACATTGGTGTGTTTGTTGCATGCCTTGAAATGTGACAGATCCATGGCTGTACGCAGCGCCGGCTCTGTGATGGCCCGCCCGGTCTGGCTCCCGTGTTCAGTGCCACAGACTGGGAAATGCACGTGCATCACAGCAACGGCTACAGTTCGTATCTATGCCTTCGTCCGGTTCAACAGCGGCGGTTCATTCTAGCGATTCGTGGGGCCGAGTTCTCAGATGTCATCACGCAGAACCATTTACCTCCTGTGTGCTTTGTTCCGACGCAGCACTCGAGGCACACGAGGAGAGGAGGAAGGATGTATGGTATGGATTAGGTGAAGCCCAGGAGTTGGGTCTCTGTTGTTTTCTGGGACAGGGTGAACATGTACATATGCCTTTTTTTTGCTTTGTAGATTTTTGTTTAACCTTGACATATGAATATATATTATATATATATTACCTTAAACATCACGTTTTTGGTTAATTGTAATCAAATTACTTTCTAAAACCATAAAAGAAGCAAACAAGTTAAGTGACATTGTTTTTGCATTTCATTTTACTGCTGAAATGGTTGCTGGTGGGTTTCTTTGTACATAACTTAAAGGGCCAGCTCACGTTTAGCTAACCTATAGGATATTAACAATTTGTACAGCAGAGGAATGTCATGGTATTAGCTCTGGATCTGTTAATCCTCTTTTTATTCTCCATCTACATTTTGAGTATCTCTCAGACTGCTGAAAACATGCAGGGGTGTGAGTAGCGCGGGAGGGGAGGGGGGATTTGGAGAGCATTAACTGAAACATTAAAGCCTGTATGTTTGTGCACTTTGTGAGGTGCCGAGTGATCAACATCAGCTAACTGGAGTCGAGGACAGCAGGGATTTCCCCCCTCCTCAATTTCATTAACTTGTTTTCTCCCCTCGTTCCCACCGCTCTGCTCGTGGCGAGGGCGTGCTGCGTGGCCCCGCAGTCACTGTGCTTCAGGGCTGAGCTCATCAGGACTTTGGCAACTCAGCACATCCCTCTTACCCCCCACCCCCACTCACCTGCGCTCCTCCTCATGTTTGAGCCTTTCCTTTCCGAGGGTTTTTAATTCCAGTACAGTTGTGAGTGTGAAGCATTGTGGGTAGCAGAGTACTCTGGGCTGGTTGGATTGTTCTCATGGTGCTGAGCAAAGCTGGTGAAACCACAGATTTGTTCACTCACGGTGAAAGACACGGTCCGCGTAATCAGACACGCACATCCGTTCAAACAGAAACCATCTCAGTGCAGACGAGCGCACGCCTCCGATCGCCCACAGCTCCTCCATACGCGTTCAACATGCATGTTCCTCCACTGGCTGTGCATGATGCTGTACTAAAGATGTTGTACTGGAATCCTTTCTTTTTTCCAAGTATTTAACAACATTGAAATGTCAAACTGAACTCTGGCTGCAAGGCTGCGTGCTGACTTTGACTCCAGTTTCAGCATAAAGCGTGTGGGTGCTTTCAGAAGTGTCAAAGGCCTGGGCCCTACAATCGAATAAATAATAAAAAAAACATTTGGAATAAAAAAACAAGCTGTGCTCATTTTTAACGAATCACCTGTCAGATGTTTGTAGGTTAAAGTCACACCTTTCCCCACTTTGGTCTTCGTTGTATAACAGCAGTCCATCATGCATTAAAACTGTTAAAGGAATATACATCAGTCATGTACGGAGGAGGACACATCAGCCACATGACCTGTTTGAATAATCTGTGACCCCTGCTTATTGAGCAGTACAGCATGTACTGTAGACTGAATATGGGTAAAGACATGAATGGGAACTAAACAGTTCATGAGTTCTGTGTCATTAAGAGTGTTTCCCAGCAGTTTGACGTACTTCATCGTGACGGAGAGAAGAACCTTTCCTTTACAGCACCTCTGTGTGAAAGCGTGACAGGTCTGCAGCAGAGTAGACAGTACCTTATACATTTAACAGTATCTTCCTCTGAACTGTGGCATGATGGACAATCTGAATTAGAAGCTGCAGCTAATTATCCTCCACCACTGTTTATGTTTTTATTATTGTGTCTTGATATTTCAGAATCACGTGCTGCTGTTTTACAAGTAGAAAACACTTTAGAACAGAACAATAACACTTGCCTTAACACAGCTGCTGCGTACGATTAGATTAAATCGTATTTATCTGAAATAAAGTGAGTTTGATCGCCGTCGCTGAAACATCCAGACATCACTGTGACCCAAGATGGAGCTGAGCTGCAGGTGCCTGCACCTCGCACACTGTCACCGGCAGAACATCAGCGCAGCAGCAGCTGTGGGAGCTTCACTGCAGCACCCTCAGCCCAGCTGTCGGTGGCTTTAACTTAGTGTAATGCTGTATTGATAAATGCGGTTTTATTAGGCTCCAATAACGAGTTACTAAAGCGGAATTAAACAGTGAGTGTCACGTGTGTTTTCTGAATGAAGCTGCGGACTGCTCCTTTAAGGGCTGATATTAAAAAAAAAAAAAAAAAAAAAAAGCACAGCGCACACTTCCGGTGGCTGAAGACAAAAACAGACAGAGGAGCAGCTCCGCCGAGAGAGGAGGACGGCCCGTCGACGAGGTGAGGGGATCCGCTGCAGAGAGGTGGCCCGTTACCGTCAACACACGGAGTGTGAAGGCACCTGCACACACACACAGAGACAGACAGACAGACAGACAGGCAGAGAGGCAGACAGGCAGTGACACTGAGCCATGGTGAAGATCAGTTTCCAGTCTGTCGCGGGACAGAAAGTGGAAAAGGAGAACGATGGCGACAAAACCGAGATCCTCATTCCTTATCCGATGGTGAGTAACGCATTTCTCTCGTTGGTAATGATTCATAAGGATGCGTGTTGTCGCTGTGCCTGTGCGGTCTGTACTCCCCGCGATGCCCGCTGTGTGCACCTGCACGGCCGTGAGCACCGTCCCTGACACCATCCATCGCCATTTGGTTGCAAACAAAACATGTCAGCGCTGCGATGGTTTCCTCTGCGCCAGAGCGCTCGGTGCAGCCCCGACGCAAGTTATTATAATGTGCAAATGCACGCGCTTTGTTCGGGACTGTGGAGGATTACAGGCTAAAAGCAATTTGCCAGTGTCACGGCTTTGTTTGGGGCTCTGCTTCATCACTTGCATGGCCTAAGACGATTTCCCTCTCCTTCAGTGCAGCTGCAGATAAACAACTCGCCAGCTCATAATGCAAGAAATGCATGAGCACTGTCTGACAAAATGGCAGATGGGACGCTGTGGTTTGCAGCGCGTGCAAGAGTATTTCTCACGGCTGTAAAGGAGGCAGAGCAGCAGAGTCCTCAACTTTGCTGTGGCAGCATCCCAGCGCCTCGTCAGCCCTCATCAAAGAAACATGACGGAGCCCCGCAGATGAGGAGCCATGATGGAATATAGATAGGACATCAGGCATGCACAGAAAGTGAACGTTGCAGGAGCACAGAGCCAGAGTGACTCCGAAATCTGTTCAGCCCAATGTATCGAGCAGGAGACAGACAGGCCTCATGGTGTGTCACGCTCTCAGCTGGTGTGAAAGAGCCTCTATCTCTCTCAGTGGGGTGGGAGAACACAAAGTCTCACAGAAGTGTGTGTTCGCACATGCACAGTTGTCGCCTTGTCCTTGTGCACCCTCTGTCTCCAAACGCTTCACAAAGAGCTGAGATGATTGGGCCTGAGAGGAAAATGTTGTTGAATCTCGAGCTTCTCTCTGAGACGCGTTCACAGGACTGTCGACGTTCCCCCTTTGAAGTTTCTGCCAGCAGCCAGTTTTTCCCTCCATAGCTGCGGCTAAGAATAGAAATCGCTGTTGTTTCTATAACGAGACACTTGTCAGGAGGTAATTTCACCGGCCACGGCCGCTCAGCGCTGCAGAGAGTCTTTATTTTTGTAAATGGAGGCGCTCAGTGAGTGGCTACTATCAGTGTGTAGTGCCACCCTGCCAACGCAGGTTGGGCGCGTGGCAGCGGCAGATGGGCTGCGAGACTGGAGGCGTCTGGGAAGATTACTCACCATCTCAGTCAAGTTTTCATTAGCGAGCGCTCCGTCATCTCTTCCTCTGGCCCGGCTCAGTGCAGCTGATTCCTGCCTGAGATGCGGTGACGCCTTTTCTGAGCGCTTCTATTTTAGCAGTTAGTTAATTCTGGTGATTTTCAGCTGCTCGTCACGGTGAAGATGAGTGAGCCGAGTGCTGGATTGAAGCTGCCTGGAAATGCTTTTCTGTGCCTGTCTGATGTGTTAATGTGTGTGTGTGTGTGTGTGTGTGTGTTCCAGGATGAGGATGAGCTGGTTCTGCCCCTGCGGCCCAAGAAGTCCCCCCTCAACGGCCTGTGCTGCCTGACGTTCGGCCTGGTGGTGTTCATGGCCGGTCTGGTCCTGGCCTCCATTTATGTCTACCGCTACTACTTCATACCTCATGTAAGACCTGATTTGGCTGTTCTGTAATCAGGAATAAAATCAGGCCACCCCTGGAGTGTCTGTGGACTGATCCAGATGCTGGTGTGTGTGTGTGCGTGCGTGCGTGCGTGCACAGATCCCAGAGGACAACCTGTTCCACTGCAGGGTGCTCTATGAAGACTCGGTGTACGCTCCGCTGCGTGGACGCCAGGAGCTGGAGGAAAATGTCGGCATCTACTTGGCCGACAACTACGAGAAGATCACTGTGCCCGTGCCTCACTTCGGAGGCAGCGACCCCGCTGATATAATCCATGACTTCCACAGAGTGAGTGAACACACACACACACACACACACACACACACACACACTGCAGTACACACTTACATCAGCACCACAGCAGTGTTTGTTTACAGTCAGCTGCTTTTCTGGGTTTCATGATGACTCAAACTGCACCTAACTACACATTTTGCTTCATGCTGCAGGGACTGACCGCCTACCATGACATCGCTCTGGACAAGTGCTACGTCATCGAGCTCAACACCACCATCGTGATGCCTCCACGCAACCTCTGGGAGCTTCTCATCAACGTGAAGGTAACACAGCTGCGGGCAGCAACGACGTCTTCACGAGCTCAGCTCTGGGCGGCGCCGTCTCAGAAACGACTTCACTTTCAGCTCAGAGCTGGCTCGACCTCAGCAACGCACCGTGAATGTACGGAGAACAGCTGCAGAGTCTGAGGTGTTGGAGCCTGGTCACGGCACAAAGCTTCCGCTGACTCAGGCTCACAGGCTCGTTATCTTTGTCACTTAGGAGCCGAAACACCCACAGTTGGTAAACTGTGCGGCATCTGCACGCACACTTGGATGTGGCTGATGTGTTGCCGTAGAGTTCTGCATTTTGGACTGTCTCTCACACACACACACACACACACACACACACACACACACACACAGTGCGTCTCATTCAGTGTTTGTGTTGGGAAACAAACCCCCTGAGCTTGTTGTTGTTGTTGTTGATGTTGTTGTGCCTCCGTCTCTGGCAGAAGGGAACATACTTGCCTCAGACCTACATCATCCATGAAGAGATGGTGGTGACTGGAAAAGTGCACAACATGCGTCAGCTGGGACCCTTCATCTACCGCCTGTGCAATGGAAAGGACACATACCGTCTGAACCGCCGCGTCACCCAGAGGCGTAAGTTGGGGGTTAATCAGTGAAAGTGTTAACCATGGATGTCGGTGGGGTCTGAAGGAGCTTTACAGCAGAGTCACATGACTGACCCGCTCTCTGTGTCCCGCCCCGTTTCCCTCGCAGGCATCAACAAGCGCGAGGCGAAGGACTGCCACCACATCCGTCACTTTGAGAATACGTTTGTGGTGGAGACGGTCATCTGCGATGAAGCGTGAACGCGCCGGCGTCGCCCCGCCCACCCAGATCTCCAGTCACTCCCCCAGCCACTGTAGCATCCTCCTGTGGGTCTGATCTCGTCTCCGTTGCACTTTACCTGTGATTTTGTTGTTTCTTCACCTCCACCTGTCCGTTTCCTCCCGCCCGCTGTGTGATGCAATACCAAGCTGCTGGTTCTATCACAGGATTTTCCTTGTAGCACAGTCCATTAGCTAATAATGAATTCTGATTCGAAGACCTCTGCTCCTCCTCTGGGGGTTTGGATGATGGTTACTGTCGCCGGGGGAGATGACTGTCTCCATGTGTTGCCGAGGTGACTGTCCTTTCCTCTCCCCCTCTGCCCCGGAGGTTACTTTGTGTCTCTTAAGCCTACTAACAGTCGTCTGTGCCAAGCGGGAAGCTCTCCTGAGCACACACTATCCGTACATTTCATTAGTTATTATTATTATTCTTACGATCTTGTGTTCTCATCCTCTCTGTAATGTAAACACCTACCTGCTGATGACTAGTTGCTTGATTGCATCTCTTGCCTGCCCCCTTGCTCCCTCTTCTGCTTTTGTCTCCTCCTTTACAAGCGTCGCCTCACAGCAGGATCAGAGTTTTGCGTTGGGCGCCACGCTTCCATCACCATTTCCATTTTCAATGCTCTCATTTGTCTCCGGCTTTTCTCTTTTCTCGTCAGAAGACTTTTTGTTCTTTGCACACTTTTCATCAATGCCTCTGTGAATCCTTTTCAGTACCGTCTTTGTTTCCCCTGCATGTGTTATCTATAAGAGAAAAGCAGCACTGTTAGAATGTTTTGTAAAACCACGTTTAATGCCTTAGTCCAGAGTCAGAGACTGGACTAAAGTCAGTACTACTGAAAGGGAGCCTATTATATGGTATGTTAGTTAAACTAAACCAACTCTGATCTGTATATTTTGTCTGCTGATGAAATCTGTCTGTGAATAAAGTAGTGAACACAACCGCGAACCCGTCCGTGCTGTTTGTTTGTGGATCCACGTGGCGTCGACGTCCTGCAGCCAGGACCATTTAAACACAGCGCTCCTGCTGATTCAATGTCGCGCCTCTGTTGATGGTCTTTATTTCTTCACAATCCAGCAGCAGCGAACCAAGTGGCCCGCAGGTGTGACATTATTAGATTATTTATATAAGCATTCCCCTGAAAAACCAGGACAACCTGAACGGGGGCGTGCGCCTGATGCGATCGCCCGCCTCCACGCTCAAACTCCTGATCGTGACTGTGACCGCTCCGATGAAGACCTTCAGTGCAGCTGAAAGCTCTGGAGGAATGTAAGTGGGCCTCTGTGTGATTTCACATGAACGTCTGAATCCTCAGCAGATCCTCCGCCGACGTCTCTGCTCGTGGCTTCGCTCTGATGCAGGTTGATGCTTTTGTTTGTCTGTGTTGCAGATTTCCGCCAGTGTTGCATCGAGTCGCTCATTTGAACTCGTGTCAACAGTGTCATCATCCTTATCAAACCATTGCATCACACCCATCTGCTGCACAACAGGAAGTAACAATGTTTGATATGGGCGTCATTAGACATGACAGAGATAACAGGAACGCACATCGTGTCCCTGCAGTGGCCTCGTTTGACACGACAGGTTCACACCAAGCCAGAGTCAGACGATTTCCAGTGCAGACTTCCGCTAATCCCCAAACGGCTAATTGCATTTGCAGCTCTTACTTTTGGATCATTTCAGATCTGCAGATGAGGTCATCTAGATCCTCACAGTCTGCTGTCGGCTTACGTGAATGTCCTTCCATCTGCCGAGTCTCAGACTCCGGAGCTGTTTGGCTCCGTGACTGAGACGCTCTCAAAGAAGACAAAAGACTGAGTCACATCACACGATTTATAACACACAGCACGCAGAGAGCGAGGCAGACAGTGTATTACAGACAACAATCCACAGGTTATTCTGTGTTTTGGTTTCCTTTCTTTCACACAATGTGCACTTTGGTTTCACCTTCGAACAGCATCCGCTGGCTGCTTGTTTCCACCTGTTCAACAGATTCATACTTACAGAAAAGACACGAGACTGATATCAGTGTTTTGGCTCTTAGAAAACAAATAAGCACATTTTACAAAACATTGAACCATCTCTTCATTTCTCCAGAAGCTGACTAGACTGCCTGGACACATGGAGCAGTGATGTTACAGCCTGTAAGAGTGAGCTAAGCAAGGCCGCCGCTGCACATGAGTTACTCTGCAGAAAAACAGAGAAATTTGAATCATATGTGAAAAACCTGACGCCAACTCCTTGAGTCCAGCGTCTGCTGCTCTCCTGCAGAAGCCACATCGTCTTTTTTCTTCCAGAACGCATCCAGAGAGAAGTAATACAACAGAGGGTCCAGGCAGCAGTTCACAGTGGTGAGACACACCAGAGGCCTAAGGGCACTTCTCTCCTCTGTGAGCAAACCAATCGTAATCGGCACGAAACAGACAGCGAACATGATCAAGTTCATGAAGAATATCAGCATGACGTTCACCTTGTTGTTGACCCCTGCAGAGACATTCAGATGTCTGCGCAGAGCCCAGGACACCTGAATGGTGCACACGACGTTGACTACCAGCATGGTCCACACCAACACAGACTGTAAATACACTGTGGCCAAATGACGACAATCCTGACAGCGAGGAAACTCAAAACAGGCGGAGTTGTTGAAACGCTTCAAATACCTGGAGAAGTACACGCTCTCCGGGACGTTCACCACCAACACAAACAGCCAAACGAGCGCCGCAGCTCTCCAGGCGTTGGAGGAGGTCCGAACATGGCGAGACCTCAGAGGGTAAACCACGGCCAGCAGCCGGTCCACGCAGATGAAGGTGATAAAGATGGAGCTGGAGCGGATGTTGTTGCGAAACAGCATTGTGATCCAGATGCACACCATACTGCCCAGAGGCCAGGAGCCTGTGGCGTAAAAATAGACCCTCGTGGGCAAAGAGATGACGAGCAGCAGGTCTGAGATCGCCAGGTTGACCATGAAGACAGTGCTGGGGGATCCGAGGCTGTGGCGGCGCAATAATATCCACAGCGACACGGCGTTGAGAGGAAGCCCCAGGACCAGAATGCTGCCAAAGATCAGAGCGTAGCTGAGCTTCGGCTGGAGTCGATCGGCCACGGTGTTGTTCATGTCTGCCTGACGAGAGGAGGGATGTGTACTGTGCCCGTGCCTCACGGATGTGTGAGCTGTCCTGAACCCTGTATGTCAGAGCCTCTGCTCTCTAGCTAAGATTACATGATCAACACGTCAAACCGAGGGCGTAAACAGGAAACCTGTCTAACTCAGCTCATTAGCTGTCACTGTTCACATTCAGTGCAGTCTCAGTGAATCACTCACTGAACTTAATGGAAAACTGTGATGCACAGCAGCTGCCCTGCATACTTTCACTGCACACAGTTTTATTCCCATACAATTATCAGAAAAAACAAGGTTAATTCAGGCAAGTCTGAATTTATTTATTTATCCCACAGCTCAGAACACAAATACTTTAGTCAGGTTATTCTGACTGGTTCATGCCCCTTGATGCAAGCGACTGCCACCTTGTGCACATCCTAACTTCACGTGGTCATAGTAATAAAATAACTGAATGCTAATGTCGCCTCTGTCTGCTCGATGTGTGAACTGGCAACTGTTTGCTCACTAAGACGAAGGCATAATGTGTGTGTCAGACGTGTTTTTGTCTTGTTCTGTGACTTATCTGGCCCCAGGCTGTATATAAACATATCAGCCACTGCGCTCAGCCACAAGTCACTCCTGGTGTCCGCCTGCTGCCTTCTCTGCTGCTGAAACACGAATGTCAGTAACTGGAAATCGAGGCGTCGTTACTGTGAGCTGATTGCTGATGAGCTGAATTCTCAGTTTTGTGGCGGCTGTTTTGTCAGGATGTGGGCTGGACTGTCACCACAGCTCGGTGAGAGGAAACTGATGATATTTAAAGTGATACTGACGATACTCTTCATCTGGAGAAGGTCTGAATATTTATAAAAACAGAGATTCACAGTTTCATCTGTCTGATTTGTTCTGTGTTCATCCCAGTCCTGATTTTAAAGGAGCAGTTCAACATGTTGTGCAGACGCAGCCGGGAGATGGTTCGCTCAGTGAGGTCTGCTTCTTCATGACACTTTGGAAAAATACAACTGACCAGCACTAGTGTGTGTGTGTGTGTGTGTGTGCACATGTGTGTGTGTGTGTGTCAGGTTAAGCTGCAGCTCCTTCACACTGATGCAGCACATTAAGGGGGGGGGGGTGTGACTCCTGTAACTCACCTGCTCCTAAAACGCCACAGCAGAGCACAGAGATCTCATTACATCACTGGACTGACGCTCCGTTTTGCTGAGCAGTCCACACACATGTGCGCGCGCACACACACACACACACACACAGGCCCTATCACAGCCTTCTCTCAGGGACCACCTCGTCACTATAAATGCAGCTGGTGGTTCAGTGAGAGGAGATTGGCTCCTGCCGGGTTGATATTCCCTCATTTGATCTCTTCTCAGATTCAAAACTTCCTGGTCTGGTGCTAAAGATGTTTTTCTCCCCCGCCCACTGGCTCTTCCTCCTGCTCCTCCTGAACATCTCTGATGCTGGTGAGTTGCTGAAGGCTCAGGACAATGTATGAATGATCTTATCCACTGTCCTATAACCCGATGGCTCGATAATCACGGTATTAAAGTGATTCAGGATTGGTTCAGCGATGAGGTGATGTTTGGTTCTTGGCTCTTCGTTTCAGGGAGTTTCTTTAGACGTTAAAAACAAAACAGACGCTGGTGGTGACACTGAGTCCCTGGAGGAGCTGCTGTTGGATCTCGGCTCCTCCTGAAATAGATCAGAGGTTTATCACATCACTTCTCTCTTTTCCTGCCACCAGGACGGGTTCTGAGGAAGATCAAGGAGCGAGCTCGTGAACTCCAGCTGCAGAAAGCGAAGCAGTATCTGCAGACGCAGGCCGTCCATCCTCTCCCACACGTGAAGGAGGGCAGGATTCACCAGCAGCTGGACCACTTCAACCGACACAACACCAACACCAACACCTTCCCTCAGGTAGGGAACAATCATCACAGTTTGACCTGCACCTTTGCTGCGTCAGTAGGAGCAGAGTCTGAATCACAGACGTGAAAAGTCTTGTTGTTTGACATCACAGAAGATGCCCTTTCATTTTATTTCAGGACGGTTTTAATGTTTTTTCGGCACATCAAAGCTAAAAAACAGCAGCCTCATTCGCTTCAATCCGAAAAGTCAGAGCCAAAAAAAGCATCTGCTGTGAGACTGAACTGAGCTGCTGAGTAACAGCCGCCGCCTCCTCCTCCTCTCCAGCAGGCTCTGACGGGACGACGCTTCCTGACAGCGAGCGCTCAAACGTTCAGCTTCATTTAGCTCTCGCTTCCATTGGAGGCTGCCAATGTGCAAATGTGTCTCCTGCAGCATTAAATAGAAGATTTACTCACAATGAGACCACGGATGTGCTGCTGCTTACACACTTTGTCTTTGTTTTGTGCTTCTCTCTTGTCGTTGCACCAGAGGTTCTTTGTGAACGACGCATTCTGGCAGCCGCCCGACGGACCCGTGTTCCTCTTCATCGGAGGAGAGGGGCCGCTCTTTGAGTTTGACGTCCTGGCAGGTGAGCGGGCTGCAGCACAGCTCACCTGACCTCACCCGCCTTCAAGCAGCGGGTCAAACAGATAAACGACAGAATGAGCAAGGAAGCGATCTCGGATCAGGAAATGAAAGTGGAAACAATGAGCGGGGCGTCGTGCTGCGTGTCAGTAAGACGACACTTGTTTGCAAGCACATGGTTCACCTTTACTTTACCTGTGCCGTGCTGCACTGTCAGCTCCAGAGATCAAATCTCAGACTCCACTGCGTCGACCTCACATCCATTTATTGTCTGTGTCAGCTCAGTCTGATTTCAGTGCTGGCTCTCTTCACAGTCCTCCTGCTGGGATTCACTGCTTCGTGACGTCTCCGCAACATTTCAGTCAGCAGTGCAAAGTTTAAGTCAAAGAAAATCAAATAATCTATCAACACAGATGAACAGTGACGACGTTATATAAGGCATAAACAGTCTAACTGCAGCATTTCTCTCTGTGCTGATGGAGGATACTGACCTTTACAGACCTGCGGGGGGTTGAGTTTGTGCCTCATCTGCCAAACTCACATTAAAATCTTTAATCCTCACAGACTGTCGTTGGGTTGCCTATTAAAAAGCATTAGACCCTGAATCTTATCTGCTGTGACCATGTTTTCCCAGGTCACCATGTTGACATGGCTGAAGAGCATGGGGCTCTGCTATTGGCTGTGGAGCACCGTTTCTACGGAGACAGCATCAACCCTGACGGCCTGGAGACAGAGAACCTGGCAGCACTGAGCAGCCAGCAGGCGTTAGTGTCGGCTCTGTGTGTGTGTGTCAGGTGAAACGTTGATTTGGTCGGGATGGTTACATACAGAGTTCATTTTGTCTTTTCTTGTCCAGACTCGCTGACTTGGCCGTATTTCACCAGCACATCAGCCAAAGCTTCAATCTGAGCCACAGGAACACCTGGATCAGCTTTGGAGGCTCGTACGCCGGAGCTCTGTCCGCCTGGTTCAGAGGGAAGGTGCAGGACTGTCACATCTGTCAGATAAATCTCCTAAAAAGGCCCAAACCACTGAAGCATCCGTCCGTCTCTCAGTACCTTTTGACTGTTGTACCTAGTGTGTAACCCTGCACCAGTTAATTCCTGCTAAAGATGAAAATCTGCGCAAGCAAATCACAAATCTGAGATCCAACTATTCAAAAAAGTAACTGACTAAAACAGCTGGGCAGCACAGTTCTCATTATAGTCGATCCATGCTCTACTCTGCGAACACAACACCTGATCTGACTGCTGCCTCCTGTGCACTGATTCATCTGCAGCTCTTACCTGTCCCTGTTGCTCCTGCAGTTTCCCCACCTGGTGTTTGGAGCTGTGGCCTCCTCCGCTCCCGTCAAGGCGAAGCTCGACTTCTCTGCCTACAGCAATGTAAAGCGGCACAACCCACAGAGACGCTATCAGCACCTTCCCACGGCAGCGTGTGCAGAAGTCCTGCAGTGGAACTAAAACCTATTCCTAAAAATGTTTTGATAGTTTTTGTAGTTTTTTTTTAAACCCCTCAAATGTCATTAAATTGCAATTATTTTATGTTCATTATAATTTATTTTTATCAACTTTTAACTAACTAAAAAAGAATCAGTCTTAGAGAACCCAACACTTGTACCTATGTTTTTGCATATTACACCTGCAGAAATAAGTCTGCTGCTGGAAGCCTTCTTTAAATATCCGGTCTCTCACTCTCACACTTCCGGTTTCAGACTGTTGGCCTGAGTCTCCTGAACGAAGCAGTGGGTGGCTCAGTGAAGGTGTGAATGCGTCCTGCCCCTGTGTTATATATTAACTTCCTGTCTGCCACGTGTGTGAAACGCGCCCCCCTCCGCCTCCTCCTGCAGTGTCTGGCTGCGGTGCGTGAGGCCTTCGCTGCTGTGGAAGCTGCACTGATGCGTGGTGACGTCAGCCAGGTGGCCGCGGACTTCAGCTGCTGCCAGATCCCCAAAGATCCTGATGATCAGGTGGAAACACTCTAAACATCTGAATCTACAGCTTCTGCTGCTTCTGCGTCGTTGTCTGTCTGTGTGCTGCAGGGTGGATGGATCTAGGAGGACATGAACTCATCTGCTGTATCTCTGCCGCAGATCGAGCTGGTGCAGAGCTTGGCCGACATCATCATGGGAACAGTGCAGTACAATGAGGAAGGGCAGCTCATGACTATTAAGCAGGTCTGCGGTGTAATGACCAATAAGAGCGAGGCACCTGAGCGGGGGCTGGAGGCTTACAGCCGCCTCGTTCGGCTTGCACAGGTATGAAAAACACTCGGTGTGACCACAAGGTGTCACTGTGCAGCCACTTACACTCAACCCAGTAAACACAGAGCCCGCCCTCGGCGCCCCCTGCAGTCCAGATCAGAAGGTGCAGCCATCTGGGATTTCACTTGCCAGCAGAGTTGTGCAGCAGGGACCCAGAGGGTGGGTGTTTCCCATGTTTTGTTTGTTTGTTTGTTTGTTTGTGCACTGTGCAGATCTACTTTTCCACCAGTGAGGAACCCTGTCTGGACATCTCTCATGAGAAAACAGTGAAGCACCTGATGAATACGTCCCTGCACTCAGGCAGGAGATCAGAGAGACAGTGGACCTACCAGACCTGCACCGAGTTTGGCTTCTGTACTGCACACACACACACACACACACACACACACACACACGACACACACAATGACACACATGCATTCCCTCTATGTCCTGAGACCCACCTGTGTGTGTGTGTGTAGTCCAGACCTGTGAGGACGCTGCCTGCCCCTTCTCTGGGATGGTGACCCTGCAGGTTGAGACCGAAGTCTGTCCCAGAGTGTTTGGCATTTCCCAGCATTCCCTGCCCGGACGCATCGCCTTCACCAACACTTACTATGGAGGAGACAAGCCACACACACACCGGGTCCTCTATGTCAACGGTGAGACAGGGTCTGACTGAACCTGGGGGGGGGTTGAGGGTCTTATTGGCCGGTGTAAACGTCGATATTGTCCCAGGTGGGATCGACCCATGGAGGCAGCTGTCGGTGGTGCAGGACAGGACGGAGGACGGAGAAGAAGCCGGGACCATCTTCATCGAGGACACTGCTCACTGCGCTGACATGACGAGTGGACGAGTCACAGACCGCCACTCGCTCAGGAGAGCCAGAGAGGTATGAGCGCCTCCATGACTGTGTAGCAGACACAAGGAAAAAGTGTGTGACAGTGTGATCTGTGACGGAGCATTTCACTGATTATATGTGCTTTAAAAGCTAAATTCAACCTGTGGAGTAACCAGTGTCTGTGGCTGTGGACTAAAAAGTCCAGTACCTGCCTGTGAAGAATGAACAGTACGGGAATAAAGTGGCACGAAATGGAAAAGTACACGTCGCACAGAGCTGGACTATAGTGCAGCTTTGAGTAAATGTACTTAGTTACTTTCCACCGCTCACAGTCACATTTCTCTGGTTGAATGATTATAAAAAATAAACATTTCTGTTTGATTATTTTATTTTATCACAACGCTGTGTCTCCTTCCTCCAGGAGATTGAGGAGCATGTGGCCGGCTGGCTGAAGATGGCTGCGCAGGAGAACCTGGAGAAACGAATCTGATCTCATCAGCATTCACCTGGTGCTGATGCTGCTCTGCTTCATCACTGCTCATCCTCCTCCATCTGTTCTCCACCTCCTCATCTCACAGCACCTCCCCTGATCTGTGTGTGTGTGTGTGTGTGTGTCTGCTGTTATTTTTAATGTGTGTGTTTTCTGTTTTTAAAGTTAATACTACTTTTATTTTAAGCTACATATGTTTTTCTTATATTTGCTATATATACACCGTTTTATACCTAATGAGTGTTAATGCTCATAATCACAATGTAATGGCTGTTTCCTACACGTGCGTGTTGCCGCAGCCGTGCAGTGTCACTAGGGGGCGCTGTTGCTGCGTGCAGACTGAGCCCTGCTGCTCCGTTAGTCTTAATAAAAGGCTGCAAATGTCAACTTTGGGAACATTTAATGCAGATTGATTTGCATCACTGCGGGGAACCTGGTCATGAGTTAGTGTGTGTGTGTGTGTGTGTGTGTGTGTGTGTGTGTGATGCTCCTGAGATGTTGTGTTTGTAACAGTGAGAGAAATCATGGAGAGTAGTGTGAAGAAGGTGAGGAAGCACCAGTTGTCCCAAGGCCATCTGTTTCTCTATGCATGTGTGTGTGTGTGTGTGTGTGTGTGTGTGACCCTCTCGGTAGGGGGTCAAAAGTGGGAGGTCATGACCCTGCTGACCCCGTGGGAGTGGAGATCATCAATCAACTAGGGGCAGGACAGAGCAGCAGGAGGGGATTCATGCATACACACACACACACACACACACACACACACACACAGATACTGTAACACATACACTCTGCAAATATACCTGGGAAATAGATAAACATGGAACGACACGTCTGAATCCAGTGAGTGTGATGAAACAGAAGTAAATCTCATGGAAAGTTGAAAACGTCCAGATATCAAACATGTTTTTATGCCTCACACACACACACACACACACACACACACACACACACACACACACACACACAATTACATGCATAAGGGCCTTTGAGCCTTTGAGACATTTGCTGCCAGCCAAATAGCTGTGTTTGTTGTGTGTGTGTGTGTGTGTGTGTGTGTGTGTTTTGTTTGATAACAGACAAGCTTTCTTATTCATGGAGAACTCACAGATGCTATCACACACACACACACACACACACACACACACACACACACACACACACACAGAGGCCGCCCTTTAAAGATGGAAAGAAAGTGTGTGAAGCCGGAGCGCTGTTTCACTGCAGCGCCTCCATTTCATCCTGTTTCTAACATCGCCTCATCTCTTTGCTAACACAAACACACGCAAACACACACACACACACACATTCACACACACACAGTCAGAGAGCCACTATCAGGGTTATCAGCCAGCACTTGCAGAGCGACAGGGCATGCTTTTTCTCTCTCCTGCACTCCTCCTCCTCCTCCTCCAGCCTGTCCTGTTGATCAATGAGGAAGTTCTTGGGCCTCAACTATTAATCAGAGCCTATCGGCTATCTGTCTGCAGAGCCAACCAATCACGGCCCTCCGACAGCTGGGCCATGAAAAATGTGGCCCCGGTGGATGCAGGGTGGGGGCTGGTGGCTGGGGGGCGAGGCGAGGAGGATGGAGGTGAAGGAGCACTCTATCTGATCCCAGTCAGGTCACGGCTGCACAACTGCACTTTATGCACTTACAGTTGATTCTTAGCATAATGATGACCACCACACACACACACACACACACACACGCAGGTTTCATGACTGATGCACACACTCACTTCAACACGTTTTGTCCCTCACTCAGATTCACACCGAGCCGTGCAGCAGCGTCTGTGTGACTGCCGCCGTTGTCCGGTCGCTGTTGGCGTGACACACTCAGACAGAAACGACGGTGAACGCAGAGTTCTGACGGCTCAGAAGCAGAGAACTCCCCAGTGAAGAGCACACCACAGTTGATCTGCTGTTCAATAACATGGCCTGTCCTCACGCCTCGAGGCTTCATCAACACATTACCATCCCTCCTCTGCATAATCACCACGCTCACACTCATCCATTCACATCTTATTGCCATGATTAGATTACATCTAATGCTATTACACCGCTCCCATCTCTCCTCCTCACTCCACCTCTGTCTCCCTCTCTCTCATCATGGATTTCTTGCAGATCTTATTAGTGTGTGATGTGGACCAGGTCTCCCACTTTGGATTTATGAACCCCCAGACTTCTCTCCTTTAATCTCTCCTTCTCCTCCTCCACCCCCTTCCTGCATCTGTCCATCTATCATTCCCAGGGTTGGCTTGGGCGGAAGAGTATTAATCCCTCCATCCCATCTCTCACTCCTCTGGACAGATGAGGAGGTGGAGGAGGGAGATGGGGATGGGAGGAGGAGGGGTAGAGGGTCGGAGACCTCAGATTACTTTTCATAATATTTCTGCAGCATTGTGGGAAAAATGGAGCGGCATCACAGGTAATGTATGCAGATTTACTGGATGATAGGTCACTGCTTTGAAACCTTCAACAGGTACGAGGGCGAGCCGAAGATGCTGCAGAGGTTTGTGTGTGTGTGTGTGTGTGTGCGTGTGTGTATGTAGATGCAATAACTGCACAGGGTATGATAAACAGCTCAGTGTGTCTGTGTGTTGTTTGCATGTTCGTGCACTGTGCATGTGTCATAACTGTGTCTATGCAAAACAGAGTGTTTCTGCAAGGCGCGCAGCAGAAGCTGCATCTGATTACCTGTTGATGCTCCCTCACACAGGAATGTGTTTTCAGCAGGGAGGCACTGCTTTGGATGTGCAGCCACCTCTGTGTAGAACAGACAGACAGAGGTAAGGTCTCATTAAATATGATTTATTAATAATGCAGCACAGAATAAACAATATAATCCGTGTAATCAAGAATATAAACCTGCAACAAAAGCCGCTGATCGACACTTTGTTTTAATTAATGATGCGTCACCTGTCAGCTGATGTTCAGCCTGTGTGTCCCCAGAATGACCATGCATCAGGACGTGCAGAGTGTTTGCTAATGTCGTCTCTCCTGCACAGGTTGAGGTTGATTCTCGCTCTGATTGCACAAGAAGACGCAGACGCTCTGTTTGAACAAGATAAAACATTAAAAACAAAGTAAATTCTGCATAAAAGCATCTGTGGGCGCACAGAAAACATGCAGCATCCTCTCGCTGTTAAACACTTTCCCACAGAGTCAGCGCAGGGTCTGTTTTGGACTATTTCAAGTGATTATATTTCATTTTCTGCACAAATTCATTTGCTTTGAGCCGTTATACTCAGCAGCTCCTCCAAAACATATAAACATAGAGACTAAACCATGTATTTACTGTATGTTTCACACTTTAACATTACAACACTTGCACAGGAGCTTTGAAGGAAACTGATATTTCAGCAGCCTCTGATGAAGCCCCCCTCCCCGGTTCCTGCACTCATGGTGATGCTCGTCAAACACACACACACACACACACACACGCACACGCGCATCACGTATGTTCAGCAGAATCCAATAAGCTGTGTTAAGTCAATTGCAGTGATCAGGACGTTTAATGAGTCGAGTCCCTGCAGGACGAACTCTCCAAAAAGCCAAGAAACAAACTGAGAGAAGAAATAAACCTGTGACCAGCAGTCAGGCTGAAGCCGACGCCCCTCCTCCCCTCACACGCCCCCCCCCCTCCATCCAGGCCCTTGCAGTGACAGGTAGATTAAGGGGCGTGATAGATGCCCCTCTCTGTGTCTCCCGCTCTCCACCCCACCCACCCCCCTCCTTCCCTCCCCTCCATCCATCATGGCGGCTGGTGTAATTGCGGCTGCGTGGGGCTGGCAGAGGGAGCCTCCATCCATCTCCTTAACAACAAACAGTCAGGAGGACGGATGGCACTGCGTTCCCCAGTTAATCTTCATATATAAGAGGGAGGGGGGGGACCAGAGAGGAGGAGGTGGTAGAGGAGGAGGAGGAGGAGGGAGGATGGAGAAGGAGAGGAAGAAAATAACAGAAGGGAGGATGGTGGGTTTGGCTCACTATAAACAAAAAGAGGTGGAGAGGGGGAAGCAGAGGGATGGAGAGATGGCTGCAGAGAGCTGCAGTGAGAGGCCATGCTCAGGCAGGTAGACACAGCAGTGAAATAAGGGCAGAGGGATGACTGGGGTGGGGGGGCAGGAGAAACTGGAAGGAAAGTTTGCAAACAGGCTGCGAGAGCAGATAAGAGCGGATTTGCTTGGCGAGCGTGCCAGAAGAAAGCAGAAAGGTGGAGGGAAGGAGGGAGGGGGCGAAAATTTATGTCTCCGCGGCCAGACGACCCAGAAACTGGAGAGGCACGAGCTCATAAAAATGCACTCTGCCCCCCCCTGGCTACCCCTCACTCTGTTTCTTTCCCTTGTCCTCTCTGTCTCCCCTTACTTTCCTCCATCGCTCTCTCGTGCAGCAGGCGGTGCATAGTCACAGCTCTCTGATGTTTTGGGTGGTTGTGTGCAGTTGCCAGAGGTCACGGCAGCCATATTTTTTTTAATGGCGGAGTCACTGAAGTCAACAAGGCTGGGTGGCCTTCTACCTCCCGCCATCTCTCTCTCTGGTGGAGTCAAGTAAACCGGACTGTGTGGCAGGGTGGGGGCAGCAGCAGCAGCAGCTTGTGGAGGTTGTTGTTTTTCACCTTGCAGATGATGCATTACCATCTGAAGAGAGTCGACAGCTGGCAAAGTCATATTTCTGTTTGCACCAACAGCAGCGCGTTGGCAAAACCACAGGGCAGTTTGGAAAAGAGTAAAGTTTACAATCTCAACAGACCTTCATGAGATTACAGTGAGCGACGCTACTGATTCCATACAGAGAGATGCAAACACAAACATCCACAGTCACACACACACACACACACCCCCTCGTGAAGACACTTCCCCTCTCTGCTTGTTGTTTCCTGTTTTCTAGCCCAGGGCATCGCCTGCAGTGAGGCCCGATTTAGAAGAGGCGCACCTTGACACTGACCCTCCAGCAGGCGAACAAACAAGTGAGCAGGCACACAAAGCCGTGGACACGCACACACCAACACACACAGCACAGTGGCCGCTGTCACACACTTGCGCGGTGCACGCGCTCAACAGGCCTTGGTGGGTGCAGAGGAGCGAGCGCTTGAGCCTTGACAGGGAGTGACAAATAACTGCAGCAGCCTTGACATGCAGAATGGTCCCACAGTGAACCTGCACACTGATATTCAGCTGCGTGCTGCAGGAAAGGAGCCTGTTTCTCACAGGAGCGCTCCACCAGGAGGGAAACTGTGTACGCCTGGGCCAACCTGCAGCAGAACTCTGCCAACACAACAAATAAACACACAGATTCACTCATTTACACAGCGAGCAGCAGTGGAGGAAACGTTGTGAGAACAGGAAATGGGTTTTATGCTGCAGCTGATAACTGAAGCGTTTGCTGTTTGGGGTCCATCGCATGCCACCTCCGCGTGTCTGAAAATAACAATAAAGGTTCACCTCTAAATGCTTCCGCTCCTTCAGGCCGACCCCATCAAACCCTGATATTACAGAAAGAACAGGAGGCATCACTCTCGTCTCTGACACAGATGAGACATCCACACTTGCTGCTGCCAAATAAGGAAATGTCATTAATCTGTTTATCAAAATAACATTTAAAGGAATGTACAGTATATTATTATTATTATTATTATTATTATTATTATCATAGTGAGGTTGAGTTTTCAGGCCTCTTCTGAACAAACTGCGATGCAAATGTAAAAACAGATCTCAGGGATTTAAGGCGGAGTGCAGTGTGTAACACACACATCATAACCCTGAAACTCCACTGTGTTTAACAGCTGAGCTCTCGGAGATGCACTGACACTGTTCTGTGCTTCCTGTAGAGAAAAATGATTCATTAAGATTAAAAAGACGCCCTAAAGTGACCAAACAGTACATGTCAAACAACAACAGAACAACAGAAAAAGGAAACTGGCTGAAATGATTAATGCCCCTCCTCCTCCTGCTGCTGCTGCTGCTGCTGCTGAGCTTCTTTAAATGTTTATGATGTTGTTGTTATTTACTTCCATCTCATTGTTTTCTTGCTGTGCATGTCGTTGTGTGTGTTCTTTGGGACAACATACAGACGTGCGGTGGTGTTACCTTGAAGCAACTGCTTGAACCACATGTGCCGTCAGTCGCAGGCCTTTGCGGTGCAGAGTAGGTGTTACCGCGGACAGAAGGAGATGTGATGCGGATCCTTCAGGGTTTGTGGTGTGAATGAGCTGATGATTTACGGTGTGTCCTGGAGAAAAACACACGCATTTAAAGCTGATGCGTGAATTTGAAGGTTCTCCTCTGATGGAACGAGGAAATCTAAATCCCTGTGATCGTGAAATCCTCAGATGATGCGCACTTGAGTGTTAATCCCTTTCATTCAACCTGTTAACAAAGTGAAAACAAGCCTTGGATCGTCTCTTCCAGCCCATTGACGCTGCTTCACGGCTGTGTTAGCGGCTCAGTGTAGGCGGGGGTTGAGCGCTGTGATCACCCCCGCGAGAAACCGTGCGCCCCGCAGAGTTAAAAGACCCCAGACTGGACGGACGGTGCGGGCCCTCACAGCCCGCCCCACGGTCAAACTCCATGCCGCCCACGGAGACGCCTGCCCCGGCCCGCTGTATCCCGCCAGGCCGCTGCTGATTGAAGTGCAGCCGCCTGTTGGCCCCTCACAGCGGGGCCGCGGGAAGAGGCGCGTTTGGAATAATTATTATGTTACTGAGGTGTCATTTACAACACAAGACTGGGGGTTTAGATATTCCACCGAGCCGTGAAAGGGGGTTTCTCTCTGTCTCTAGTTAAAATTAAACTTTCTCACAATGATGGTTTTGTTTTCTCACTTCTCTCAATCAACAAAACCGGGGGGGGGGGGGGACAGTTGGGCCCCGGCAAAAGCCTGACCCCCAATGGATGTGGACTCGGACAATAAAACACTTTGGAGCCTGTTATCTGCCTGTAACTTCCCTGTCATCTAGCACGCTTCACGTGTATTTATGGCCTGGTCTCAGTGTCCTAACTCTTTATTTATGCTGCCACTTTCCTTCAACCGAGCTCTGCCTAAAGGTAAAACAACATGTCCATGGGTCTGGATGGTTCCTCCTGCGGAGCGCGTCTCACGCTCCACAGTTTAATTTACCCGTATTTATTTATGTGTGCGGGAAGTCCGGCTGTCAGGCTGCAGACACTCACAGAGGTTTAGTTCTCATTCCTATCACATTCATTGATTGTCCAGACTCCAGCAGACTGTTACACATGCTCCGTCCCGGCCGAGTGAGAGAGTTATCACGGTTTTTCTCCCGAGTTATCCCGAGATGATTATAGCGCAGCTGCAGCACGGGTGAGGAGAAAGGAGGGGAGGATGGAGGGATGATGGAGGAGTGATATCAGCTCGGAGGAGAGCCGAGATAAAACGATCGAGAGGGTCTTCTTCTTCTTCTTCTTCTTCTTCGTCTTCTTCTGTGGCGTTTTGTGTGTGATAAGGAGGAGGAGGAGTAAAGGAGGAAGAGGAGGAGGAGGGATGGAGGGAAGGAGGGAGGGAGGGGGGCCAAGAGACCCCGCCGTGTTTTGACCCTCCGAAACCTCCCCGCACACCGCACACCACCACCACCACCATCACCACTCCTCCTCCTCCTCCTCCTCCTTCTTCTTCTTCGCTCCTCTTGAGACTGAAAACAGCATCGCTCATTCGCAGCCGTGACATTTTCCAGCCTGTCGCCGTATGCTGCGCGGACAGCGAGCACAAGGAGCCAAAAAAGCGAGGGACGCTTTCTATCCGCCTCCCACAGCACCGAGCATCCCGACGGCTGCGAGCCGGAGCGAGAGGCGCACCAGGCGGAGGCGAGGCGCTGCAGGAAGCCGCTGCTCCCTATCACCGGGGTTCTGGACTACACCGGACGCGGCCCGAACAGGACTGGATACGGCGCTTATTTACGTCTCGGTGGGACATTTTACAGCGTTTACTGGAGCCGTGCGTGTTACTCAACATCTTCAGCCAGTAGCATTTAATAGACTGCGAGCTTTATTACCGCTAAGTGTATTATAAAGCACCGAGCTCCAGTCGGCTGTAGCGCATAGAAGCGTCCATAAAACCTCCGGTCCCATAATGTTGTAATATAAAAGGCGATGGGCTCGGAGTAAACACACACACACACACACACACACACACACACACACACAGGGAGCAGGTCCTCACTGTTTCCACCCACAGCCTGCTGTTGTCGTTCACTCCTCACGGGCTGTTTGTGCATCACGTTAGCCGTGTTTACAACCTGAGTGCCAGCGCATCTAATGAGACATATTCACTTTTATTTCCAGGACTCCAGGGACAGCGGAAGGGAGCAAAGCTCGCTGGACTAGCCGAGCAGCGCATCATCGTCTCCGGTGGAGGTCCGGCTGTCGAGTCGCATGGAGAAGAGGGTAGGTCTGCTGGCTTCTCCTCTTATTTAACGAAAACGGGTTTAGACCAGACTCTGGTGGGATAACAGTCCCTAATAAAAGCGAGGAGGAGATGTAATTAGACAGACACGATGATGGGAGCATATGGGTGGGAATCCTCTTTGCTCCGCTGGGTCTCTGCTCGGGTTTAGCAGCCGTTCACAACAAGGCCCGCTGGAAACAGGCGAGTGGACTGCACGGGCATGGGCTCAGTGTTTAGGGGAAAGCAACAGAAATGTGTGGCGGCAGAAGCTTCACAAGCACCGAGGAACCCCTCATTTAAACTGTGCAGACATGTTCTGCACATGCCTCCAAACACTTCAATGCTGCTGCAAAGAATCAGCGAGAAGCAACTTAGAAACCCTGTAACCGGCAGACAGAGCCCTCGATTCACACGCAGTTCACTGGAGGGTGTGTGTGTTTTGCACTGAAGATGTCAGCAGCCTCTCCAACACTTCGGGAGCAGCTGCTGATTTGGATGTAACATTTAATCCCCCCTCAGAACAGTGAGGATTTATTGTTGTGTTATGTCAGTCAGGCGTTACAGAATAATGGCACACCAGGGTTAGAGTAGTGTGTGTCATTAAGAGGCAGAGCTGCAGCTCTTCAACTCGGTAAGTAGGTCAGTGTTTTTGCTACAGTGATTCAGAGGCATGGTGGTGGTGGAGGAGGTGGAGGAGGTGGAGGAGAAGCAGGCAGTGGCTGACGGGCAGCAGGAGGACTGAGACCTCTGAGTGGAAGAGAGCAATTAGAGATGTTCAGACTCAAAATCACTGCTGTATGAAAACAGCGAGCAGAGCAGGGCTCAGAGGGAAGGTGCACGCGCGTACGCACGCACGCACGCACACACACACACACACACACACACACACACACACAGAGCAACATCAACACAAAGATATTCACAATCACTCCGCTATCTGTCGTGTGTTAGATAATAAAAACAGTCTTTCCTGGTATCACAGGTCATGGAAGCTGATTAAACTAATTTACTGTGCGCGGTAAAAACGCTGTGACAAACTGAAATCAGAGAGAAAACTGTGAGAAAATCAAATGGAGTTTGGTTTTTGTGGAAACAGTTTTTAAAGTTTGAGTGTTTTTGAGGCAAAACTTGATCTAAAACCTGTAAAAAGTCCGGTTTGGTTTGTTTGGTTTCATCTGCTGTAAATGCAGAAACGGCATCCTGCGGTATAGAGCCAACGTTTAAAATACTTAGTTTTTATTTTTCAGTTTTCGCTCGTTTGGTAAAGTTTGTTCTAACTTTTCCTCGCTCCCAGTCTCGTTTATTAAAGTGCAGAAAAACTAAAAACACCAAAGCTAATTAATTATTTTTTTTACTGGATATTTAAATAATTTCTTGGGGTAAAACTGACCTGAAATATTATTATAATTTATAATGTTATATAATTTACATTTCACTTTTATTTTCCCAAGCTGACGCACTGACAAAATGAGCCTGAATTAGTTCGGTTGTTCCCTTAATTATTATTTTAATGTAGAATTGAAGTATTTGTTTTAAAGAAATAATCATAACACTAAAATAAAATGGAAACGAACTGACCGAGGTTTGTTATAATTATTCGACTTTTAAGAGCGTCTGAAATATTAGAAGAAGCTGTGCACCCGATCTGATTTTTCTTTCTCAGACTTCTTATGTTCCCCCCTGCAGTATAAATACAGTTCCTTAAGGCCTAAAGTTGTTTTTCCCGAACACGGTGACACATTGTCGGCTCTCTCCAGCTGAAGCAGCTCGCGCACACTTTTTGGGCCTGCGTTAACTTTTGAAATAACACAATTAAAGCTGCAGTGAAAATGTTGTCCTGCCATCTGAAGCCTGTTTACCAGCTCCGTGACTTTTAAAAAAGGGAAAATTCGCGGAATTTGTCATCTCGACTTGTGCGCTTTGATCCGCCTGACGCACAGAAACTCGATAGGGGCCGTGCGTAAAGAGAGACGCGCAATCCGATAGCGGTGATTGTGTTAATAGCCAGCCTCCATAAAAACTAGAAGGTGTCCCGGGCCAGGGCCTCAGAGCAGGTGCTTTCTGTGATCCCGGTGGCCATATGGGACTGAAATACAACAATTTGATAAGCCATTTAGGACAGTGGTTCCCAAAGCGGGGTCCGGAGACCTCCAGGGGTCCTGCAGAGGGGTCTGCAGGCGGGCAGTGCGTGCACATGAAGAGGGGTAATTTAATTTCCCTTTTATTTGATTCCCAAAGGTCAACACACCCAGAGAATCTGTAAGAATAATTGCTTTCATGCTGGATTTAATTGCTGCTGAAACACCGTTTACAGTTTGGATGTTGCTGCAGCACAAACTGGACCCAAACCTCAGTGTGTGTGTGTGTGTGCGTGTGTGTGTGTGTGTGAGACTCATTCTGAGCTCTGACAGGATGGAAAAGAGTAAAAACACACAGAGATACAGCTGTAATCACCTCAAATACATGATAAAACACAATATTTAATTAGACCAAATGTAAAGGAGTCACCTCCAGCCACACAGCGCTGCAGCGGATCATAACCTCCTGTGGTCGCCGGCCCCGGGGGACGGCCTCCACATTAAAATAGGCTGCAGTTCATAACGTTTAACAGCTCTGTTGGAGTTAAAATAAGACAGAAGTGAAAGGGGTCTGGGCCAGGCCACCAAGCAGGTGCTGTCTGTCTGTGATCCCGCTGGCCCTGTGGGACTGTGCCGCGACTCCCTTTAATCCAGCAGAGAGAGGAACAGAAGCAGATCTGCTGACCTGAGCAGTGTCGCCTCAGAGACAGAAGCTGCAGTGAAGCACAAATTAGCTCCGTAACACAGAGGAGGAGACAATGAGGGAGTCAGACATGTATATTCATGACGCTGTGTAGTGCTGCTCCTCTCTGACTGTATCTGTGCATGTGTGTGTGTGTGATTGTGTCTGTGAGCGTGCCATATGTGTGTCTGATTCACTGTGTCACTGTGTGTGTGTGTGTTTGTGTGTGTGCGTGAGTGGCCCCAGCGAGGCTGTCACAGCGGGTTGTGAGGGACGTCTCAGCACGGCTCCAGTCTAGTCTGAGTTGAGGAGGGAGGAGATGATATTAGCAGCTACACCGTCTTCCTCCGAGGATCTCATCTGCCTCTTTTCTCGTCTCCTCCCCGTCAAGAGCTGAGAAAATCTGCTCCTTTAGCTCGACTTGCTGTGCATTTTCCCGCTTATCCAAGTGCATCTGAGAGCGCTTCATAATGTTGAGAGCTGCAGACTTTCCAGCAGCGTGTGATCAATTCAAAATGATGCCCAAACACAGAGAGCAGCAAGGTTTTCTAATGGGGCAATGGAGACGCATGCATGTGTGTGACTGGACTGCCCAGGGCACAAAACTATAGTGACAACAGACACACACACACACACACACACACACACACACACACACACACACACAGTCGGTGCTGGGTTTGCTCTGCAGAGGCTGAGACTAATCCCTGTATCTAAAATATTAAAGCATGCACTGAAACAATGTATTAGCAATGATTTTCACCATTTTCTAACATTTAATTAACAGTTTCAGACTAATCAGCAATCCAAACCAATCTTAGCTGCAGCCAGAGACAAACTCAGACATGCAACATTATATTCTGGTGCTAGATGTTGAGCACGCAGCGGTGCAGGTCTCGTGAGTGCGGGTCCAGTAGAGCTGTGTCACTGAAGGCCCCTGACAGCTCAGCCTCGTAATGAAATCCCAGTATGATCTGATGTCGGACAGGCGCAGATGTCCAACATGTCTCATGTTTTCTGTCTCTCCATCTAATTGTGTTTCAGTATGAAGAGCTGGTGCACTACTCAGGGTCGGAGGGCATGTCGGTGGGGGGGTACGGGGACGACGTCAGGCCATTTCCTCCCCCGCAGTACGGACCCTCCATCCCCGACTCCCTCAAACACCACAAAGACCAGATCTACGGGTGAGCCTGTGCATGAAACCTTAGATGTGGTGTGAGCGGTGATTTACGTGTCCTGTTAGCAGCCAGGGCATAGTTTACATTCATCTGTGCTTTCAGCAGATTAACATACAGCGTGTATTTATTTATACAGTGAATATGAAAATACATGTCAAGTGTTTACAGCTGTCGCTTTCATAAATACTGTGTATTAAGTTTCCTGTGACACCTTCTGTGAATGTATCATGTGTACGCTATGTCAACTGTTACTGTGTTTATGTACAGTATGTTAACTGTATATGTGTGTGTGTGTGTGTCTGTGTGTGTGTGTGTGCGTGTGCAGTCACCCACTGTTTCCACTGCTGGCCTTAGTGTTTGAAAAGTGCGAGCTCGCCACCTGCTCCCCCCGAGACTCCGCCTCCCTCTCAGCCACCTCCCACCTCACAGGCGTGACCAATCACAGCGACGTCTGTTCCTCTGAGTCCTTCAACGACGACATCGCTGCGTTTGCTAAGCAGGTGTGTGACACAGACGCGACAGCCAATCACAGAGCAGACGTCAGGGAAGGTTTTCAGATTTCTGACCATTTGTTTTCTCGCTGTTCGTCTCAGATCCGCTCGGAGAAGCCCATATTCTCCTCCAATCCCGAGCTCGACAACCTGGTACGATTCGCACTGAGAGCACACTCAACACACTGTGTCACAGGTGCATTGTGGGATGTTTCTTGATGAGTAATGCACCTTCTGGTCTCCACAGATGATCCAGGCAATACAGGTTCTTCGCTTTCACCTGCTGGAGCTGGAGAAGGTCGGTGCTGGTTGATGTTTTGGCATAAACGAGATAAAAATCACAGAATTAATAATTTAATCTGAGCCTAAAGGAGGCCCGGGGGCCAAAGATGGGTGATGAAATAGATTTTTAAATCATGTTTATGCTGATTTTTAAGTATAACTGCTTATTTAACATGTAGGATCTCTAGTTTTTAATTATTCCTTTCATAATCTGAGCTTGATGCAGGGAGTCGGACACATTTTATTATTTTAAGGCCAGTTTAAACAGGAAGGAGCAGGTAAAACTGCTGTGCTGAACATGCGAGCGTGGTTCTCATGTTTTAATCTGCCCTTTAATGTTGACACGCGCCTCTCACCTGGTGAGGAAGTGCTGTCAGCAGCGTCCACTGACGAAGGTTACTCTGTTTCTGAAGGTTCATGACCTGTGCGATAACTTCTGCCATCGCTACATCACCTGTCTGAAGGGCAAGATGCCCACAGACCTCATCCTGGATGAACGGGAGGGCGGCTCCAAGTCCGACATGGAGGACTTCACCGGATCCTGCTCCAGTCTGTCAGAGCAGGTGAGATGATGTCAACTGCCCTGCCGAATCCTCTGCATGCCTGATTAATGACCACGTGTGGGCTTGGTGTGACTCCTTGTTCTCTCCCTCATGGGAATTCTCCATCACTCCAAACGTCCAACCTCCTCTGTGTCTCTGCCTCCCTGCAGAATGCATCATGGTTACGGGAGCCAGATGAATGTGCCACGACTCCTCTGGGAACACCAGGCACCTGTGGGCTGCCCTCACTCAGCACAGCAGACAACTGCAGCGACACAGGTACACACACACACACACACACACACACACCCAGAGGGAATACAGCCTTGCACAGCTGAGATGCATCCAGGTAAACAAAGTGTGCACGTACAAAACCGCACATTATACCAGCAACACCCTCTCTGAGTGTGATGTTGGTGTCATTTATCAATCATTTAATCATTATTATTACATCTTCAATTAAAAATGGCCAACTGTCATTGCACAAATATGAATTCTTGCTATATTTCGGCTGTGAGGCGGTGTCAGTTGTAGCCTGACAGAGACGTTGTGTCCCTGCAGGCGACGGTCTGGACGGAGGAATGGCCTCCCCCAGCACGGGAGAGGAGGACGAGTCGGACAGAGACAGGAGGAACAACAAGAAGAGAGGGATCTTCCCCAAAGTGGCCACAAACATCATGAGAGCGTGGCTCTTCCAGCACCTGTCGGTGAGGAAGCCTTTCTGGGGGGGGGGGGGGGGGATTGTGTGATGATGTGAATGTGCTCGCTGCTAAATAACAGAGTCAGAGGATTGTGTGATGATGTGAATGTGCTCGCTGCTAAATAACTGTGGAAGTGATGGAAATGGAGTGAGTAATCGTTGGTGAGGTAATTAGCTACTAAATGGGGCAGGTCAAACGTTGCCTCACTCCAATTAATACTGTGTGTGTGTGCGCGCGTGTGTGTGTGTGCGTGTGAGATCATGTTCACACTGAGTTTCCTCCCACACTCGTTACTTCACTGTGGATTATTGTGACACAGGCAGCCTCAAGGTTATTCACTCACATGTTAGTTAATAATGAATACAACGGACATCGAAGCGTCGCTTGACCCACCTCTGTGTGTCCCTTCCCAGCACCCGTACCCGTCTGAGGAGCAGAAGAAGCAGCTGTCGCAGGACACCGGACTGACCATCTTACAGGTCAACAACTGGTCAGTTCACCCTCAATCAATACACTAATCCCAGCCCCGCGGCGTATCAATAATCAGTTAAACTGTTTAAATGCAAACGCGTCAACTTTCAATTTAACAACAGAGAGAGTCCGCCGCTGAACCCAACAGGATCCGCGTTTTACTCACCTGCGTCTCGTGTGTTGCTCGGTTTCTCTTCGCTGTGCACAGTAAATGAAACGCAGCAGTTTGACGGGAGGAGACTCTCTGACGGAGTCCGGCAGGGAGGAGTGTGTGACACGGGGAGAAACGTCCGACTAAGCATTTCTTTGTGAAGCTGCAGCGCAGTAAAAATCCATTCGCTCCATGTTCATAAAACAGAATAGCAAATCAATATCCAATAATCAGATGGTTTACTGCAGCGAAACTCCCCACTCACTCCCCAGGCACACATCTGCACTGGCAAAACACATGCATAAACACACACACACACACACACACACAGAGTGGTCTCCATGTTGGTTCTTTCATAAAACACACATGACACCAAATTATAAGTGTGCGTCTCGTGTTAAACAATAGATCTTGTAATCTGCTAACATGCATGTTTTTGTTTGTACCCCTGCTGCAGCACACACACACACACACACACACACACACACACATGCAGAGTCCCCCAATCAATGCAGATCAATCAATTATCACAGGGCGATCAATACCCACTCTGCCCTAACGTTGATTTACTCTGGCCTCTGAAAGGGTTAAGTGGTTGTAAAATGGAAAAGGTTAATAGTCTCCCAGTCGGCCTTATTCTCCATTAACGGGTGGCCTTGTCCCTCTCTCTCTCTCTCTCTCTCTCTCTCTCTCTCTCTCTCTCTCTCTCTCTGAACACACTCTCTTTACGTCTCTCTCCCGGTGCAGGTTCATCAACGCCAGGAGGAGAATAGTTCAGCCGATGATCGACCAGTCGAATCGCTCAGGTCTGTGTTTAGGAGTCAGTCGGCTGCCCCTCGCTGGCTGCACCACTCTGTGTATACATGAGAGTGTGTGTTGTGTTTGTGTCTGATGGTGTGTGTGTGTGTCGTGTCACAGGTCAGGGCGGTCCCTACAGCCCAGAGGGAGCAGCTCTGGGAGGTTACGGGCTTGACGGACAGGCGCACCTCGGTCTCCGAACAGCAGGTACGGAAGCCTGTAGGGACATGCTGCTCTCAGCGCAGCCTACAAACAACAACGAGTTACAAAGCTCCTTTTACAACACATCACACGTCAGCAACATGAACACACACACTGCAGTTCATTTCTGGATTCATCCGCCGCTGCAAATAGTCCCCTGTAAATGCACTATTGTGTTTGTGTGATGAGTAAACAACGTATTTAACAACAAATATAAATGTAAATATTGACACATGAGCATGAATGAGGAGTGTAGTGATGCGTCAGAGCAGGTTTCAGTGCAGCCCTGCAGCACATTAACAGGTTTCATCACCACCTTTGACCGTTGATCACAGTGTTAGTCACAGGCTGCGGAGGGACGACTGAGGCCTTAAAGGAGCAATCAGTGACAGATCGTGCTGTCAGTTATCGTTCAAAACCCACAGAGATGGACTTCAGCGTCCTGCAGAGACTTAAACGTGTCCTAAAGACCAGATGGATCTGTCTGAATTTCAGGAAAAATGTCAATAAAATGCTTAAAGCCTGGAAAAAGATGATAAAGAGCTCAGATGTGAAATAAGATGATTTTAACCAAGTAAAGAGACTAAAAGGCTAAAAACACTATGATGTGGCCTTTAAGTGGCAGAAAGTATGTTTGTGTTTTAGGTTTTGATCAGGTGAGAAACACAAAGTGTGGATTTTTAATCTCTGAGTGAAATAAATGAACGAGTGAACGATGAATTTGGCTTTAATGACAAGTTTCAGAGCAAAGTTGACAGTGAACCTGTGAAGTCTGTGCTCTGCAGTGCAGGTCGTAGCTTTAATGAGAACAGCAGGAATGAAAGATTTAGGTGAACTGATGCTGAGTGTAGCTTCCACTCAGCTTCACCTGTGTGTCATTTGATATTTGCTGGTATTCGAACGTTGAACAGTGAAATCCTAGAAAACATCATCTGTTCGTCCTCTCAGGTCTCCAGGGGATGTCTTCTCTGCAGGGTGACTACCCCGGCGCTCTTCTGTCCCAGCCAGGCTACCCTCCCCACCCGGGACCCTCCCTCCACCCCTACCCGGGCCCACACCCCCACCCCGCCATGCTGCTCCACCCGCCGCCACACACGCACCCCGCAGAGCCGCTCCTCGCCCAGGGACTGGACATACACGCACACTAGCTGTGGGGGGGAGTCGGGCGGTGTGTGTGAGGACAAGTTACTGTATGAATGTGTGAGTGTGTGTGATGAGATGTATGTGTGTGCTGTTGTGTATGTGTAATGACGCATACAGAACACTATTTAAAGACAAACGACACATTACTCCTGAAGTTTACATTCCCCACTGAAAGACACTGACCTCAATGTAGCTGTTCACACACACACACGCACGCACGCACACACACACACACACACACACACACACAGAGTCTGGACCCACAGGTTTAAGCCATACCTCTTCCAGAGTAGAAGTGCTTCCTCCTCTCCAAATGTCTCCACTGTGTCCTGTGGGTGAGACACATGCTTTAAACTACACTTCCCATCATGCCTGCTGAACCACAGGAAGTTGGTCGCCTGGATCGGAGGGACGGATGAGCGTTTGTCCTGCAGCAGCTGATGGACGTCGCTGGATGGGACTCGATCCTGTGAACACGCCTTCTTCACCTCTCCCTGTCTTCCTTCACATGTTGACTGTCAATGACACACACACACACACACGCAGACATGTTCACACACACTTTATTTAAAGCTGATTTGAGTTTTTTTCTTATTCTATTTTTATATTTATGTGTGCCACTCCGGGGCGGACGCAGCTTCACGCGGGCTTGTTGAAACATTAGTGCTCTTCCTCAGCATGAAGCTAAAACACGATGAATGACTCCAGTCTGCCTCGCTCTCGTACCACTGACCTCCTTAAGACGCCGACAGGTGTCCGTTACCTTAGGATCCTTCCTACACACAACATGCACACACATAGCAACACACACGCTACACATGAAAGCCATTTACACACACATACAGACACACACACACACACACACACACACACACACACACAAAAACTTCTGTAAGCATTTCTAGAAACTGTTTTGTCTGTCACGGCGGTGTGTGTGTGTGTGTGAGAGGAGCTGCAGCCAAAGGACTCTGACACATTTCGGCTCGCTCTCCACTCTGCTCAGACCGCTGGAACATCTCTGAATGACGATGGGAAATACAGTTAAAGTATTAAAATGGTTTTTTGTAAGAGCGCGTGTGTGTGTGTGTTGTCTGATTCTGCCTCTGAGGTGACGGACCCCGTGAGGTCGAGTAGATGAGAGAGTTCAGCAGGACCCAGGAGAAGTCGAGTCTACACTCAGATTTGTGATTATGCAACAGCAGAAGTCACTGATGTGGGTCAGTGGTGCGTCACTTTAAATGCTGCAGCAGCTAGGAATTGTGGGACTGCACTGTCTCCTGTCCTTTCATAAAGAATGATCAACTCCTGCCAAAGGAGAAGAGAAGAGGTTAACAACTGAAAATGTGTATTTTATCATTTTAAACAGGTTCTTAGTGACTGAATGAACACTCAGAGATGTGAGTGTGCAGACATTCACCTGTGTGCACATGCGAAAAACACATCTGGGTCAAACAGCTGCAGGAAGATCTTCTGGATAACACTTTAATTTTAGGGCAGGGAGAACTGATTAGAAACGTCTTCGATCCAACAATTCATTCGTCACAAACTGCAAAAGATGTATCACATTTAAATGTAAGTTAATATTTAGAAATGCCATTAATATGTGATGCACACACAGTATCTAACAACCTGCTGTGACACATGTAATATTACATTGCAAACAACAAACAGTCCCGAGCTTATGTTCTAATTAAAAACTGACCTGAGTGCAGCGGGGTGGTCACTGGAGGGCAGTTTGTTGGTCTCCGAAGAGAGATGTGATGCTCTGAGGCAGCTTCAGTCTGAGACATTATAAACTCTGTGTGTGTGTGTGTGTGTGTGTGTGTGTGTGTGTGTGTGGTGTTAGCCCTCCTCTTGCTGCCTGTGAAGTCCAGCCAACTTCTCCATCTATCAAACAGAGATGAGAACAACATTTATCTCCTGTCGTGAGACGCAGGGCTCAGCAGTGAGCGGCTCCGGGCTGTTTGCAGGTGAATCAAGCAGCGAGAGAGCAAAGACTGACGCTCACACGGCTCCTGGTTTTCCTGTTCTCATCAGGAAAACTGACATCAATCTGTGGGAAAAGTGTTTTAATCCTTGTTTGAGCCAAATGTTGATGAGCTGCAGCTCAGGCATGCTCGTGTTCGTTGAATCATCTCATTTAATGTTTGTATTTTCCCATCTCGTCTGTAAAGTCTTTAGTTTATACTGTTTGACAGTTGTCGTGGAAGAGTCAGAGTCTAGGCTCCATGTTTGACTGAAAATGTGGAAACTGGAAGTCATTTTGATGCAAAAACAACTCAGAGAAGTTTATTTACGAGCAAAACTGTTTCCACATTTTCAGATTTGCATGTTTCTCCTCGCTTGTTTGGTTCTTCTGCTCTTCTCACACGTTCTCGCTCCGTGTAGATATACAGTGTGTAAGACATGTTTTCCTTTTCCCCTCTGACCTTTCTTAGTTTTTACTCTCTTTATATGTCTGATCATAAACATCACAGGCATACATTTGGTGTGAAGACGCCGAACACATTTCAAGCTCTCGCCTCTCCTCAGTCACGACTTCCTGTCAAAAACAGGAAGCAGACATGATCAAAAACAGACCCGAGCAGCTCAAGTGTTCCTGATTTACAGTGATCCAAACCACTCAGGGATACTTCACGAGATGCTCAAACACTCAGAATAAACCACCATCAAAGCCGCTCACGTTTACACAACCTCCTCCTGAGAAATTGAGTAATCTTCCTCCTTCTTTCCGGTCATAAGTCCCGTCAGTCCGTCCCGTCCTCTGACGATCCGTCTGACTGTGACAGAGGCCCCGGGCTGCAGCAGCACTGCTCTGTGAGGCTCCTGTGCATCGTTTGCAGCTCTCACACTCTTCCTTCCTACTTGTTGATCACCTTAATCTCTATAACATCACAAGTCAACGTGTGCAGATCTATAAAAACGTAAACAATCTCCATGTTTTCTGTCTTAACCTTTAACCCGATGCACACGTCCATAACCTCTCTGAGCAGCGTCCTGTAATCCATCAAACACCAAGACATAATTCCTCCTTTTGCCGCTCTGCATCCACCCACAACACCCGATAAACACAACCCACACACACACACACACACACAGATAAACGCACTGCCCTGCCCCCATTTGGCCTGGAGCAGGACGGGGGGGGGGGGGGTCAGGGGCCAGAGTGCAAACAGAGGTCAACAGGAAATGGCCGTTCTCCCTGGCACCCAGGTCCTGACCTCAGCACCCCTCCACTTTTCATTTCTCATTGTCTTTCCACACACGCACTGCGAGGACATGTTGGTCAGTGAGGACCCTCACGGCAACCCCCTCACCTCCACATCTCATCCTCACAACATGTAACGTGTTGAATATGTTGCTTCAGACCGACATCCAGGCCATGAATTCAAAACAAACAGGGGAAAATAAACGTATGATTACTCACATCGAGTCCAACTGATGAATATATATTAATGTTAAAACAAACCTGAGACCCTGTGAAGCTGCACAGGGTCTGGTTAAACTCATCCTGATCTGAACGACCTGAACGTGTGCATCAGTCCAAACATTCACTCATACTAGCATTAGATGATAACTAACATCAGAGTTCAACCACAGGAGACCAGGAATGCATAATATATATAAACTCAGTCCTGTCACTGCAATGTGACGCTGCACGGGTTTTAACAGCAGAGTGAGGAACATTTGTTTTGCACACTTATGCACTCGTGTCACCTGGTTTTGGGGCATGACGTGGTTCAGCACAGAAAACACCGGCAGTAAGCTGAGCCTCCAGTCAGCAGCATCTGCACATCCAGGACCTGGCTCCTCTTTGTTCCTGCAGCAGCTGAACCTGTTGCTCTGCTGCGTAACGCATCACTCTGTCATAAGAGCATAACAAGGACATCACAGCCAACAACACACACTTTACACATGCATCAGTGTGGAGCCCTCACCCACACACTATAATTCAGAGTGGTAGGGTCAGTTTGTGATTGGTTCAGACAGATCACCGGCACAGACTCCATCAGACGGTGGGTTCGAATGCACTGACGTGTGCTGTGTTTCGGTGTGTGTGCGCTGTGGTTGGAGGAGAACACAGCACAGCAGCGTGATTCAGAGGTATAAAGCTGAATTTTGAGGTCTGCAGGGGACATCACAGTGTTGGCGTGAAAATTCACGAGAACAGTGCGATTGTTATTTTAAATGAGCGCCGCTGCAGCACGCGTGCAGTGTTTTCCCCGTGCATGATGATATACATACACACACACACACATACACACATACATACATACACACATACATACATACATATATTGCATTCAGTGTATGGCTGCACTGCTCATAATGGCTCCATCATTTCAACAGTCCTACTGGTTTGAATTTGACCATTTGGGCTATTGGAAGCAAAATGAATACACATGTGTAATGTGGAAATGTGCACGCCTGTGTGTGTCAGCGCATGAATATGTGTGTGCATAAATATCTACAACTCCATTTTAACATTAAATGTGTGGCTGTGTGTTTGTGTGTGTGGTGGTGCGGTGGGGGGTGCTCTGGTGGTCATTAATCATTCAATTACACACCTGTCAGAGTTCAGACAAGTGGGAGAGCGGGAGGGTGGCGGGGTGCTGGGTGGGAGAGAGGGCGGGGGTGGGAGAGAGAAAGGAATGGAGGAATGCAGCAGAGAGGGGCTGAATGAGCGGGATGAGGAGGCTGAACAGAGGGAGAATGGGGGAAAGTTTGATTGTGCTGCAGTGTGTGAACGATCCACGACAGGCCGCAGAGACAGGGACAGAGATACGGATATGAGCGGACGTGTGATGAGGGACGGAGGAGCAGGAGACGCACAACGAAGACACACTCAGCTCGACACCCAGACTGATTTAAGATGATTATCGAGCTTCAACTGAAACATTAGAGTCAGAATATGTTAAAGAGACAGAGTTTTAATGCGTCGCTATATTATATATTATATATTATATACTATATTATATTATGGCAATAATTATATTGTTAGTTAGTTGAGTTTTTTGGTACTGTAGTAGGCATTTCTATGTAAAGCGCCCAGGGATAAGCTTTGCTGAGATTTAGTGCGCTGCAAACAAAACTGAACTGAAACTGAATAAATTGAAAAGTATAAGACAAGCAGCGTCGGGCACATATTCGTTTAAGGTGAATTATTAATACCACTGTCTGAAAACTTCACTACATTAGTGTTAGGTCCTCAAAGCATGTGGAGAAAACTGATAATATTGTCTTCTGTGAGTGTTATTCCATTAGAGATCATATTGTCTTATTGCATTAACGTTTTTAGAGATGTTCATGTGTTAGCAGCACTTCAGGTTGCAGAATCTACTTCTCACTGAAGCGCAGTTCTACTGTGTGTGTCTCCTGTGTCTCCTCCTATACAGTATATGTTAAAGTGTTTGTATATGGGAGCACCCCCCACCCACACACACACACACACGCACACATTTAATCTTCAGTGCACGCGAGTGTGTGTTGCAGTCTCCATGTTTAGCTGCAGTACCTCAACTGCCTCAGGCCACAGCCATCTGTGCCCCCCCTCCCCACTTCACACACACACACACACACACACACACACAGCTCCTCTCTCCTCTGTGCACCCCCCCCCCCTCCCCCCACTGCCACCACTGCCATATATCTAATTTATGGCTGTGGTGAGTGCGTTACACACACTCATGTATGCATAATATATCACATGTGTGAAAGAACTGTCTGTGTGTGAGAGCGAGTGTGTGACAGAGTGTGTGTTGGCCGCTGTAGTCCTGACCACAACCTCCATCCTCGATGCTTCCCTACATTTTGCTCACAGTGTGTGTGTGTGTGTGTGTGTGTGTGTGTGTGTGCGACCCTGCATGTATCTCTGTTTCCCTCTCTGTCTTCCACCAGATCTGACACCACTGATAAAGTGTGAGGAGAGAAAGGGAGTGTGTGTGTGTGTGTGTGTGTGTGAAGGCCCAGCTGTTTCTGGGCTTGACATCCACATGCAGGCAGGATGCCAGATGTCTCATTAGGCAAATTTGATTGGCTCGGTCATTTAGAATGCAGCGATGATACGTTTCCATATGTGTGTGTACACGAAGCTCTGTGTGTGTGTGTGTGTGTGTGTGTGTGTGTGTGTACATTTACATAAGAGGCCCATATAACTATGTACATGTGTACATGCCTGATGTATGTGCATTCATTAAACCTTTTGGTAACATGTGACTTTACAGGCTGTTAACAGGCTGCAAACTGTAGTGATAAATATACCAGAACAAACAACAACAACAACAACAATAATTAATATGTGAAACTGATAGAAAAGGAAATTGGAAATTCAGTCAAAATACCCTCAGTAATGAGTGAAATCAGTGAAATGAGTTGATGCACTGACGTTTTGCCACTTCACCTCCTACAAACACATCAACTCCATTTGTTACTTTACAGCTGTTTTAACAGGTGTTTAATGTCCACTTCAGCTCCTTTCAGTGTTTTACCTGGACTTCAGTGTGTCGGCCTGACCTTCCACTTCATCTGTGTCTGGATTCAAGTGCCTGTCGCTCAGCTGGAGCTTCGATGTCTAACTCAGCTCCTTCAGGGGCCTCGACCTCATCCCGTCGCTTCAGCTGCTACATATGCATCAGCCTCAGCTTCAAATTGTTAAAATTCAGTTAAAGTTGTTTCATCTGCGGCTGCTTCCTGTGCCTCGTCATGAGCTTTAATGGACAGTGAACTGCACACCTGCTTTGACTTTTCTTCTGGACTCTTCACGTCTTCATATTCTTTAACGTCGTGGTCGGTGTTAACTTACAGGAGCTTTAAGGTTCCCCGGCCTCGGCTGCTCATTCGACTCATTCCAGAGCTTCATCTTCACCTCCAGCCTGCAGTCCTGCTGCTGCTTTAACTTCAACAACTACAGCTACAATTGCTACTTCTGTAAACCCACAACACACTTACAGTATTTTTAGCAATGCATGGGTAATGCATTCAGCTTTGTGTGTGTGTGTGTGTGTGTGTGTGTTTGTGTGTGTGAGGGGGGAATTTCCCAAAGCAGACCTGCAGAAACGCAGCAGCATGCAGTGGCCTCGCGTCTCTGCATGTGAACAGCTTGAACAGACTGAGATTTCAGGCTTTTCTGTTTATTCCTCTGTAAAAACAAAGTGTGGCCTTATTCCACCAGTCAACCATCAAACCTGTGACACTGTAAATGAGACACGTTCGTCTCACTGGAGGTTCGATGCTGCTCTCTAGTGGTCAAAAGGGGAAACACATATTTGTAATGTGTAAAGGCACTACAGTGAACTTCTCTGTGCAAAGTCCTGATGCTGAACACTGACGGGAACCGTGCTCAGATGAAAGACCAGAGTCTGGCGGGTCGGTCAACAGAATCACATTCAGTGTTGGTAAAAAAGAAAACGTTTCACCTGCAGAAAAGAATAAGAATAAGAATAATAATAATAATAAATTAGCAAACAGCTGCCGGCGTCCTCATCACAGACGTCTGCTTGTAGCTCTGTCTTCGTCAGCTGGAGCCAGACCTGTGTGCGGTCGTACCACAGAGTGAAAGCAGAAGCTGGAAAACTGTTTTCATAAAACTGTTTTAATTTACTCTTTTTGCACATTGTTATTTTAAAATGTACGAACCAAAAATGTCATTAGTTTAAATTAATTAGCATAGAAAAGAATTTATCCTTTAACAGCCTCCGGACAAACGTCTGCAGAAACTCTTCTTTACAGTATAAATACGACCAGTGCAGGTGAAGCCTCTCCCTTTGTGAGCCACCGTCTCGGGGTGTGGCCTCAGGATTAACAGGCTGATTTCTGCCTCTCTGAATTATTCATGTGAAAGGCTTCAGAGCTAAACGCAGCCGGTGGTTTTACGGAAAAAGCTTCAGAAAAGTTCAAATGTGGTTTTCAGCACTTTTAAAAGGATTCTTTCAGATTTATCTGTGGACCCCTGCAGGAGTCCCGTCCTGCAGTCAGGCAACAGTCTTTGGCCTCAGTGGAAGACGAGTGTGAGCAGGAGGGAACAGGCTGTTGGTTTCTGTTATGTGACGCGACGGTTCGACGCCCTGAGAACGTTTTAGTTGATCTGATCTCGTGAGGTCACGTGAGGCCGGCGGGTTCATTCTTCTTCTTCTTCTTCTTCTTCTTCCTCTTCTTTTTGTCTCCAGTGCACAGCTCCATGGTCCTGCCTTCCTGCTGAACATGCAGTCTGTCCCTCCTCCTCTTTGCTGCTTATGACATCTTGCTGAGTACAGTCCGATGCTGGAGTGCTCGTCTGTGATTGGTCCTCAGCTCTCTGTCCTCTGCCTGTCTCCTCCCCCAGAGCCTCTGTGGTTCCTTCTGGCACCTGCTGCTGTGATTCATCAGTTTTCACAGAGTCGGATTTCCCAACTTCCTCTTTACTTTCACTCTCTCTCTGCGTGCTCCTCTCCCGACCCGCCTGCCTGCGAATGGTCCGTCTGTGCTTGCTGCGGCGCGACTTGTTGCAGTGCAGGGTGCGCCTGCGGTGCCACTGGTTCAGAGACTGTTGGGCCTCCACGCTGAGCTGACGGGCGGCCAGTCGTGGCTGGAAGCTGCTGATGTAGTAAAGAGACGCGTATAGAGTTGTCAGGTAGTAGCCGCCTGCAGACGAGGGGGAAGCAGAGAGGGACACAGTTTGTGACTGAACAGCATCTTAATCTCTGTGAACGGTGGAGTATCACCTGACCAGGAGCACGGAGGCGTCGTACGTAGGTCGACATCGTTTTAACTCATATATTAACAGGCTAACGCATGCAGTTACAACAGCAGCCTTTCCCTGCCTTACCCTCTCCCTGCAGCTGCGTGGGGTCCAGCAGCTCCATCATGTAGTCTGTGTCCACCTGCAGGGTGACCAGGTCACTGCGGAGCAGCACCCATGTCAGGCAGGGCAGGAAATCATCTGCTCCAAACACTGTTCCTGCAGGAGATGACCGGAGAGCGTGGCTTCACATCACAGACAAACAGAGTCATGGAGGTTATAACTGTTAAATATCAGCCCGGCTACCTGAGCTAGCATTAGCACTCATGCTGTGATAGATGCTCTTGCAGATCTTGAGCAGGATCTGGACCTTCTTGTTCGGGGAGTAGGCCTCATGGACACTAGTCCACCTCTGCTGGATCCGCTCCAGGGTGACAGAGTCGGGAACTCCGACTCCAGCAGACCCCCCCAGCTCCTCCATCCCTTTCTTCTCCAGCACACGCAGGTTGCTCTGCAGACGCTTTAAGGTGCCGTCATCGGTGCGGGACGTATGGATGCAGGAGTAGAGCTGGGCGGAGACGGGCTTCAGGGCCACTTTGTGGAGGGAGAGCTCTACCAGGGAGTCTGCAGGAGGGTCGACAGGACAGTGCACAATGATCTGTTCAGCAGGACGACACACACACACACACACGCACGCACACACACACACACAGACACACACAGCTCACTCACCGATCTCTGAGTCATTAATGTCAGTGCTGCTGTCCAACAGGGTCTGAATCTCTTGATAGTCCAGCAGTGTCTCCCTCAGTAATGTCAGCGATGACCTCACTTCCTGTAAGAACTCTGTCCCCGTGACCCCGCCGGGATCAGGCCCTCTCCTCAGCGTCGTCTCCACAAATCCTTTCACAGCCTCTGCGAACGCCCCGCCCTTCCGCTCGCTCAGCTCCTGCACGCGATTGATCAGTCTTTTCCTCTGACACACGAGCCCGCCGAGCGCCTGCCCCACCGCCGACAGGCGATGTATCACCTTGTCAGCCAACCGGTGCGCAGACGCGTGGTGCGGGGTAGGGCTCGGCGTCTGGGACTCCTGGTCTTCCTCTATGCTGCTGATCGACAGCGAGTCGAGCTCAAGCGACGGGGGCTGGAGCAGAGAGGAAGGCCTGGGCGGGGGCAGCCACACTCCATCTTCGATCCAGGACACCCTGTGAGGAGACTGTGGCACGGGGCTGCCATGTTGCTGCAGCTCGGACCCCGTGCTGTTTGAACTTCCAGGGGTGGAGGGGGTGGATGAAGAAAGGCCCTCTGTGCTGTCTCTGTTAAAGGGGATGGAGGCAGAGTCTTTGCTGGGTCTTCTGAGAACAACCCCGGCTGACGAGGTGGCGGGGCACGGCGGTGAATCAGCCGACTTGGCTCTGATTAGACCTGGACGAGGATAACGAGAAGTATGAACACCAACCAGAAACACAGGACACACCGTGGAGCGTCCGAACACACTGACGACCCCACAGATCCATCAAAACCCCAAACAGACCGCCAGTTCAGACAAATCAGTTTCCTCACTGAGACAAATGTTTTATAAACTGGCCTCATTAAAGGAGGAGTTCAACATTTTGGGAAATACACCCCTTCACCACTGAGACACTTAGACCTGCTGAATATGAAAGTGCAGCCTCCCACGCAGACAGTCTGCAGGAGGTGACTGATGTTGCTTAGCATCAAGAGGAAACGCAGCAGGAAGCAGCTGACCTGCTCCGTCCAAAGGTGACAAAACACAGCTGCCAGCAGAGTTTACGGGTTTACAGCCTGAATCTGGTCTGTTTAATTCAGAGCGACGGTGATAACACTAAACCCAGGTGGGGAGAAATCAAACTGCATCCCTACAGGAAGCTGTGAGAACAGGAAGTCCTCACCAGAGCCCTCCACACTGGCAGCGCAGGGTTCCTGATCCAATGAGATGGCTCGTTTGCTCTGCAGCCCCGCCCCCGCCCACGTTCGGGTGGTGCTGAGACGCCGCTCTCGTCTGAAGGTCGATTGCTGCTGCGCGGCGCACGGTGCACCCGTCTCCTTGTGGGTCAGCCAATCATCTCCATGTTCCCGAAGGTAGAGTGGGTTGATGATGAACAGGGCCCCATTGGTGGAGGTAAGCTGAGGAAACACACACAGACACACACACACATGTAACACCCAGAGGACGCAGAGAGCAACATCATCATCCATACTGAGTTCCTTTTAGCTCCACCCACTCCAGCAGACACATCTGGCTCCTCCACACAAGCCAGTCACTGTCTCTGCTGTGTGCTTGTTGTTCAGGAGCTGCTCCGGTCAAACAGCGTCTGTCTGTCTCTGCCTGACGAGGGTGCACAGCTCAGGCCAGAGCCATTTCACAGGAAACAGGTTCAAACAACCCACAGAGCAGAGGAACTCTGCAGATCTGGCGAATCTCTGTGGGTTCATCACACCCACCCACACACAGACACACACACACACACACACACACAGAGTGTGTATATACCTGTATGGTGCACATGACGCTGCTCGGCTCTCTGTGGGTCATGTCCTCAGTCTGGTGGTCCGGTGGTGTACAGAGCCAGCTTTCTGCAGTGCACAGGCATCACATGATATTAGAAATGACTATAAATGAGACAGTTGTGTGAAAACGTGTTTCTGGTGTTTGAGCTGCAGCTTCTGGATATGAGACGGAGACGGATGGACTCACTGGGTTCAAGCTGGGTGAGGCGGTCTTTGTTCTTCTCGGTCACGCCGTAGATCCAGTGAGGGATGGAAAGACAAACAGCCAACACATCTCTGGCACAGAGCAGAGGTGACATTCAGCATTCAGATGGACCAGACTGGTGCCCTGTGCTAATGTCCACTGCAGGTTTAATACGTCTGTTATTTATGTCACTGCTGTGAAAATATTAGTGCTATGAATGTAAATGCACAGGGGCTGAAACAGCCGTGCCTTCAGTTACTGTTGAACGCAGAAGAGCTTTGTTATCTGGAAAAACAGAGATGATCAATCTGTCATCACAAGAGAACACCCTCGTATTAATTATAATGTTCATCAGAGTTCAGGAGTGTCGCGTCAGCGTGCAGACACGGCGGCTCGTTATCGATCAGCACATCAGCCTGGACTCACTTCACTGAACCATTCAAACGCTGCCGCAGCTGTTTCTCTGCTCATCTGTCAACAGTAGTTCGCTGCCCCTCACAACACTGAGTCACAATGTCAAAGCCATGTTCATTTAAGCTGAACTATGGTTCGATTTGAAACTCCCCGCTCACAGAGCAGAGTGTGCAGGTCAGGGTTAACTCTTGTGGAATCACACAAAGTCGTCTTCTGGTGAGAAATGGCCTCGTTATCTCGAAAATCAGCGTTTTGTTTTGTCCAGATAACAGAATAAATAAAGTCCTGGCTGTGAGAAAACGAGTTTTGTCGAGATAAGGAAATGATTAACCAGAGGTGTTGAAGTAACAACATCACAAAGCTGCAGCTGTTCTCAGCCTCACACACACCGTGGCTGAAAGCGTGATGGGGCAGGCTCTTACCTGGTCAGAGAGTAGAAGAGCACGAGCTGAGCCAAGTCAGAGAAGGACAGGCGAGAGTCAGACAGCTGAAAGACTGAAAGAGAAACAGAGAATGAGTGGGCACAATCAGTGTCTGACAGAAACGTCCATTCCTGGAAACACAAAGCTGAAGCATGACCCAGAACGCTCAAAGGGACTTTTTAAGAACGGCAGGTGTGACTGTTTCATCCATTTCATTCACACACTGTTGTTCTCTAGGATCGCGCTCCAGCAGGGTCCCTCATGTCTGCAGCCTGCGGTTTTAGCTCCAGTGCATGAGTGAAAGCACTGAGAGTGTGGATCCAACTGAAAGAAAACCTGAATTTGCAGTTTGAGAGCGGCCTGGAGGTGTGTATCAGCTTACCTGCTCTCACATGTAACGTGGTGTTGGTCTGAAGTTTAACGTCCAAACATGTGACGTTACAGACACACAGAACAATCAGCAACTGTGATAAAACACACACACACACACACACAGAGTGAAAGAGAAAGAGTGTTGTGTCTGCGTGTGATTGGCCCGTACCCGTGTCTGTGCTTTTGATTTTATAGTCAAGGACTTGTTCATTCTCTCCTCCTGCAGACACACACAGCAGGCTGGGTTGAGACGTCGCAGAGTCCCGGACAACCAGGAAACTCTGCAGGTGAAAACAGACAGTGACTCATTTCAACATCTGATGGCGTACGGAAGGTGGCTCAGCAGGAAGCTGCTCTCACTCAATTGCTCAGGCTGGAAAGCTGTGTGGCGTGATGGCATGGAAACCAGCCAGCAAGGAGGGAAACACTGACTGTGTCAAACTGCTGAACATCGTCGAGTGAGTCAGTGTTTCTGATGCTGGAAATCAGTCACGATGATGGGCTGGAATCAAACTGAGAGCCACCTAAACTCCACATTTCCAAGGTTCATAGGTGCCGATGAAGACCTGCTCACAGAGCTGAGTCTGTGAGTGACACACGAACAGACACAGTGGTGCACAAAATGAAAAGGACTTTAAAAACATTCCCGCCACCTTCTTCTGGTGAATAATGAGCTGTTACATGAACACAGCACGTTTGCCAGCGTTACACCACTTTGGGCCTTTTCACACAGAGATTTCTGTGACTTTGTGTTTTGTCAGAAGTGGGCGGGGCTCAGCTGGGAAAGGGTGACATCACATATGTCTATGCACCAATCAGAGTTTAGCAACATTTGAATCAAGGCGACTGTGAGTGGGCTGTTTGCTGCAATAGTTTGTGTGTGAAACCCAAAAAACTACACTTTAACAGCCACATGGTGAGAGGAGCCGCGGCTCTGTGGGTGGGGCTGCTCCACCTGAGCACGCCGCCCTCTTTGGAAACTGCGCCTCAGACAGAGGAGGGGGTTGGTTGAGACATAGTTAACTTGGGTAAAACAAAGCGCACACAGTCCCGAGAGCAGCAGAGCAACGGCTCAGTCGTGAAGTTACATCACCACAACTGAATACAGAGGTGTGCGCACACACACTCAGACACACACACACACACACACACGCACAGGAAGTGGCTTCTCATGCTGCGCACAGAGAAAGACAAGTTCACTGCGAGTCACCACACTTCAAACACACGTTGTTACCGATTCTGTTTAAAGTTGCAACATCTACATTTCATCACACACAAGCAGAAATTAATACATTTACTTTTTTTAGAACAAACTGAGCTGAAGACAACCCGCAGCCGCAGCAGCAGCAGCAGCAGCAGCAGCAGCAGCAGCAGCAGCACTCTGGTGTTCAATACTCACTGACTCTTCTCTGAGAGTCTCTGCTGTAAATCATAAAACTCAGGTCTTTCCGTTTGTTATTTGCCTCCAACACTAGGATCAAACAGGAGCTTCGGTATATGTTTCAGACCTACTCACGTTGTGTCTGTGCCGCAGACGTTTCCATTCTGTTACGTCCTTTCCCTGATGTGAACACGCTTTTATTCGACACTACTTCTGCATTCAGCTCTATAAGAAGTGCTAGTTATCAAATGCCAAAGAGAAAAAGGAACTACGCTGGTGCATGTTGGTGTGAAGTCCGGCTAAGAACACGCCTGTTGTGAAAATGTAAGTGAAGCATGCTGACGGGAACGCGCCTGCTTTGCTTGCTCCAGAGAAAAGCAGAAAGACTGATGATCGTGAATGAGGTGGACACAAAAACACTTGAACTCAATGCCTGTCTGACAACAGGGCTCTTCCAACACTTGTCTGCTGGACTGTGAGTCATGATAACACACCTGCAGCTCGGAGACAAGGTGCGAGGCCAGTTTAGGATCAGCTGATGAGATTTGAGATCCACACAGTGACTGTGTGGATCTGGGATCATGATAAACCCGTGTGCATCTGGGAATCACTGTGATAAAACTATAACAAGCACGGAGACTTCTGATATTTCACCGTCACCGTAGTTCAGTGACATGCTAAGGACCACATGTTATATAACAAAGTGTGTGTGTGTGTGTGTGTGTGTTGGGGGGGGCAGCTCACCCCAGCAGGTGTTCCACACAGAGCAGCGTGGGCCCCCTCTCTGTCCCAGGGAGCCCCGGGGCACCAGGCCTCCTGACAGCCCTTCATCTGCTCCAGAAGCGACAGCCTCCTCCTGCTGCACCTCCACGGGATGGCCGTGGTCCCGTTAACTGAACTGTGAAACGCCCTGTGTGCAAACATGCCGGGCACGTTGATGTGCGTGTACAGCCGTCTGCAAACAAGCACATCAACAGCACATCAGTGTGAGACACACATGGAGACAGAGACCAGACTGCTGATCTCCTCAGACAAGACTGAGGCAAAGCTCACGAGTTTCATTCAAGAACCAGCTTTATGAACATTACTCTTAATTAAAACTCAATAAAAAGACATAACACGAGCTCAGTGACGGTATAAACGCAGCTGGTACTTACATGTGTCGGTTCAGTTCATGGGTCTTCTCTCCTCTACACTATTAGCACACTTCTCTGCATGTTGCAATCTTCTCTCTGGTGAACTCTTCCTTATTGTGTGGTGCAAACTGTTGCCTAAGAGCTCAAAGTATGAACAAGGCTAAAAATAAGGAAGCTCTCACACATCCTCAAGAGGTTTCCTGGTGTCATGTGCAGAGTATTTGGTATTTCAAAATGCTCAGACGGCTCTCACGTTCGTCTTCTCCTGTCACCTGCCCATGCTGGCATTTGATGCACTTTCAGTTTTCATGTGAAACTGTTCAGCTGATCTCACCACAGCACCTTCTTGGCTTTCCCCGCCCCTCTCGTTGGCGTGTGGTTAGCCCTGTTCACCGTCAAGAGACTGCATGTTCTCTGAAGAACTACTTGTGCCTATTTTCTCCCTCTGCAGCACTCGTTCTGTCCTCCGCTCTGTAGCCATGAATAGTTAAAACTGCAGTTGTCTGAAAATGCTTCACCAGATTATCTGTCTCACAGATTGTATCTTGCAGCGGAGTAAGAGCTGCACACACAGATGCGCAGACGCAGCTCTGGATCCTTCAGTAGTGTCTGGAGACGGACGGGACACAGGCAGGAGTCAGGACTGACTTTGTGCCTCTTGCACCTCACGTGTCTACAGGCTGGTGTGCTGTCTGTCTAACAGCCCTCGCTCAAACCGCAGGTTGAAGTGTTGCTGGTCAATGTTTCCGTGGCAAGAAGCCTCAGGGGGCTTCCTTCCACGAAGTGCTGCCTCACTCTCTGTTTAAATAATTTCCTGCCTTTGCTGATCACTGATCTGTGCGTGGCAGCGGTCAACACGGCTGGCAGCACTGAAGCCAAACCAGCTGTGCGCTGATAACCTCAGGAGAGCCAGCCTGCTAACGCCCCATAGTCCTGTCAGAGAGAATAAAGACCAAGTGCAGCAGCTGAGAACCAGCATGCATGACGACATGCATCAGTGGAAGTCAAAGGTCAGTCTGTCAGTGAAGACCTATCTCCACAGCTGGGACATTTAATGCTGTGCAGACATTCATGATCCTATGAATCCAAACTCTGGTGATCCTCTGAACAAACACGTGCTCAAAGGTCGTCTCCTGGCACCGCCATGCTTGCTCGTTTCTCCTGAAGACTGCTGCAGTCAGCACACTGAACCTACTGTTACTGGGCTAATGTTAGCACACTGACACGCTAAACTAAAACTCTGCTCCTGCTAGCTTTGTGTTTGCAAGTGTTAGCCTCACAGAGCTAGCTTAGCTTACCTTCTTTTTTAAAGTTATGCTCAAACCAAATACATCTGATAACAAAAATAATGTGAAGCACCTTAAACAGCAACGTCTTTGATGTTAGCATCACTGAACTGTTGCTACAGTCACAGCCACCAGACTGTGCAGGTTCCCCTCTCAGGCAACCAGCTGGTGAACTTTCACATCTGCACCATACTTTGTCAGTGAGGCTGCTGTGAAGCTGCTGTGAATGTGGAGTAGGGCCACAGCCTTTGTCTTTAAAGGCCACGAAAGCTCATCTACAGTCAGTCGTCTGTGTTTGATCAATTGGTTTAAAAGTGGGTGTGGCCTAATTTGAAAGCTGTGATGTCATTAATCTCTTGGTTAAGTTAATAAGAGTCTGATTTATTTTGGTACCAACACTGAGTTTTAATAAAGTTTATTAAGTTATTGTTGTTGTTGTTGTTGTTGGTACGTGTGTCACAAACAGCTGCCTGTGTGAATGTTGGCATTTGTGATTGTGATCCCGTGTCCTGTGAGCTCCAGCACAGGGCTGCACCCCACTTCTGTCTGACACCGTCTGAACCACAGTGACCATCGTCAGCTTTACAAACTTGAAGTTTATTGCATTGTACAGATGGTTGCGTAACTGTGTCCATCTGCTGTATTTTTACTTCATTATGTAACAGGTCATGCTCTCTCAGACAGGCCACACTGTTGAAACACTGCGAAACAAAACCCTCTCGTCTATAACTAAACCTCATTTTAACATCCGCTGTCTGTTTATCCACCTCATGTCTCCACTGCACTGTACCTGCCCCAAAAGATCTGAAAAGGCGAAATGAGCAGACAGAGTAAAGTTTCTGTCAGGTACAGTTTCCTGTTCCTTACGCGTCTGAAAACATCGTGTTACAAGAAACGTCAGGAGTCAAATCAAACAGGAATCAGCAGGTTAACACAAGAAAACAGTGCTGAATTTAATATTTTAAAAGTTCCACATAACCAATTATCCTCCTCGGCTCATCTATCAGGAAGTACTATTAATAAGTCGCTGATCAATCCGGCCAACAGATTTTGGCTTTGGAGGGAAAGATGACATATAAAACCTCCCACAGCCTGGTTATCTTTTGAGGAAGCTTAAACTGAAATCAGATACCGACTGAAGTTAGGAGAGTTGAAGTGGCTCGGCCTGAATCATCTCATCAGTTTGTCCTGTAATAAAGCAGCAGACTCATAAACATGCAGCCGGGGCTTCACAGATATCACCCAGCTTCCGCGCGCTGTGAGATCTGCAAACACATTCTCTAAAATGTAGATGTTCCTGCTGCAGTGCTGCAGTCTGCTGTCTAACATGGAGCTGGGACCGCGTGACCTAATGTCAAAACATAAAACAGACTCAGGGAAAGTTGATTAATGTCAGTAAAGTGCAAATAAGTGACAGAAACAGGACAGGAGCATAAAACACAGGGAGGTCCTGCGGATTCTCGATAAAGAAACGTGTCTGCAGATGGAAAATAAGCCTCACTTCCAAACAACAACCCTGGAAGCATGATCTTCCTTTGAGGGCCAACTCCAAACTGAAACAGGAGCTTTTTAAAGAAGTTACTCCTCCTTTTTCGGCTCCGGTGCCACTGATGCTGAGCTCGCCTTGGCTGCAGCTCCTTTGCCCTCACTGGCTTTGCCCTGACTGTCGATCCGGGCGTGCTCGCGCTTCACCAGCTCTTCCAGCTCGGCCTGCAGAGACGAGAAGGCAAAACAGGGGATTTAACATGGCGGCCGGCTGGAGACGCTGAGAGCTGAAAGCAACAGGCCAGAGATAACGGCTCGTGCTCAGAGAGGCTTAGTGTCCCTCCACAGTGGGGACTTGGTGCCAGAACATCACACAGGAAAATCAGAAATAGGTTAGGCTGTCGTCTCAAAAGCTCTCACCTTTTTTTTCTTCTGCTGCTGCAGTTTGACACTAACACGAGTCTGTGGCCACCGCAGCTGCTCTTTGTACTGAACTCTTCATGTATATTTAGACACACTGTGTGTGTGTGCATGCAGGTATTTCTAGATGGGTTCAGCTAATACGACCAATAACTACACATTCAGTACACTCAAACTATAATTACTATTCAATAAACATTAAAGATGAGAAGAGTTGGGTGTGTCCTGTTTGTGCACTAACCATCAGATTAAATCTATTTATCTGTATATAAATATGTATTGAAAAATTGAATTGAATTGTATTTATATACACACACACACACACGCACACACGTGCACACACACACACACACACCACCTTCAAAGCTCAGCTTAAAGCACTGTTTCAGGTTTTATTTGGACACACACAGCAACATAAAGCAACATCATCATTTGATTACGTGGTGCAGCATCTCTGGTGGTTGTCTAGCAACCTAACAATGCGAACAAGACTCAAGGAAATTACAGCATCCAGCTGTTGTTAACCAAGAAACAGTTCCACCATAAACAAAACCAAACAATATGTTTTTGGTTAATTTTGCTTTAATGGTTTGGAATCAGGAGGGAACTCCAGGGGACGACTATCTGTAACAAATAATGAGGAAATGAGGTGTTTCACGTCTGACGCAACATCTGAGCATCAGAACCAACACTGAGTTTAACGTAAATGACTGCTGTGAGGGGAAACAGTGATGGTGCACTGTGCTGAAGTAACAGGAAGTAAAACCCTAACGGAGGTGTGAATGAACAGAGGAAGGTGCCACCTACCTTCCATCCCAGCAGGTCAGCCAGAGCCAAACAGCCGTCGTCACAGGTGCCGATGTGAGCTACATCTCTGGAGAGAAGAGGAGAGGCCACAGTGTGAGAACATGGCCGGACTCCACTTTACTGATACTGATGCAGGAACACACATCACAAAACCGACTGTGCAACAGTATGATCACACTTGAAAATGTGAATGCTACTGAAAACCAGCGAGTGTTTGAGTGATTACCGAATAATGACATAAAGTATGGATTCATTAAAAAGAGACGCAGTAGGGCAGAAAGGAGCTGATTAAATCATCATGGATGATGCTTTGGCACCATCTGGTGGTGCAAAGGTAAACTGCGTGATCTCGGCGCATGTTAATATAAAACATGTCAATCGTTATTGAGTATTTGGCCAATCAGATCGCTTGAAATCCTCTCATGATCTCAGAAAACCATTTCTGTGTCACCTGTAGGCCTTGTCTGAGTCAAAGTCCAACCCTCCTCCAAAGCCCAGCAACCCCAGCACAGGATCCGCCTGCGCAGAGGAACAGAGCAGTACATGAGATGTGAGCAACAGCGAACAGAGAAGCAGAGAGGCGCTGATGGAGGCGTGGAGGCTCACCTGTCCCGCCTTCTCCATGTTGATGAGCAGCCTGGGGCAACTTTTTGAAACCCTTAAAGAAAGGAGCAAACAAACAAGAAGATGAACAGCATCTGAGTAAATCAGCCGAAGCTGTTATCCAGAGACACCGACACAGCGCGTCCTCTGCGACACGTCACCGAGACAGGATCAGCGCTGAAGCCTGAGTCTTTCACACTGTGGGACAATCACTGGCCGCTAAACTGCAGCGTACTGCCAGAGTGCAGCAGTGTGCGTGGTCTGCAGCAGCTTTAAGGAAAGTGAAACTTGATGCTCAGTACCTGCTGACCAGACCTGCAAACGGCTGAACCTGCAGAGACGTCCCCATGATGATGAGCAGATCACAGCGAGGAAAGTCCTGACGGGAAGATAAAGACGGTTTATTCCTGCAGAGCTGTTGCATCACATTCTCATCATGCACGCATGCAAACCACCAACACGTGCTCACCATCTTCATTGAAGTGAAGAACCGGACGGGGAGGTTCTCTCCAAAGAACACGATGTCTGGGTGAGACACACAGAGGCACTGAGACATATGCTGACACACATATCAAACAGTGTTTTAAGTGATGTGAGTTTGGTGCTTTAGGGAAGAGAAGCAATAAGAGAATTACACAAACGGTGAGAACAGAGACAAAGATCTGCCGACCTGGTTTGACCAAACTGCTGCACTTGTCACACCGGGGAATGTCATCAGAAAAGATCTTTTCTGCAAGGCAGAGGGCGGAGGTTAAAGTCTCAGATGGCTGAAATCACGTTGTGAGCCCAGGCACCAACATGTGAAGCACACGGCACCTTTCATCCAGTCCAGGTTGTACTCTTGGCGACAACAGAAGCTGACACAGTGGGACGTGTAGAACGTGCCGTGAGCTTCGATCAGATCGTCTCCCTCGAGCCCGGCCACGCGCTCCAGAGTGTCAATATTCTGGATGAACACACACACACACACACACACACACACACACACAATATTGATGTCAAACAGAGAGCGTGGACGTACAGATCGTGAAGTGCAGCTGTTATCTGGGTTGTTCTCTGACCTGTGAGTAGCAGCGTCTCAGGAGCCCTTTGTCCTTCAGCAGCTTCATGAAGTAGTGACAGACTGTCGGCTAAACACCAAACAAAGTCCACCACAACAGGACAAACACACGTGTGACGCCTTTGATTGTTATTATATTTAAATGTTTCAAACAATTTGTGTGTTTGCACATTTTCAACAGTTATTACGCGGCCCCACAAAGCAGGATGAAGTGTTTCGTACCTTAAACTGTCCTGGATAAAGCTCCTTGGCCAAGGCGAAGAAAGGCTCCGGGTGTTTCTGAGAACACAGGCGGAGAAAAATAGTGAATTTTGGATGACAACACAAGATTACAGCAGCAACGGTGGACAGGAAGTGGAAAGTGATTTTCTTCAGAGTGACGACCTAATGCTGGTGTGTTCTTGGCATTAGACCAGAGTAAAACACAAATCCAAAGGACCTGACTTCTTAGTAAAACTGTCAATTAATCATGTTATGAATGTTCAAACAGCAATGATCTAAATTAACTTCTAATCATCTGAAACGCTCTGGGAGCTTTCACACACCTTAAAGTAATCGATCTGGAAGATGGCCTCTGGGTAGGGCAGGTTATATTTCTGCAAGTTTGCATAGAGGCCAGTTCCTGGTGAGCGGAAATCAGGGATCCCAGCCGCTGTGGGAGGAGAAGGTGATGACAACAGATGTTAAAACATGAACTATTCAATGCAGTTTGGCATGTTTTAAATATGTTTTCATGGGACTTTCAAAATGAGACACTCACATGTGGATATTCCTGCTCCAACCATGCAGAGGATGTTTTTACCTGTGTGGATGCAGCGACAACTCAGACTTTAATCAATAAGCACTGCGTTAATGTAACAGGCTGGAGGACTGAGGTGAATCAATCCACCACGGTCTGAAGGGACAGACGAGCAGACTGGACTCACATTTTCCGCTATTTATGTACCGCGCCACTCCTTCCAGCGTCAGCTCATCCAGAACTTTTTCTGGAGAGCCGAGGCCCAGGGTGCTGGAGAAGAGGTTACGCAGGAAGTCCACTGAGGGGAGCACAGAGGAGATCATGATACATCGTTGGGGGGGGGGGGGACGACACAGCGCAAATGCATGCTGATAAACTCAGTAATTAAAGTAAAAGTAAAAAAATACTTTATGCAATAATACATAAATAACAGCAGACCATCTACATTACATTAGATATTAGTAGCATCAGGTTAGACATTAACACGTGTAAGAGTTTCCAACATGCAGCACTTTGAGACTGTTTCCGTACTCTCTGTCTCTCCTGCAGCCTCCTCCTCGCTGCTGTCGTCGGACTGCTCCTGCATGGACACAGTGGTGACAGTAAGTGACAGTGAACCGGCTGCGAGCGGCTGCTGCCTTCAGCTCACATCACCAACACCTGCCGGGACGCACAGTGGCCGCTGTGCGTCGGACAGCTGTTCCCACACCTGGTGATGCTAACTGCTAAATGCTAACGGCCCGCTGCGTGTCTCACCTCTGGTTCAGGTGTAACCTCCTCCTCTTCTTCTTTTTTAGGGGGTCCTACAAGGCAAAACGAATGAGCGCGTTAAACTCAGTGGATATCTCATCGTGCTGGTGTTAGCTGCTAAGCTAGCCACGCCAGCTAGCGCGGTGCGGTACCGTCCCGTCCCATGTCGCGGCTGTAAACCCAAGTTTCCACATCAAACCATCATCTACCTGAGTTATCAGACATCTATCCGCCTGCTGGGACCCTCCAACCAGAAGGAGCCGAGTGACAGTTTGTGTAAATCCCAGATTTTATCAAATAACCGCAGGTATCCGCCTCAGCTCGCACTCAGCTGGGAGTGCCTGTTGTTGTCCGTCACAAAAACGGTCCGTGTTGTTGTGACCCACTTCCCAGGGCACAATCAGTTCCTACCGCCTATTTTTCTGTTATTGTCATCTAAAGCTGAATGGAATAGACAAAACCACTGTTATTAAACGTGGTCGACTGGTGAAAATACACTTTCTACCATATGCTCGTTATATTTAACTTTAAAGCAATACAATACCAGAGTTTGAGGTGGCGAACGTCACAAGTTCAGCTCACACCAGAACTGGCTACCAAATCATTAAAGGTTACACCTTTACATACAAAGACAGGGGCGATGTCTTCATCCGCATTCGCTCTGGTCTCCCAGTCTTAATGGTGTCTTCATCCACCCACTGTGGACTCTGACACTGCTGCAGCGAGAGGCTCATACTGGATTATGAGCTTCAGTTTCCTAACATAAGCTCCCACGGTGAAGATTACAAATACATGCAGACACACTGTGATGCTCTGTAAACAGACCTTATGGATTCACAGGCAAAGGTCATAAATATACAATAATCGTGATATTGAACAACAAAATCTTTATTGAGTGAATTTACAGTCATACTTACACTTCGGCAGAGAAACATCTTAACACACATGGTGATGTAGTGTAATTAGCTTGAGACAGATCTGATTTACGACGTGAATGTGAGCACTGACAACAAGGTGATACTGGAGGTGAACGACACATGCAGTCAGTGATAATATGACACCAGAGGCTGTATTTTCATTCCTGCATCTTACTGGATGTTGCCAGGATCCCTTTAAATATGAGTTTATAACCGCCTCGTCCCTGTGGAGTGTTTTACGACGTGATGTCTGTTGGTAAATTCACATTTTGCCTGTGATAACCAAACTGGTTTGGTCCGATATTGAAAGGCAGCCGCAGTGCTGCAAAAGTCTGACTCATCTCCTCCGATCTTCTTCCGTCAGATGTTTCCTCTGCGTGTTTCTTTGCTCCGTCAGTGACCTGTCTGTCAGACTGTGATGAACTCGATTCCTCTGCCTCTCTGCTCCGTCCGGTCCCTACCTCTGCCCTTGCGTTTGCTCCTGGCTCTCCTCTGCTCCGTCCTGCCTCAGGCTGAGGTCGTAGCCTGTAGCTGTGATATGACACTGTGGTAACATCTCCTCCAGCAGGATAATGACCAGCCCAGGGTTGGAAATGCCAGGGAGGGAGGACGCGTCCAGACGCCGCAGTCCTCTGCAACACACGCCACACAGAATTGTATTAACTGTAAGACAGTGGTGTTGTGGTATTAATACGTAGTCTGACTTGTGACCATTCGGGTCATTACTTGAGATTCCTGAGTGCAGCCAGGCCGCCTGTTGTGATGCGTGGGCAGTGAGAGATGTCCAGTTCCTCCAGAGAGTCCTGAAACACATGGAGCCTGGCCAGGAACCAGTCGTCCACCTCAGGACATCCTCGCAGGGACAGAGTCCGCAAAGATCGCTGCCCCTCTGAAGGATTAGAAACAACTGGACTAACACACTGAATCTCATTTGAACAAATTAGCTGAATGTCAGAGAAAATAATAATAATAATAAGATGATGTTTTAAAAGTGAAAAAGCAAGTTGGAGCTCATTACCCAGGTTCCCCAGCCCTGTGTAGTTGATGAGTGAGTAGTTCAGGTTCACTTCCTCTAAGAGGGTGTCTTTGTGGTCCAAGAAGGCCCAGTCAAAGTTCCCCCTGTGGTCTGCACGGAACCAGTCTGCCTGGCCAACATACCTGCAGGCACGAGACGGACGTTCACATGAACACTGCATCACAGCGGCACGCTTCGAACTCTGCTGCATTGTTACAGGTCATATTCAGATGTTTTCCAGCACACAGCGCTGTGCACAGACACCGTGACGGGGCAAAACGAAAAAACATTACTTGCAGCCCCGCACTAATTAAATGCCTGCTATTTTCACAAGGTTCGGAGCAGTAGCTGCGTCTTCTCATGACATTTTGAGGGATGTGATTACATAAATGTGTAAACAGTAAAGTCGTCGTAATCTGCTGTGCACAAACAGCGCAGAGACAAAGGAACGAGGCTCTTACCTGAACCCTCCCTTCATACTCAGGACATAATAAGCTGTAGCGATGCCGGGCCCGTAAAACCTCTGAGTGTAGCCGTAGTAACTGTGAAAGACAGCGGGGAGAAGCCGGTGGTGAACTGAAAGCACCTTGACACAGACATTGTCTCAGAGGAGCTGTATGATTATGACCAACACAACTACTAATCCATTTAATAACTGCACTTATTACAGCTGCATGCAGCTCTTGATATGAATAGAGCTGTAAAGGTTTTAGTGGTGGTAATTGCTGCTTAAGTGCATTTTTAATTGAGCCGTAAAGCAGAGAAAGGTGTGCATCTATTGACCTGACACCACTGATGCTCACCTGCTGCTCTGCACTTCATGCACCCTGTTTGCCCCAGAGTCTGCCCATTTACCCACAACACCACCACCACCTGCAGCAGCAGCAGCAGCAGCAGCAGCAGAGGATGGTGCAGATGCATCTGAAGGTTCAACACAGACAAGGTGTTTCTTACGCATTCTTCTTCTGGATCCTCCTCCTCTTCAGCCCAGACATCCAGCTCAGGAGCATCTCTACATCATAGAAACGCTGCGTGAGGAAGAGGAGAAGCCTCCTGTGCAGAGGAGGAGGAGACACTGAGCTGGAGCTCCACGGTCGCCTAGCAACGCTGAGGAGAGACAACCGCTGGCAACATCTGTGCAGAGACTGAAGAGACAGAGACGGGAGTGTGAGGGGGGGGGGGCACGGACAGGAAACAGAGAGGCCTGCACGTGACAGCTCACATCAGACACAAAGCAGAGGAGATGTGTTTAAAGGCAGCGCTGCCCTGCGCATCACAGTCAGAGGAACAGACACACTCCGGTGCTAATGAGCAACAACACCTGCTTCGACGTGATGGTTAACATCGCGTTACACGGCACCATTAGCTACATTAGCATGTTATCACTGAGTTACAACCTCCAGCACGACACTAAGCCAGCAGACGGTGTCAGCTGATTGTACACGTGACCTGCTGACCTGCAGCTTTACAGGAGCAGGTTCACTGCTTTAAATCAGTCTGCTGGGAGCGGGGACCTGCTGTAATGTGAAGGGTAACTTACCATGATGGGGGCCGACATGTCAGCGCCGATCAACGGAAAGTCGGAAGGGACACACGTAGCACTTCCGCATCTGCAGAAGTGAGTTGTTGTGGTTGTTCCTCATATGAACCGCAGGGTGTCGCTGTTTGCACGTCTCTGATGCTGAGCTGGTGAACCTGAAATGACCTGAGATACAAACCGAGGAGTGACGCTCAGAGACCTGCGGCCCGGAAATGAGACCCCTCCCCTTTTAATGCACAGGTCATATATGATCTGAATCAGCCAGTAAACACATGCATCTGCAGCCAGTAACGACGTGTTTATAATGTATGTTTTCTGATCACACCGTCGTTACTGTGTGGAAACGTTACTGTGAGAACGTTAATAATTAAACCTGTTTTCAAAGTGGACGCGGAGGATTGGACCCTGCTGCACCATCACACTGACCGACTGGTCTTCACACGGTCGGATGGTGATGTTGCATCAGTTCCTTCTGTAATGTGCATTAAACCACTGATCGTATTTAAATGATATGACTTGAGAAAAACTGATAACAGTTAGGGTAAAAGAGATTTCGGGTTGCTGCTGGTGTCGTCTCTGCTGCTGTAAATGACTGTCAGCAGCATCCCGATGAGCTGTTGGACCTGCATACAACAGAGTTATTAGCATTATGAATTATACATATTGTGACTGACTATTTTAATTATTTTTACATCCACACACACACACACACACCCTCAGCTGAATCACTCACAGCCCACCTCTCTGCACTCACACTGTGCTGTGCTGTGCACATTCACACCCCGTCGATGGACCTGCAGCAGATCACACAGACTCATGTCACACCAGTTTGAAACATCACCAGCCGGTTGTGTTCACACCGTCTGCAGCTTTCTCTTCTTCTCTTCCACCCAGAGAGGCTCCTGTTTGGCTATGGTCTCCTTATTAATGACACGATTAAATGATGATTACATCCGTTTGCAGAAAAGACACATTCTCTTAATTAAAAAAAGAAAAGATGCAGATTAAAACAATTTTGCAGGCTTAATGAGGGGCCTAGTATTATTATTATTGTATAATACCTAATTTGTATTATTAAACTGTACACACTCATTCTGCCTCCTCCAGGTCAGAGGTCAGAAATGCTGAGACCAGACACCACGAGACCACCGCTCACCTCAAGATGGCGGCCTCCAGGCTCAGTGAGCTGCTCGAGTTGTTTTTCATCTCCAGACCAACATTCCTGCTTTATTTAATTTTCCCTCAGCCGTTCCCTGGATTTTCACTTTAATACCACCGAGAGAGAGAGAGAGACGACACTCCTCATCGGACAGATGTGTCATCGGAAAAAAAAAAAGCAAGACAGCACCTACTCTGCTTTTATCACTATAACACACACACACACAGAAACACACGTGCAGAGACCTCCCCCAGCTCCTGCAGACACTCACAGTGAGTGTGATGTGACAGACGGCTCACACCTGCTGGTGCAAGCAATCAGTGAATGAGATGGTGGCCTGTGCATTTCCTGTGTGTTTGGTGCAGGAACAGAGCGGCTCAGTATCGCAGTGACCAGGTTTGTTCGGCGGCTTAAACTCTGAGTGTGCGATGCATCAGTGACCAACACGAAAAACTGGGTCTGAACATGATAAATACAAAGTCCCTCCACAGTTCATGAGTTCTTTGCCATGGGGGAAACGGCAGTGAAGGAGTCAGAGTCCGTGTGTCCACGTCGACCTGTGCAAACTGAAGGGTTGGGTTGAGTGAACAGACGGGCCGATGAAGTAAAGAGTGAATGAATCGATCAGGGAGAGGATGGTGGAATGGATGGATTGCTTACTGGACCTGAATTTAAATGCATCAACAGAGCAGACAGACAGACAGAGCAGACAGACAGACAGGCAGCGTTTGTATTGTCCTCATGGTGTGTGTGTGTGCCTGCAGAGCACTGACTCAGTGTGTGTGTGTGTGTGTGTTTCCGTGCATGCAGGTTCATGTGTGTCCTGACTCCCACATTGAGATTGATGATGATGGATTGTGATCTGCAGAAACTAAACACTGTGCCTGCAGCTCGGGCTGGAGTTGCCTCCGAACGGATCGATCTTTATCAGGCCCAGATGATTTTCCACATCAGCCCTGGAGAATATTCATGAGCTCGGATCAAAAGCGTCTCTCTTTGAACTTCACCTCACTGGGTTTCTGATGGGTTATTATTCAGTTGGTTTGTGGTTTGACGCACTGCGTTCATCCGCTCATATGTTTGTTTATACTCATGAATGTTTGATTGTGCCTTAATGGAAAAATCCAGACTTTGTTAACAAAAGACGGGAGGATCATGGCGCGTTTCGACAAACGACTGTGCTTCACTGATTTCCACAGCGAGCTTTACGTAAACAGGAACGAGCCCTGAGCGGGAATCAGGCGGAGGTATCAGTGTTTCCTGGCCAGAAGCTTTAGATGTGGAGAAACAAATAGTTGATTAATGTGTTCAGTTCTGAATGATCTGAAGTGATTCTCAAGGCAGCAAAGCAGCATAGAAACATGAACACAACAAAACGATGACAGGACATTAAAGATCCATCTGAACAGTTTCTCAAAGAATAAACCATCAGGTCATTTTCTCATGTGACGGCTTATTGCATCTTTGGATACTTTGGTTGACAGAACAAGCCATGTGCAGCAGTTTTCCTCACAGCTGCTCGCTGATTTTCCCGTCCTCAAGAGGAAAACATGCTTTATTTTTATTAAGAAACACATTTTAATCCGTGCAGATCAAGACTGCAGCGGCCAGCAAGACAAAAATAAAACATATTTGTAAGATCGCAGCTTTTCAGCACAGATATGAGTCTGAGTGGCAGGAGAATGTCAGCTGTGACAAGAGGTTTACACACTTTTCAGATCTGCCAGTTACTTAGCTTATCGGTTACTGATAGCTTTAGTGCTTAGTGATAGCTTCTAGTAGCACAGTGGGTTCTTACAAGCTTTCAAAGAGCAAGCATGAGGTTATGAAAAGACGGCTGACGATTGTTAAAAGCAGGTTGTAAATTAATCATGAGAGCCACAGGGGAGACGCGAACGCATACAGGATTATATGCATCAAAAGCTATTTTTAAATCCACTTTAATATTTCAGTTGTTATTGATATAAATCGGTCGTTTCGCTTCACCTGCGCTTCCCAGAGTGCCAGCGAGTGCACAGCAGAGACACACGGGCAGCATCAACCCTCGCAGAGCAGACGCTTCAACAGTTCTGATCTGATTTCGGTCCACTCTGGTCAGATGCTCGTCACCATGACTGTTTGATTTCTCCTCAGCAGGAAAAGACAGAGCAGCTCCTTCAGTCTCGTCAGCAGATCAGGTCTGAGGTTTGCTAATAGCTGCTCCCCTGTGGCTCCCCACATTTTACTGTGAGCTGCAGGAAGTGATGGCCCTGTGGGAAGGCCATTAGCCCCTGGTTGTCTCCCTCGCTCGCTCTCTCTCTCTCTCTCTGCCCCCACCTCTTCCCTCTGTTTCTGCAGAGATGTGGTAAAGACACACACTCACACACACACGTGCACAAACCACTGCAGCATTCTTGGGAGCGTTAGCGGCTGTCAGGGCTGTTTTGTTTTGACCAGCTCCCATAAGGCCAGTGGAGTCTGTAAATCTCCACAGCGTTGGCAGGAAAGCCATTAGTGGGCGGTCACACTGGCCCAGTTGCTTAATGCTCACGTTGAGGGACAGTCACTGGGAGGGCAACTGGAGGGCACAAAGACCATAATGAGCAAACCGACAAGTGACTGCATCAACTCTTAAACTCCTGATTCAGATTCAGGATTTTTTGACTTCATGTTTGTGCAAACTGTTTGATTTAAATGAATACAATGGAAACTGTGACTGAATATTTGACGTAACGAGGTTAAGAAGAGCAGAGTTGTCTTACTTTTTGCTGCAGCTTATAGCGACTTTATGCAAGAAGAGGTCATTTATTCAACTTGCAGCATCACAGTGATTTACAGCAGCTCCGACCCGGACGCTGACCTGGATCGTGAAACATCCCCTGTTTGTGCCTCTGGTGTCCTCCGGCTGTCCTGCTTCACCTCTGTGTGATTTACAGAGTTTCCTGATGGACAGGTGGCCACACTTGTTGCTGAGGCAGGCTCAGTTAGCTAGAGGTCATATCAGCTGACGTTCCCGTTAACAGCAGCCCCATCCAGCAGCAGTTAGCTCAGGTACTTTAGCAGCAAGTAAAGCTATCTGCCCATCAGGAACCCTGAAAATCAGCCTGAGATATGGTCCAGTTAAGTTGTAAACTGGCATCTGTCATCAACAATTAATGTAATTATTTATCTTATTTATGGTCTGATGATCAGTATGAGTGCAACTTAAAGCATTTTCCTGTTTCTGTTGCAGCGTCCAAATCTGCAGGAGCAGTATGGGACAACAGTTGCTGTTGACTCTCCAAATTAAAGCGGTTTGCAGCTGATATTTAGGTGAAACAGCTGCATATTGTTGCTTTAAGTCCCTCACAGTGCAGCCTAATTGGCCTACACACTCCCACACATCATCTGTAATTAAGTGTGCGCACTATAGCTGGACTATTAATGTGCCTGTGTTCTCCTATCTTTGGTACATTCGCTCATTATTCAGACACGTTTGCATCCCCCGTGTGTGTGTGTGTGTGTCTGCACAAGAACACACACCCATCACCTTGTTATCTTTCTTTTCCACACATCTGTTCTAATTTCCATCGACAGAATTAATTACTGTGGTCACGAGGAGCACGCCGACCCAACCCATCATCACACACACACACTGTGCAATTATACAGCACCGTTATCTTGTGTGGAGATGTCACTGGAACAGCACGTCAGCCAGAAATAGAAAAGGCTGGTGGAGCACGTCAGAGGACGCAGACTGGAAACTGCTGATACATCTGAAATCACTGCTGCACACTCAGGTGTGGCGATGAACACACACACACACACACACACACACACACAGAATCTGGCTCATGCATGTGCAAACAGAGATGTGAACACGCTGCTGTTTGCAGATCAGTTTTCTAACTGTGCAGCTTTGCTATGAAACACAACAGGTCTGGAGTTATCTTCTCCAACTCCGTTCAACATGCAGACACACACACACACACACACACAGAAACGCACACTGTACCGACACACACGCAGCATCCTGTGCATCGTGCTCTGTGCACGAGATGAACTGAATTAAGGTGAATTAATCTCCATACACACACCCCGCAGTCAGCGCTCATGCTCAGGAGCTCTCTGAACGTCTCCGTCTCATCTCTCTGTGGAAGACAGCGACTGTACACACTGTACGAGTATTCCCATCAGGTCGGAGAGACTTTTCAAAGTGTCAGCTACACAGCAGCGGATGAATAATGCAGAGGAAATAAAAGGCTTTTTTCTGCACGGCAGCTACGTGAGCTATGATACATCAGCTGTAAGTTGTAAACTGATGCCAACCTCAAAACGCCTGCTCGGCTCCCAGTCGGTGTCGTGTGACGTCTGAACGACTCCTGACATAAACAGCGGTGACACTGTTGTCCTGTTTGTTTCAGGTTGTTTCGACAAGTGGCTTCAGCTCATTGAAGGGAACAGACGCCTGCGTGCAGTGTCTATGAGATGAAGGTGGCACATTCATCCACTGTTTCAGAAACGAATGAATGGATTTTACATTAACTATAAATAGATGCAGCTAAATTAGGGTTAATATATTATGCATGTCAGTCAATTCATATCCCGTCACAGTTTTCTATTACAGCTCCACTTTCTTTATCTTCCCACCTCCTCTTCAACTTCCTCTCATCCTTTGTTCCTCCTGCACTTCACACCCCAAGCCATCTCCTCCCCTCTCAGTCCTGCACTCTCCACCCTCCCTCCATAGCTCCACATGCAAGTCGGGCTCTTTTAATGTATAAACTCAGCTCATGCATTATAATTTCCATTCACGTTCCTCCCTAATCTCCTCCTCTCTCTGTCTTTGTCAGCAGAATATTGAGTTGAGCCCGTGGTGTGTGTAATAAGCACAGCTCAAATGCGCGCACACACACGCACGCACACGCACACACACACACACACACACACACACTCACGTAAATACATGTCAAAAAGAGAAAAGGAGCGAGAGAGAAAAAGGCGACAGAAGATTCGAAACGACTCCCAGATCGAGCTGCAAATCATGAATAACTGATAACACGTTCATACTCCGGCTGCTCGCTCACGGTGTCATCAATCACGGCGCTGTCTGTTCACTCCACTGTAGCTTCATTAAGCTGATAATGGACTCTGGGCTGTGTGTCAACCAGGCAATATCTGTTTCTCTTCAAACTATGATTAAATAACCTCTCTGAGCAGACAAACTCCCCGTGTTTGCCTCCGTATAATCTCACCCATAAATGCCCTTCATGGCGACCGGCGGGTTCACTGATCAGCTCTGCGAGTTCATGTCACATGTTTCCTTGTCGTGTGTGAATATAGAGTCAGATACCTGCAAAACAGCTCTGGTGCCGTGGGTGTAAAATATCAATAAACGCTTTATTAAACCTGCCGTAGACACCGAGCATTTACGTAACCTGCCAGTGATTCTGTCTCCTCCAGTAAATCGGGGCCCTTTGCTCTTTCAGGTGATAAGCTGATTAATGAGACGACAACGTCCTGCTGCAGACAGACAGACAGACAGACAGACAGACAGACAGCAGGAGGTCTGATGAAGCTGAGCCAAACTCTCAAACACTGATTGATTCTGCAGCCAAAGCACACACCAGTCTGCGGATTCTGTCGAAGATTATCCGACCGCCTGATTCCCAAAATCATTTTAACATCGACATCAAATTCACCCTGGGTGAAAATGAGAATGCAGCAGGTCTGTTTTCACTAAGCTTGTGTGTTTGCTCCAACACAGAGTTCACCTGTTGCACGTAATAACAGTAAGTGTTCATTGTTATATAATCTTAAGGCTGGTCCATAAGGATATGCAACATGACGTATGATGAGCTGCATGAAGCCAACGGTCTGAGGTAAATAAACCCTCATTTCATGCAGATCTGCTGCAGTATGAGCAGCTCTGCCTCACAGCCCAGTAACCTTTCATTAAAACATGGCCATGGTCACCATCAGGAGCCGTCACATGGCGAGAAGACCGCAGCCATAACTGCGGCAGCGTCTCACAGTAAACTCCCCAAACACCCAGAGATGAAAGGCGGCGAGCTCCTCTCTCACTGACTGGAAGTGACGTCACTAAGAGCCCTCAGAGACAAACCTGTGACTTTAGGCGTCATGAGCGGCAATGACGTGACTCGCCAGCGTGCTCCTGCTGCTCCACGCTCAGGGTCTCAGCAGGGTGAGCGCAGCTGCAGCTGATAAAGTGAAGAAAGGTTTGACTGAGATGAGCCAATTAGCAAACACTGACAGCGACAGTGAGTACTGGTGCTCGTTAATTCGCCCAAATCAAACTGTTTAATTCATTACGTTTATTAGCTGCAGCTGCGTTTTCTATGCTGCGACGCCTCAATGGAGAGAAACGTTCACAGTGGCACTTTATTATTTATCTATCCTCAGATTTATGGTAATTTGTTGTTGGCATTAACTCATCGATGCCCCGCTGTATTCAGCCTGAATGCGCTGCCTTCATGTCACATGTTACAGGCGGTAACTGCAGGAATCCGGTTCACGTCAGCCTCTGAGCTCAGCGATATCAAGAGTTAAAACTGCAGCAACGTGGATGCAAATCCATTCATCTACAGCACAGACTGAACAGAAAGCCTCATCAAACGAGCTCCACACTGTGTCTTTGGATCCCTGCTGGCGGTGGGAGTCACAGGTGAGCTCATCCAGTCAGGGATTGGTTCATTTGTACAGGTGGAGCGACCCGGTGGGAGCAGAGGTCACAATGTATTACAGTGATACTACAGGCAGCAGTGTGTCTCTGATCCTTGTCACTTCCTGTATTAATGGATTAGATCCAAAGTGAAATGACAGCAGGGCCTGAGAGGAAGAGGCTCATTAACAAACAAGTCTGCTCGGTCGGCACCGCGGACAGCTCCGGGGGTTTATTAATACACCGCGGTTACGCTGCCGATCAGAGCCGAGGTCGAGCTCACACGGTCTGACTGAACAAACCTCGGCCTCTCACTGAGCCCAACAGATCTGCTGGAGGCTACGTTAGCTGCTGCTAGCATAACACACCTGAATCACCTGAAAGTTGCATTGTGGGTGATGAAGGAGGCAGGTGCTGAGTGCATGAAATTAAAGAAAAAATGTTTTGATTAACTGCAGGAGTTTAAAGGCTTTGGGTGGCGTCCCATTTAAACCACTCACTCCAAGTATGAAACATGACGACAACTGAAAATCTAGGGCATTTAGCTACGAGCCCGACCGTCTTTACTGATCCTGCATGGTGCAGAGCTTCCTCCCCAATTCACAGTCGCTGTAACGTGTTTCTCTGTCTGCTGAACTGAATTTAAAGACACACCATTGACTATATATGGAAACACAGCTGTTAGTTCAGCCCTGAGGGCGGGGTGACCAACTGTTGAGGCTTAAAATAGGTAGTCCCCAACTCAGTTTCACTCACTCTGAGCGTAACTCAGCCCACAGACCGGTTTAATAAACCAACGTATTGTGTTGTTGTTAATGCAGAGACAGACGTGAGGAGGAGGGAGCGCGTTAACCAGCAGCATTAACGCGCAGCAGTTTGTTATTTTCACTCTTTATGAAGTGTTTCGAGGCTTTTTATGATTCACTGGCTCTTTGTGTGACTTCTGGCTGAACTCCACGCAAAACACAATACATCAAATTAATGTTTTCATATCGCACGGTGCATCTCGCACACTGTGGCATCACCACATGTCTCCTAACGACGGCCGTGGCTGGATATGATTGGTCCTGTGCAGACAGACCGCAGCGTAAACAAAGTCAGTCCTCATCTGTGACGCGCTGCCTCTGTCTTCTCCCATTTCCACATACCGTTATCTGCACATCTGTCCTTGTCCTTCATACACTCTTTAATCATTGCCCTCTCCTCCTCTTCCTCTGCTCATTTATTCCCTCTGTCACACCCGTAACATCTCGTCAATTTCCTCTTTCACCCTTCACCCGACCGTGCAGCCATCCATCCCTGCAGCTCAACCTCACTCATCCGCTTCACCCTCCTCTTCATCGCTCTCACTGCCTTGTTCCTCTTGTATCACCGACGAGCAAATTCAGGAGTTCAAACGCAAAAAACTGGTCTGCGCTCCCAAACCCAGGATCTCTTATCAGCCTCGCTCTCTCTCGTTCCTCCTCTGCAGCGCTCTCTTCATCCCAGCCCTCGCACGCTCCATCCATGCGTGCCATCAGAGTCCACTTTATCATGTTGAAGCACTGGGGTTGAAAGCTAATTAACGAGGCTCATACTTAAAACGTGCTCAGCCGTGATTTTCACGTCATGCGAGTCTGACAGCAGACTGGAAGGAGCACATATTGCAGGCGTCAGCCCTTCTACTCGTCTTCCTCTCCTGTACTTCACGACCCTCTGTCACCTCCATCTGCCCTCCTGGTTCTGACTCTGCTCTGACTCCTTTATTCTGGTTTTGTTTGTCTGAGTCAAACCTGTTTTTGGTCATTTTAGAGTCGTTATCAGAAAACAGAGCAGCGTTCGTGCTCTGTGTTACATCAGGATGTGTGTTTTAGGGTAAAATGCATCTCTGCAGCTATGACTGAGGTCAGGTAGAGCTGACAGAAGGTCAGAGTAGAGCCACGTTTTGATTCCCTGATTGCATCACCGCCATTTGTCCCCTCCTATCTCATCTCAGGCTCCTGCAGGATCGAGCAGATAGTACGAGGTGTTGTTAGAGAGACCTCAGTGTCCATCCTACGTGTTTTTGATCGATGCTAAACAGAAAACAGACATATCTGCAGAGCATATCCCAGCCCCTCTCTTCCATCTCTGAGATCCATCTGTTCAGTATGAAACAACAAACAGTAAATAAAGTAATAAAAATAATAACACCCATGCTCTCAAAGGGGTAGATATGCTAGGAGAACTCTAAAAGGGTGTGTGTGTGTGTGTGTGTGTGTGTGTGTGTGTGTGCAGAGGGGGAGGGAGTGATTCGTTTGCCTTCCTCTAAATGCACATACATCATGGAGGAAATTGCTTTTTCTCAAAGCAAACCTATTTCCTGCGACCGCGCCACGGGGCGATAATGTTTTGTGGGAACATGCATATGTCGGTTCTATCTGTCCTGCCGCTGCTGCTCTTTACTGGTGCACACGGAGCCTGGGACTGCACGAGCAGCAGCGCAGCCGCATCCTCTTTTCCTGTTGTTCACACGTCTCTCACTGATTCTTGCTTTGTGGCTCCCTGATCACTTCTTGTTTTCCATAAACGCTGCAGCTGCTCTGACTCCATGCGTTTACCTCAACATGTCAAACAGAAAAACATGCATTTTTGTTGTGTTTAGCATGTTTGTTTGCACTGCTCAGGCATCAAACAGGCCAACACTGCACCGTGTGTCATATTCATCCGTTTTAATGAATGAGGAGCTTTAATGAAGCCGGAGCTTTAGTTTTCCTCTCTGCTCCCTGCCAAACTTCTCTAAACATTAAAATAGAAATGTGAGGCCTGAGAGTTCAGGCTGCCCTCTCAGCTGCCCTCTCAGCCCAGAGCTGATTCAGTCTCTTCTGGTGTCAAACAGGAGTGTGTTCACTGCGCAGTGACTTCAGAACGAACCCAGCCGAATCTCGGCTGTTAATAATACACGAGGAAGGAAATTCAATGTCGACACATAATGTAAAGGTATAAAATATGCATGATAAAACAATACTACAAGCATGTGGCAGTAGCAGCACGCAGACAGACAGGTGACAGCACATGTTTGTGTGTGCACCCATACATACTGTATAAACCCACATCACACACACACACACTCACACACACACACACACACACACATACCATCTGCTGGAGGAGCAGATCCAGGCTGAAGGTGCACACTTGTGACTGACAGTGGAGTCAGACTGAGTTCGTCCTTGCTGACGGCCTGCAGAGCGTCTCAGTGATTCAGAGGAGGCTGGCTGCACGGGGACACACATTTGTTATCCCCATCATCTGATGCATAGTGCACGCATGTATACACTGAACAATGCTTTCTGTACCTTTGCGGCGTCAGAGTGACATCTCTTTGGCCTCGGGTTTAACCAACAGTTGGATATGAATATGTATAACGTGCGTGTGGACTGCGTGCTGACACACTGAGCCGTTTCACCTTCATCTCAGAGTTCAGGTCACAAACCTCATTAATAGTTCTCTCGGTTCTTCCTGGCGTTCTGTGTTTTTCCCGTTGAAGAGGCAGCTGACTCATCTGTCCATCTGTCTGCACATCCAGTCTGACTCCCATCACCCTAAAGGGGAGGAATTATTGATGGCGCTTTGGCTTATAGCTACATCTGAAGTCAGATGACTAACTGCTGATGCCAACAGACTGACTGTGAAATCACAGAGAGGGGAAGCGACAGCAAGTGTCCTCACGCTGTGAAATATCTGAGGAGACAACATTTTGCTCAAACACAGTCACAGCCGACCACTGCAGCCGGAGCATCTGCAGAGCTGCAGAGCTGTCCCACGCCCCTCAGGTCCAAGCTGTGCAGCAGCAGGTTGCATCTTCACCTGAGTCACAGAGTGTCACGTGCTCAGATGATGCCACTGTCTTCTGACTGACTGAGGTGGCTGAGGAGGCTTGTTTACAGTCTCTGTGCTAAGCTAAGCTAACCAAGCTAAGGCTGTAGCTTCAGATTTGGCCTAAACATAGAGATCAGTATCAGCTAATCTCAGTGAGGATGTGAGGAAGTCCAGCAGGACTCTGGCCTGTGGCTGTGTGTTTTCTCATCATTGCATCAGTCCTTTTGCTTTAGTTAAGGATCTGTGTGCGTCTTCCATCACTGGCCCCTCTCTCCTCGTGTTTCCCGATGGGAGGACGTAAGTAATGGGTCGAGTGGTGAGAGATCGCCCTTCAGGTGCTCGTCTCTTTGTTCTCTCTCTGGATTGCACTGTCTTTAACTGCACTGTGTGTGTGTGTGTGTGTGTGTGTGTGTGTGTGTGTGTGTGTGTGTGTGTGTAACGTCATGAGAGCAACTTTCCTGGCACGGTGCGCAGAACCAGCGTCCAAGATTGTTCCAGCGGTGCCCCATCGCTCAGCCTACCCTAAACAAAGTGGCAGGGGCTGAGATACTGTTAAAGGGACGGGTCGGCGCTTTAAAGCCTCTGTGATGATCTGTAGTGCTGCGGATTATATAAGGAGAGTGTGTCATGTAGATGGATGGCGACTCTCCCTGGTTTGTGTATGTGTGGAGGAGGAGGGTGAGTTCAGAGGGGACAGGGATGGGTGCATGCACATGTAGCTGTGTACAGATATGTGTGTGCGTGCGCTTGTATATGTGTGCTTGTCAGCGTAAGTCACCGCGCTGTTGTCTCTCTGAAAGCACTTAGCAGACACAGTCCAGCGGCCCCATGAAGAGCTCCTGTCTAATGTCCACCGTCCCTGTGTTCCTGTGCATTATGTAAGGAAACACCGTCGCCTTATTTATAAAACATGCTCTCTGACTTTATCCTGCGTTTCATCCCGCACTCATTTCAAACCTAAAGTAAGATATCAGTGGCACTCGTGCAGGGCTGTACCTCGGGAGAGGCTGAAATTAGTCTTTCGCTTTTGAAAGGTGACTAAAAAAAAAATCAGAAACCCAGATAAATCCTAAAAATAGCCAGACTAGATAACAGCCTGTGTGGAAATACTCCCGTGGTCACAGCGAGGGAAGAAAAGAGATCAAAGACGCGGCGGACGGCCGTTAAAGAGCCCTCTCTTAATTTGGCATCGTAGCTGTAATTTAAGTGAGCTCCGGCTTTAAATTACTGTCACGTTAAGAGTTTTTAAATTTAATGTTTAATTAAGTCCGAACCCTGGGACGGATTTACGCTGCGAGCATGAACAAGAACATTTCATCAGTGGCCCTCTGTGTGCAGCCCACTACAGGGCACCGATGAGTCCATGTAAAGCCTGAACCGCAGTGACGTCACAGCCAAGACAATAGACCCTCTCCCTCAGAGATGTTCAATAATTCACGCAGGTGTTTTTAAGACGGAGCGGTCTGAGGGCGTGAAGAGGCCTGCACAGAATCAGTTAAACCAGGGCGGCTCCAGCTAATGTCAGACAAGCACTGTTTAAAAGCAGCACAGAGTGAATTCAGACAAAAAGCTCAAACATCACAGGGACGTGTTCACACTCATGACTTAAACAGTATGCAGTGGAAATGCCCTCTGGACAGGCGGGCGGCTTTAAAGGGCACGTCAGGTTGAATATGCCGTGTTTGTGCAATGCATCCCAACCTGCCATCTCAAGTGTTGGAACAGCATGAAGGTCACACAGGAGGGTCTGATAAGAGATGCAGCATAGACGCCCACTCTCATGCACGACGCTGATGCTGTGATGTGACACTTTGAAAGCCCACCTGTACATTATAAGAATCAACCCGGTAAACATGAATGAAAGTGTGAACTCTCACCGTCACGAGGCTCCCGCGTGACCGCAGCAGGTCCAGTATCTCTGTCGGCGTCTGGGCTGTTTAAAGCTGCGACGGCTCCTGGCACGCTGTTCTGTTTACACTGCGCCTGCTGGTCCGTGATGAACAGGTTGTGTATCACTGACAGATCTTTACAGCCGTTTGTGGAAGTGGGGTTTCTGGTTATTTCAACACAAAGTATAAAACACAAACTTCCTTTTGTTTATCTTTCAGCCTCCAACAGAGTCTCTGCCGTCACATCCTGTGAACATAATAAAGTGTTAGCGACGGCCGGGCACATTTTCCATGACATGACCTCAACGTTATTCTGTATACATGATATAAATACCGCAGCGATGGTTAATGTGCTGACACCTGCTACACTGCTGGGCTGCAGCACGTGTAAACTCCATTAAATAAAGAGGAATCGTCGCCGCTCGCACAGAGCAAACACAAACGTCGCTGCTCTCTCATGTCCTTTCACATCAGACGTGCATCAAAGCAGGAAAAGCTCGTGCAGCCGCTGACATCGGCGAAGACTCTGGTACTTTAAGGAAGCCTTTCCATTGGGACACCACGTGGACCCGTCTCACCTGAACCCAGCTTTTGCTATAGTAATTAATGAAGGCTGCACTAATTAAAAGCTCCGTTAGCGTCTGTGAACCTTAGGCCAGATGGGATTACACACAAAGTATCTGCATGCAGCTGGTGCGCTCAGACATGAAGATCCAGACAGAACCTGAGTTCACACTGATTCTGTGGCGTCCTGCTCACCAACAGGTTCGATGGTGTGATGACAGGCTGCTCCGGTCTCTCCTGAAATGTTTCCTCGGCCTCTTGTCATTTTGCCTACAGCCTCTTTAACTGAGCAGGAACCGAATTCAGGAACAGGAAATATATTTACACCGAGTTTCTGCAGCATTTCCAAACCCTCTCACTGTTCACGTCTCCGTAACTGGAGCTGTGTGACGCATGACGAGGCCACACATCAGTCCAACCTTTAGTGTGTGACGCACACTTAACTTAAAGCTCCTAAGTGTGTGTCTGTGAAGACCCACTCAGGTCATGGTGCATCTGAACTGTGTGCTGAGCATCTCACGATACGGCTGCATGTAGCGTAGATGGCGTGTGTGAGGGGCCGAGGCTCAGCGGTGCTGCAGGAGGCGGCCAGACATCGCCTGGACACCATGTCGTGCCACCGAGGGCCTGCCAGCTGACCTGTGTGTGTGTGTGTGTGTGTGTGTGTGTGTGTGTAAGATGTTTGTTCATGTGTGCACAAGCAGACATGATCCCCCTAAATGCCTCATAATGTCCGTGTGTGTGTGTGCATGTGCTGGTAATGTATGTGTGTTGTGCTGGCGGTCAAAGAGGGCGCCTGGGAGGACTGGTGTTTGATTGGCGCGTGCTGCCGAGATCTGCTCCTTCCTGTTAGCGCACGCATCACTTCCTCTCACCCTGCCCAGAGCTACTGCCTCGCCGTCTCACAATCACTCTGACACGACTCGCTCTCCTCTCCTTATTTTACGCTCCGTCCTCGTCTCCTCGTGACTTACTGTCCTTCTTACTTTGTCTTTGCCGAGGCGCCTCCTGCGTCTCTGCTCCTCTTTATCCTCTTTTTGTTTCCTTTTCCACACTCGGACTCCTCTTTCTATCTTTCTTTCCATTTCAGCTCCGCTATCAGAGCCCCCCCACCCCACACACACACACACACACACACACACACACACACACACACACACACACACACTCCTCCCCCCGGCCTGGTCCATTTGTCTCTCTCCGCGCTCCCTCTTAACTCTCAGAAGGCCACTTTTGTTTTAACAACTTGACAGCCAGTTCATCATCCTCAATGAAGCATTTCTTCGCCTCTCGCTCCCTGTCCCTCCCCTGCAGCCCCTCCCTGCTCCCTCTCTAACCTCTTCCTCTTTCCATATCTGCTCAGTATTCACTCCTTAAGCACCCCCCCCCTTCCTCCCCATCTTCCTCTCCTCCTCCTCCTCCTCCTCCTCCTCAGCTGCTCTCCCTGAAGACAGAGCAGATGCAGCCAGGCAGAACAGCCAGCATGTTCCCATGTTCTCTTACTCGGGCTCTGCGGCTGCAGCAGCCCTCTTAAACCTCTCCGTTCCTCTCTCCATCACCCCCCCGTTTCCCCGCCACGTTTCCTTTTATTCATTTTGTTGTGACCTTGTTCTCTTTCTTGCATTTTAATTTCTTCTGCCTCCTTCTCCTTCCTTCCTTGCTTCCTTTCCTTTCACTTGCCTGCAGGCTCCATCCTTGGTCTTTGCATCCCTCCTCGATCCCCCGGTTCCTGCTAAACATCGCCGGAGGCCATCCTTGTTTCGTTCTTCCTGGAGCCCTCTTCTCTGCTCTCATTTGCCCCCGTGTTTCTCCCATCGACAGTGCGGCTTCTCCTCCCTCTTTGCTTCCTCTCTGCTCAGCATCAAACCGGCTCTCCTGCTCTGTGCTCGCCTCAGTTTTTATTTATTCCTTGGTTCTCCTCCTCTCCTCACTTCCTTGTGCAGTTCTCATCACTGTCACATATGGGTTCATGTTTATGCTAATGACTCTCTTGCCTCCTCACTTTGCCCACAGCCCTGTCACATCATGTGCAGCAGAGTCGTGGTGAGTTAAATAAAAGAATCAAAGCGTGCTCCTTTGAATAAAGACACAGGGACAAACACACTTACTGCAGTTGAGTACGTGTGTGTGTGTGTGTATGTGCTGGAAGAGGCTGCTGGATATTTCAGTCAAAATGATTCAGCTGTTATCTGCCTGCTGATTTGAAACCAGCTCCTTTCAGTTGCCTCTCAGCTCTCTGTCGGCCTGCCTGCGTCTGTCTGCGCCTCTCTTTAAGGGCACTGTCACTGTAAACAACCGCGACTCGCAGGACGAACCGTCTCTCATCGTAACTGCACTGAACAATCAGCCTGATGCACAGCTCCACAGTGAGGAGTGACGACATTACAGGAGCATTAAAGATGTTGAAGACGTTAAAGCGACTTTACTGTGAATTACTCTGCACAGGGTGACTGTACAGATTCAGATGCTACCACACAGCTAATAAGTTGTGTCTATGGTAATTAACTGATTAGGGCAGCTCATTATGAAACAGTCACATTAGCATCTTAGTTTGAGGCAAACACACAAACCAATTATAACTGAATAACCTACTTAAAGTGCTCCTACACTCAGAGGAAACTCAGAAACCTGCTGCGTAAAAACTTTTGTTCTTGGTCGTTTGAACACAAACTGAACTGCACGTTAAGTTCTTGAGTTTTATAACAAAGATACGGAAACACTGCTCCTTCAATGACCTTCCTGTATGTCTTTCATGTAAAATATTCCTCATACATACAGAGGAGGTGACTTAAGGTCTACTTACTGGCTTTGTGCAGAGCACTCAGCTGCATCTCATGGTCTTCATCCGCAGTCTTCAGGTGAATATCACACTCAGGGATTTCACTGCATAGTCATCATTGGGTACCACCTGCAGCAGCAACAATGATGCTGGTGTGGTAATTATCAGTTACGCTGAACCTCTGCACGATGCAGTGATGCTTTACACCACAGTCATGAAGTGTAATAAAATATATTTTCTACCAATTTAGACAAAAACTAGACACAAAAGATCTTAATTACATATTATTTAATCAGACCTGATACATATCAGCTTTAAACACTGATATTATCATTACTATCAACTCATTTATGCTGTAATTAGACAACACAGGCTGTAATTAGACAAATGTGACACCCCATTATATCAGCCTCAGCCTCCATAACAATATGTTTATTTAATACATAGCTTCACTGTATTACAGGCTCATCTGTTGCTCATTAGAAGTAAACCTCATCAGGCCGGTTCTCACTCGTCCCACATGTTCTCCACTCCTGCACACTTTGCAGACAGTGATATAAGCTCAGTACCCGAGCTCAGTGCGCCTGCATTAAACGTAGTGTGGTGTCAAACTGTAGCATATTTCAGATCTGATCCCTGTAAAACGATGCATTAGATTCTCCTGTTTGGTCTTAATTAGACTTATTTAGCGTTAACAGTGTCTCGGCCTGAGGTGTGTCATCGGGACGCAGCTGTGTTTGTTTACTGCCCAACGAAGATCAGATCGTTTCTGTGTTTTCATTGAATTTCGTATGTAAAGAGTCTCGTTTATGCACAAGTGAGACCCGTCGTACATTAAGGCTGTTGGGAAACACATGACCAATCACCTGACTCGTTAAGCAGAAGCCCGTGAGGACAAATTCACATTTATTGACCGCAGGTTAAAAGTTCAGGGTGAATTCATTCACGCTGCACTGTCCTCACCTCGGAGCTGGTGGAGGCTGTGAGGAAAGTAAATCAGGCGGTCTTTGTGTGGATGAGCTGCAGACCCCCTGAACCATGAACGCAGGTCCTGGCTCTGTTATCAGCAGGCTGTGTGTGAGGATGAGGCCGCTGCATGCACAGGCGCTCTGAGTGATTTCACCGCTGCCTGGAGTATCGATCCCTGCAGCACGAGGGCGGTTTTCGGTAATGACCGTCACGGCTCCTGAGATGATTGTGGTGGTAATGGATATGATGATGAAGAAGAGAGTGATGGCTGTGGTGGGTGAGGAAGAGGATGGCGATGACGAAGGCAGCAGGCAGCAGTAATGATAATGCCGGTGGATGGATTCAGTGATGGCGCTGGCGTGATGACAGTAATGATGGTCTTTGTGTGATCGCATGCGATGAGAAGTGGAGGTGGGTACGTTTAAGGATGAGAGGACAGTGATGAGGATGAGGATGGTGAATATGAATCCTGTGTGTGTGTGTGCATGCGTGTGTGTGTGTTTCAGGAAGTGACGCTGAGCGGTCAGCCATCTGTCGGCAGATTAATCCTGGCTGTGCTTAGAGATATTACCGGCTGGCTTATCGCCGTGGCAACAAGCCTTCAATCCCAGTCCAGCGCAGCCACCATGTGACCTTGCAGAGGAAGGTGGGTGGGGGTTGGACACATGCATGCACACACACGCAAAACACACCAGAACACACAGAGGTTTGGTGATATGATGCATACATGCAGTTTTGTTAGCACACACGCACGCACACACACACACGCTGCTGCATGCACATAAACTGTGCATTCAATAAGGAGTAAGAGGAAATATGATTGTGGTCACACACGCACGCACACGCACACACACACACACACACACACACACAAACATGCTTCCTCTCCTCTCATCAGAGCCACGGTCTGAAGGTTTTAATCCTGTTGAAAGGTTTCAGTGTCACCTATCGAGTTCAGAAATGTCATAACGCCAACCAGCTGGGCTGCACGCGGCGCTCTGCACATATTGTTGAGAGGCGGCTATATTTAGCCCCGTGTCAGGGTGCAGTGCAGCCACCTTTGTTCGCTTTCCTTCACACCACAGAATACTGTTTTGTATTTCCTAAATCCCATCACGGCCACATGCTGCAACATCCACCCACTCACGTTTCCTGTACCCGCACACACACACACACACACACACACACACACACACACACACACACACACACACACACACACACACACACACACACAACGCTTTCAGGTCATAAATCAGCAGGCACAAGGCCGGTTCAGGCTTGATGTAACATTCAAGGTTTTATTCAGTCTTTACATACAGTACACCAGTCAGAAATATACAGTGGACCTTCAATGAAGGTCCGTCAGGTACACCATAGCATCTGCAGCGGGACACCACAGATCATTAGATGAAGGTTACAAGTGTGTTTGAGTGTTCCTGTTCTCCATGCTTTTACATCCGCGCAGATGTCACAGTAGAAGCTACGCTCAAGAATGACAAGTTTCTAGGATATTCTAAGATATTCAGCTGCCTCCCCTCCCCGCTGAGTCTGTCCCTACACGCTGATCGCCGCTGCACGCTGCCAAATATTGGCGAAACTTGACAGAGCTCCCCCGCTCCCCTGACACGTCACCGCTCAGGTTTAACCCTGTCGCTGTAACGTCTGACAGCTGCTCAGGTGACCTGGAGCCTGAACACGAGGTGCTGGTCTTTGAGGAGGAGCGGCTGACCTGAGGCCTGCTCTCCCCCTCGGTCCCGCCTGTTCACAACCTTTCTCCAATTAAAACTCAATTAATCAGCAACAGCATCGCTGAGTCTTTGAGACTCAGACTGAAGCAGCCTCAGGCCATGATCTCACATCCACAACCCTGCTGTCGGCAGGTGGCTGCAGAGCTGCTGAAAGAGGGAGATGTATGGGCGGGGGGGGGGGCTACTTGGTCAAATCCGGACCGCTGTGCCTGAATCTGCCACTCAGTGTAATTAGATGGAGTAATCACGATTGATATCATGACGGATTAGCGGGAGGGGCGGTTGAGAGGTCCTCCTCTGAACCCTGAAACGGTCCTAATCCAGCACCAGCAGCAGCCCGGGGGCTGCGGGGGGAGGAGGGAGCGTTTTATCATTTTATTTCAGAGCGAAATGAAAATTGAAGCTGAACATCTGGATAAAAGGAGCTTTGTAACGTCCACTTTCCCCGTTCGATGAATCACAGTAAACAGCTTCTCGTTTGAAACAAGACGTCTAATTTTCAATTGAAACTCATAAACGACCGCCTAATTGACTACAGATGACAGGGGCTCATCGCGGCCCGCCCGTGCACATCGTACTCCCTCAAAGTTGTGCACAGAGTCAAGTTTGAAATCTCTCTTTTAAAATCTATGGCTTTTCAGTTTGTAACAAGTACGAAGCCCTTGAGTGCTTCCACGACTTGCTCGAGGGCCACCAGGCAGCCCTGGGACTGGCTCCGTCACGTGAGCGCTGGATGAATCGAAGGTCCGTTCGGCGGCTCCGTGGAGTGACGCGGTAGTTCAGTGGGCTCAGTGTTAATGAATGAGACAGCTCGATGACATGCTGCATTCCTGAGGAGTCAGATTGCTTGCTACTGTTCTGCAGAACAAAGTGGAGAGCTTGACGACAATGACGTGTTCACCTGCCGCGGGCTCGCTGCCCGCTCGTTAGTAACAGTCAGGAGGAGCGGCCGGGTTTCTACGGGGACCTGCATTGCTACATGACCTGTGGTACGTGGGGCAGTCGTGTGCTGAAGACAAGGGAATGTGTCTGAATCAACGTTTTTGGTAAAGAGTCCAACCTCGATAGCACCAACGGGCAGGTAATCGGGCTGCTTTCTCAGGTGGGCTGCACAGCACGAGGAGCGGTGGTGGATGGAAACACGCCGACGCGTTGTCGTATGGTTTCTATAAAAGCGTTTTCTATAACAGCATTTGTACTAGAAAAGATCGGTGTAAAAGATCAGCATTGTTTTCTTTCCTGAGTCTGCTGCCACTGTACTGTTCCCCCGGTAAGAAGGAGCTCCGCTGAGGCTTCAGCCACGTTTAACAGGTAAAGAGGCTGTGGATTGTGCTGGGGACTAAACCCTGGAATGTAATCTGACATCTTGGTGGCGTCAGTCTCTAACCTGTACGCTCGTATTCCTGTGTACCCTGTGTTTGACAGTAGATCAACTGACCGATTGGCTCTTAAATCAGAAACCTCTCCTGCGACAGATTGTAAAGGTAAATACTCGAGTGCAAATTTCATATTGGAGCAGTTTCTCTGTACGTCTGTGGTGGTTTTCAGCATCTTCTGGGAGGTGAAAGCGACAAACCGTAGTAGGAAGTGTTGGTATCGTCTGCCTGGCTCTGTAGCGTCTGAAGAACAGTTGGGTCGTTAATATACACACTTGGCATCGAGACGTAATAGCTTCGCTCCGTAGTTTGGACTAAAAAAGTCTTTCTGTTGAAGAAAAACATAGAAACATGCTTATTCTAGCCGTTACACATGCAGTTAAAAAACCTTGAAAATGAATGAAACTTTGCATATCACTTTGGCAAGGGAGGAAATATCTGTCTGTTTTCTGCTAGTCTTATAGTTCAGCATTCTACCCTTGGTTTACACATCGAAAATAAAAACGGCTTTTTGTTCCTTTACATAGAAAAAAAACATCTTTCTTTCCTTTTTTTTTTGATATGTCACTGCACAAAAAGAGCAACAGACAACAAAATGAATCCACAAGTCAAAAAAGATAAGCAAATGAGAAAAAAACAAAAAGTTGCATAATTCATTTCACATTGACAAATAGAAAAGCAGACGGCGGCGAGAGGCGGACTGTCGGAAGGACCGGGGCCTGGTTTAGCCTCCGCAGGTCGTGTGCCCACTGGACCGGCGAGCCACCGATGGATGCTGGGTGGATGTAAGCCGAAGAACAGCAGGACACATTTACGGCCCTCGCACCGCGCGACTGGAACCAGACATAACGGCAGAGTTTTTCCTGGAGTGAGTGCGTGTCCAGCAGGTCTGGATGTGGCGCTCAGTAAAAACAGGCCTGACACTAGCACCGACCTGAGCTCTGTGCAGATTAGATCAGTGCTGTACTGCGCAGTGACTGTCCAGCAGGAGCTGCATATAGTACAGGACATTGGCTTGGCCTTCGCTAGAAGCACAAGGTCTCAGTAACCGAGGGAAGCCATGACTCAACCTCTATTCTTAGGCATTCTGGCGTGCTCTGTCAGTGTGTTTGTCCCTCTTAGCGCATACAGTAGACAGCAGCGATCCCATTGACCCCACACAGATCCGAGGATCTAAATCTGGGGATAATCACCTGTAAGAGTCACAGAGATTATGACAGTGGGAGTGAATGGAGAAACAGAGAGTTGGTGCTTCTGGAGGGGTTGGTGCTGGGGGTTCTTCTCCTACATCAGCTGCTGCTCTTTGCCCCAAGACCTGATTTAGCTCCGGCTAACGTGAGTTTATGGCGCTTACACGGTATCAGTTACCATGGTGTCATGTGAAGGTATTTCCAGAGCAGCTGTAAAGCTTCCTGACGACAAACTGCCTCTAAAAACACGCCGACGGACAGAGGAGGGAAAGGGTTTGTAGCTGAGGCGCTGCTATTTGCAGGTTGTTTTTATTATTTTACCCCTAGATGTAAAGTTTGGGTCTCTCTCTGACCGCGGGCTCGTTGGGTCCTGATGGGTCCTGATGGGTCCTGATGAGACAAGTTTCGCTGGTGTCAGAGGAGTTTACAGCAGCTGCAGTTTGCTGAACATGTGTTAATATTAGTGTTTGGGTGGTGCCTGCAGGAGTCAACCCCTCCCTCCCAGATGTGGCAGTGCTAAGCTAATACAGTGTTGTGCTACGTAAGGCCATTCAGTTTGCACTGGGGGCTGATGCTGAGTCAGCTGGTCGCCTACAACGTGTTGGTCCCTGCAACAGGAATGATGAACTGACTGAGTTTGTGCTTGTGTCTCCTCCGCACAGAGGACAGCACCACGCTGGGCCAGTGTGTGTCTGTGTGTGTCTGTGTGTGTGTTCATGTCAACTAAATAATTAAACTGCATGCAGCACGCTGAGCACGCCGAGCACGCTCAGCTGTCCCTATGTCTGGTTGCACAGGCTCGCAGTGCGATGGCTCACCGTGCTCTGAGCGCGTCCAACCTTCATCCCCACAGGAGTTCCTCCAGCCCGCCACTCGCCCACTCGTCTGCATGAATCAAGGTGCAACACTCTCTTTTTCTTTCATGTCATTCTTTTCTCTTACAAGGCATGCATGTTCAACTCCAGTCAGACAAAGAAATGCAAAATGAAAACCACTGAGATTCAAAACCTCCACTGTCCCCGGAGAGTTGCTACTCCTCGGTTACAAAGCTCCGTCATTCAAGAAACACTGCGTCCTGTAAACATGCCTTTTTCAAATGGCTCGCGGGCCTCGACCGCCTGAAGCTGTGCAGCGGGAGGATCCCAGGGCTCTCAGCGGAAAACGAGATGCCGCGTGTTCGACGTGTTCGCTGCAGTTGGGAGTGAACGGGTTCCCTGATCAGCTGCACAGCTTCAATGCATTTCACAACAACGCTCCTGTGCTCGACCCCCACCCCCCACCCCACCGACCCGACCCGTACGCGTCAATATCCACCCCCCTCAGTGAGAAACGCTTCAGACTAAACAAAAAAGAAATCAAAGACAGACAGTTTATACATCTGAAACAAAAACAGCAACCCCCCTCCCTCCCCCCCAGATAAATAAATCTATTTGGATATACTCTAAATGGATAAATAATATTAATTAACTTGATATACTCTATGTAACTTCTCAACAATAATTAAATATCTCAAGGATGGCACCATCGCTTTCTCAAAAAAAAAAAGAAAAATCATAACTCATAGTGATATACTTTATAAAATTTGTTTAAAGTTGTAATAAAGTGATGTGTCCCCCACCCACAGCCCCCCCGCCGCCTCTCCCTCGTCTCTGGCTGGAATTCTGGAAGGAGAGAGGTTTGGTTTGTGCTTTAGGAGAGACTGACGTTCACACACCGTTCGTCCATTTGTTCGCTACTTCCTCTCCAGAGTTTACGCAGGAGGAGAGCAGCGAGGGTCGTTACTGTCACCCGAAGCCCCTGCCGTCCATATAGCTGCCAACCGTGGAGCGGAGAGAGCGAGTGTTGGCGGAGGGGAGAGGAAAGTGTTTATGGTACTCGCTGTGTTTGTGTTAAAATCATCTTCTGCCAAGAGACAAAACATAAACATCGTCAGTCTCTTGCTCGTGGTTTTGGCTTGAGCCGATGTTCCAGCAGAGGCCGGGCTGACAGCTACCTCCAGTCTCTCCGGCGGAGGAGGGAAAACCGCTCCCTCTCTTCTCTGTCTTCGCTCCTCGGGAACATCAGATGTTTTATTTTTTCCACAGCCTGATCTCTCCCTCTCTCCCTCTCTCACAAACTCTCCGTCGTTCTCCAGAGTCCGCCGTGGCTTTGACAGTTCTTCCGTTCTTCATGATGCTGCTGCTCATCCTCCCCGTTTCTACCCCATCCTCCGTCCCCGTTTTCATTGAGGCTGACACAGTCCAGAAGAAAAGCACCATGGGATGCATCAAACACCGCTGTCATCTTCCAATGTCCCCAAAGAATACAAAGCAGCCTCTCGTCCCTTCTCCACCCCCTCCCCCCCCCCTCCTCCTCTCATCAGCAGTCGTAGCCTCTGCAGCTCCTCACGTTAAACGAACTGCGGAGCAGAGGAGGCTAATTAGTTAAAAAAAAAGACAAAAGTATAAAATGGCAGTTGGAGTTTTTCCCCTCATGAGACCAAAACGTGTGCATCGTGCTCAGCTGCAGAGCGTCCTGTCCTCCCTTATCCTCCCCCTGCTTTGTAAATGTCTTCCTCCTCGACTCTTTCCAGTCTGCGAGTCACTGAATCGGAGTTTTGGTCTTTTTACATTCTGTGTCTGTCCGTCGTCTCAGAGGAGGGGTCGTCCTCCGCGTCGACCTCCTTCTTTAAATTAAAATCAGAATTCAGTCATCCTCTCTCTCTTGCACATTCACCCCTCTCCTCCTCTTTCTCTTCTCTTCATCATCAGACGTAGGCTGATTCGCTGGACTGTGTGCGTCCCAGGTTGGGCGGCTGGGACAGGTGCGCCATGTCCTTCTTCCTGATCTCACAGATAGACTTCCTGCGGGCCTGGACGCCCCTGATGGCGGCCTTGATCTTGCGCCAGCCCAGATGGTTGAGCTCGGCCAGGTTAAGCACGACACAGATGCCGCTCACCGCAAACATGAAGACCAGGAAAACCGTTTTTTCCGTGGGGCGGGACACGTAGCACTCCACCTCCTTCAGACACGGGTAGCGGTCGCACTCGAAAATGCCAGGCACACTAAAGCCGTACAGGAAGTATTGGCCCGCCAGGAAGCCGATCTCCAGCGCGTTCCTGAACACCACCTGGATGATGTAGAAGCGGGAGATCCCTTCTTGCCGGCGAACCTTGGAGCTCTTCCCGTGGGTGAGGCCCCGCGGGGCGTTGGGGATCTCCTTCACCTCCAGGCAGTCGGGCTCCTCCTTCCCTCCTCCGCCGTCGCCGCCGTGTTGAACTAGAATTCCGTTAATGTTGCGGAGCTTCCGCGCACCGTCCCTTCCGCCGTAGTCCCGCTCCATTATGGGGTAGAGGAAGGAGTAGCGCCGGTCCTTCTGCTTGGCCGACTGGTGCACGGAGTAGGTGATGAAGCAGAGGCTGGGCGTGCACACCAGGATGATCTGGAAGACCCAGTATCGGATGTGGGAGATGGGGAAGGCCTTGTCGTAGCAGGCCTGGTTGCAGCCGGGCTGCAGAGTGTTACAGATGAACATGGTCTGCTCATCCTCGTACACCGTCTCCCCAACGATGGCCACGATCAGGATCCGGAAGATCACCACTACTGTCAGCAGGATCCTGGAGGACAGAGAGAGAGAGAGAGAGATGAACAGGGTTAAGAGCCGGAGACACCCAGTGTTTCACTGTGAGCCGCCCTGCTGCCCAGCAGAGGCTCTGCAGACGTGCTACAGAGAGAGAAAGACAAATAAAATGCACAGCTACATCCTGCAGTACGTGGTGTGAAACTGATTTAAACAGAAGGCAAAGAAACATCACCGGCCTTAAAAACTACACGGCGGGGCAAAGTAATGAGGGGGGAGCTGCGGGGTGGCTGCACTCACTGAGGAGGCAGAAAGAAGCTGTGCTGCTGATGGAAGTCGCTGTTCGTCCTGATCACATCCACAGAAGAAGAGTGCTCCAAATGTCATTCATCAGCCCGAGTAAACACTCCACAAGAAGAGCAGCAATGAGTGGAGCGTCAACGTGTCGTCAGCGCTCATAGCTCACAGCACGCTACCCATGATTCATGACGCACCCTCTGTTTGTGTGTGAGTGTGTTTACAGGTAAAAAGACGTGAGATGACACATCTCGTCTATATTGGGAGCCTTCTGCATCATTAGGCCCAGTTACCGTGGCAACCTCAGCTGCGACTTGCTCAAATTGGAGCTGTGATTATTTTCGACTCTCAGGCGGAGGCTGTGAGTCGCTGACTCTCGCTGACGAGCCGCAGGTGAGACTGAGGTGAGCCTCGTCTGCGGACCAGGAGCTGCAGCCGGGGTGGTCGGAGCTGAAAGTGGGCTCAGGTCGCTCTGCCTGTGTGCACGTTAACGTGTGTCTGTCTAAGCATGTGCCTCAGTGTGCTGGCTGGACACTGAGTGCGTCTGTGTGCTTCAGGATGTCAGACACACTCACACACACACACACACACACACACACACACACACACACACACACACACACTCCTGTCCTGTTTCCTTTCGTGCTGACATCTCTCTCTTTGTTCTTTTCTTACTTTATTCATCCTTCATTTATTTTTCAGGTCTGAGAGCAGGCGAGCACTTTAGATGGCAGCCTTTTTGCTTTTTGCTTTTTGCGGTCTGCGCGCGCCTGTCGGCTGTCTCCTGCTGTAATCTGTGACTAAACAAAGGCTGAGACGAGGCTGCAGACTGCTGACTGCAGGCCCGGACACTGCTGCTAATCTGCTGATTGATCGCTGCCTCGTCGCTCGGTCTCAGTTCAAACTGAGTCCTGCTTTAAGATCAACTCTCACTAATCACTACCATTTATATTTATGATAATCCCATGAATAACAGCATGATGAATCGCTGTCATTACTTCATATGAACCCAGAGTACACACATTAGAGTCCCCCATCAAAGCCTGACCTCATTACATTTATCATGGATTTATGGGTTATTTTGTGCATACAAGTCAATAGATGGTGACATATAAAAATGGCTTTGCAGGCAGCGCCGAGGGGCGGTGGGACGCTGCAGGACGAGCGGCTGCTTCCTGAGAAAATGTCAGCGTGTGACACAGAGGGCTCAGATTTAAAGAGATAAAGGTTCACAGAAGGACCCCCAGCCACTGTCAAGTTTAAGTCATTAAGGCAGGACGTTAAGCAAAAGCCACAAGAGACCAATTGACTGTCAGTGCTGCCTTTGATCACTTTAATCATTTTAAAGTAGCAGGGCTGAGATCTCTGCCCGTCTCTTGTGCAGTGATGGACAGTGAAATGACCTCTGACCCCAGTTTTAGAGATGTGCTCTCCTTCCACACGCAGCAGTAAACAAACACCCTCATTGTCATTCACGACTTCCTGTAGTCTTGTGTGCCAGATATCAAATATCACAACAGCGTTGCAGCCGCAGCCTCGATGGTTCAGTCCTGATCTAACAGATAAGACCAACGCTGGTTCAGCCTCCATGAGAGGGAGGTGATAGAGCCGCAGGAAGCGTCGCCGCAGAGGAGCAGATACATCAGCGAACCTACAGGGCGCTCGAACACACGCTCACGTGTCTGTTATCGAATTTTAATCCTGTGGATTCATTGTCCGGTGCTCTATGCTGCAGCTGTGCAGTCATGTGTTTTCATCATGTCAGTGTATAACTGGCTGGATAATGACTTTACAAGCTGACAGTTAAATATCAAGAAACACACTTTGTGCTCTGACAGCAGCAAATCCCACCTTAACCTCGACCCTCCACCTCAGCTGCGACTCTGCCTCCAGGTCAGTTTGGACTTATTAGATAAAATCAACACATGATGTCACTTGAATCGACCTCAGGCCCAATGCCGCCTTTCATTTCTGAACAGCGAGTCTAGATTTATCAAATGAAACTCAGTTAGCAGGTCTGGACGCCATTGTGACTGGACAGTGGGACCAGGGGGAGGCCGAGGTCACTGCACCTCAGACGCTGCCAGATAATCATTAGATGGCATTTGGCTGTGTGAAGGGTAATCTACCAATCGCACAGTGGCTTTACCAGTCTTGCGTGGCACAGATGTGGAGTCGAAGGGCAGAGTTAATCCTTTGCAGAGTCTGACAGCGTGTGGTTCACATGTACCTCTCATCAAAACGGCAGATCATCAGCGACGACCTCCAGAATGAAAAATAAAAGAGTTATCGCCAACGCGCCTACCTGTGACGGGCCGGACTGTGACGAGCCGGCCTGTGATCAGCCGGCCTCTGATCAGCCGGACTGTGATCAGCTGGCCTGTGATCAGCCGGCCTGTGATCAGCCGGCCTGTGATCAGCCGGCCTGTGCAGCAGCGGCGGTGCAGTGAGAAAATACAAAAAAATGAAAATGCTTTGCCCTTGTAGTGACTCCATTAAGGAGCTTAGTGCGCAGAGAATTCACAATACCAGGGTGAGAGAGCATTGCACTAAACGTGCGCACGTGTGCAGACAAACACACTGACACACACACACATTCTGCATGGCCATGCACGCACACACACACGCACACACACACATCAGTGCAACAAAACCCCGTCCAGACAGCGAGCGGAGGGTGTTTTTGAACAAACCGTGGACTGAAAGAAGACGTCAGATTGCTGTTGAAGATGAATTAGTTCCAGACAGGGATAAAAAGATTATAAAGTCACCGAAAAACCCAGTGTGGCTCGGACATCTCCTCCTTAAATTAAAAGAGAAACCTGCCAGTGCTGGGACAGAGTGTGAGAGATAGAGGGGGGTGGTAAGGAAAACCAGCAATGGAGGAAAATCTCATCATAGAGAATGAATTATATAATAGCTCCCACACGCAAACCCACTGCTGTAATCTGTGGCTGGGCCAAGGGAGGATTCTTGCATTAGGTTTTTTTTTTTTTTTTTTTTTTTTGTTAATGCCATCGAATAGCTTTAGATTATCATACTCCACAGCAGCCCCCACCTGTTTTCTCCCTCCTCTACAGAGCATCTTTCTGTTCTTTCACTCGCACTCGCAGAGCTGCTGCTCCGGCCCTTCCTCTCTCTCTGAACCCCCCCACCCTCCTCACCTCTGTCAGGAGTAATCTCCAGATTGTGTCTGTAGTTTCTATGAAGATCCTTGTTTTTCCATGAACAGCCAGAGGTGGCTTTCTGTTAGCGCGTGATTTCTGCCTAAAACACCATGCACCACCACAACCTGCACGCTCCTGCACACTCAGCAGAGCCATGTACGCTGCGGCTGTGTTACTTCTGGAATGACTAGATTTAAAAATCACTGGTATGATGCAAAATGTTGCATCGAGCAAGCAATTAGTTGAATATTTCAGTGTCGCTTACACAAAACAAGCTATTTAAAAATGTGCTCTTGTTCTCTCAGAGCTTAATCCAGATTGTTTTGACTGTTTTCTCAGATTTTAGATCAAACATTCGATGCAGGCATGTGAAAATCTAGCTGAGAAGTAAACCGGCAGCAGAAACAATCATCAATTCAGCCCCCCGTTTAATGCATATGCTTCAAACACATGGCACACATATTAGCGCGTATCTCGACACACTCACAGCCTCTGTTCCCAGCAGACAGTGTTTGTTGTTCCCTTTGACTAATATGTTACCACACAGGCGGTGGTGATTATGCAAAAACATTATGCCAACAGCTCCAAAACGCCTCTTCTTCTCCAGCGATTGTGTGTTCTCGACCTGCAGTCTTTCTCTTTCTCTTGCTGATTATCTGATGGTGGATATCTCGCACTGAGGGGCGTTTGTTACACTCGCGGCTCTCATTACAGACGTGCAGTTAACTGTCAGAGATTAAATGTGTACAGTAATAATTAATTAAACAGTGAAAATAGTTTCTGCATCTGACAGGAGAGATGTAGCAGCAGCCTGCATGTACGTACACATGCTCTACATGCACACACTGTACATGCACATGGGTGCACATACTGTACATATACATGGGTGCATGTGCACACGCGCGCGCGCACACACACACACACACATACACACACACGCACACACACACACAGAAAGTGCTGTTGCCTCCCCAGTGATCTGCATTATTCAACTTCCAGAGGAACTGAAATGCCATTCACGACGCGGCTCCCTGGATATTATTGAAGATCTCCTTTAATGTTTAATGTCAGCCTCTTTTAATGAAACCTTCAACACTGTTTACATGGAAAGAGACGATGAGCTGCATGAAAACAGAAGCAGGGCTGAGGGTGGAGCTGTGTGTGGTTCAGTGCGCAGAGCTGGAGTTGTAAGGGTGATGGAGGAACACAGTTGTGTTGCTCCACATCGGGGTCTCAAGTCTCCTGAGATGTGAACTCATCATAACTCATGTGTGTTACTCTGCACTGAGGTGAGCATACAGACAGGACAGGAGGTTAAGGTGGAGGTACAGCAGCAAAGCACAGAAACCAAGATTTGCAAAGGAAGAAGAAAACAAACGAGGAGAAGCAGAACTGTGGATAGTGAGCAAGAGCAGGCAAAGGACAGGAGATAATTGGCCGGGGATCAGCCTCAGGTTTTGGAGAGAGTGTAAGATGTGGCGGCAGAGATAAAGAGAGGAGGGAGGAGGAAGGGAAGGGTGGAGGAAGAGCGGCTGTGGTTCCTTTACCCAGAAACCCCACACAACCCCCCCCCCCCCTTTTCCCTTCCCTCTCATCTCTCCTCCCTCCCTTCAATCTCCCCTCCACTCAACTTCCCTCTGCTAGTTACCACGGCAACAGGCGAGGGGCAGAAAATGAAGGGAGATGAGGAGAGAGGGAGAAGTGTGCCGACGAGAAGCCAAGTCAACTAAAGAGCAGCATGTTAGCGCTGAGGAGGGGGGCAGATTGCTTACACAGGTTGGATCGTAGCTTAGGTGCCTCAGAGAGCTCGATGCTCGTTTGCTTCATGCCAAAGCCTGAAGAGGAGTTCGCTGAAACGAGGCAAAGCAAATCACAGCACGGTGAACAAGTTGTTCAGACGATAAACCAGTGAGGGAAACCAGAGCATGTTGGCTGCCTTCAAGAGAGGAGAACTCTACTGATGTTCAAAAGCTGCCAGCAAGAAAGGGTTTTAAAAATAGGTTCTCCCCAAAATAGGACGCTGAAGCTATTTCAATATGGACACATTGTCTCAAAATAGCTAAAACACATGCTTTCACAGCGCTGACTCACAGTTTTTGGGATGGACTCGTGAGGGACGATGAGTGAAAAGAGCAGTTCTGTGTGTCTCTGCAGGCTCAGGCGTCTGTCAGCTGATCTGGACTCTGATGGAAAGAAGTCCAATGTGACGGCTGACCTGCTAATCCTTCCCAGAGCTTCACCTTTAGCCTCCATCAATACGTGTTCCCTGACTGGTTAGCTCTGCCTGCACCGCTCCCCGCCCCCCTGCCCCCCCCACCAGGCGTCCATACCTGCTGCAGCTCTGTTTCTACTCTACTGACTTCCATCTGTAACCTGCATCCTTCTGTATTCCTCCCACCAGCTCCGTCTCTGAGACATTCACCCATCAGCCTGCGTCTCCTGCAGCCTGATGCAACCTCTGATCTGCACGCCTCTCACTTAGTTTCGCCATTTCACTTCAGCGCAGGGGTTTGACACCAGGCGAGCGTCTCACTGTGGTTACACACCAAATGCAATTTCATGAAGTGAGCGCTTCACCTCTTTTTCTGGGGTCAGCGCGTCGGACTGAGCGCGCGCAGCACAACAGAACTGATGGCGAGACGGACGTGCTCCATGAGATGCTGCAGCAGACGCTAATGTTAAATTATGCGTTGTAATTACGATGGATGACCAGAGACGATGCGTCAGGAATTCAATTTCACTCATCAACACCAGAATCACCAAAATAGGAGGGACGCATAATTATTCTAATCATGCCCTAATGGCTGTAAACACTGAGCTAGTTAGCATGCTAACTAGTTAGCATGCTGAATAGAGGAAGAATACAATCATAAAACAAAACTAAACTAAACCCAGGAGACGGTTGCTTGGTTTTCAGTTCTTCAGGTTATGAAGCACGATGCTGATACAAAGCTGCAAAACCTCAGGGATTATCATTATTATGCCTCTCCGGGGGGGAGGGGAGGGGGCTCTGATACATTTGCATGTGTTTCTCTTCTGTCTGTGTTGTACATTGATTTAATTCTGTCCTAGTTTGGAGACTGTTTCCTGAAAGGACTGTCTTGTTGTTTCACTGAGATAAGCTAAATGAAAGTGTCTTTGCACACAGAAACCAACAACTCACATGGTCCCATAAAGTAAACAACAACGATCCCAAACTAACATCAACACAGCGCTGTTGTTCCATCAGAGTCTCTGTGTTTACAGCCGTTAGCTCCTCTCCTCACTTCTTCTGTCCCTCCTGATGTTTTGACTTCCTGTCTCTCCTGCGGGTCCGAACGGTGCCAGGTGGTCGGCCAACAGCTCTGACACGTCTAATCCCACCACATCAAACATGGACGCCCGCTCCTCATACTCGCTCTCTGTCACTCCGTGTGTTCCTCCGCCAAGGTTTATCAATAGCTCGTAGTTCACAGCGGGTCACCTGGCACCGAGCTGCATCCAGCATCCGCATGCACGCACGCACGCACGTACGCACGCACGCAGACCCAGAAGGGATGTTCCGGTGCTTCAGGCCAGTGACAGAAGGAGTGAGGGGGCTGCACTCTCCCCTGCCGCCAGACCTTTATCCTGCATGGCCACCCTCCTCCCAACACACACACACACTCACGAGCTGAGACAAAAATATACAGTGTGTGCTTGTATACCCAGAAACAGAGAATGAATTCATGCAAACACACACACACACATATTTTAATCACACACACACACTCTTCCAGCTGTTGCAGGGCGTCACAAAGCCGATTGTGTCTGACATTGGCGGGTGTTAGCTCCATCCTCTCTGGAGAAGATGAAGATGAATTTCTATCAAACCAACCAGTCATAATGGTTTTATCATGGCCACTCTGATCTCCCAGCAGGTGGATTCAGAGGCTGCCAGGTTCCCCGTGGGTCACCTCAGGTCGCTCAGTGACACCATGCACCCGCCGGACTTATACAGATGAATATGCATTCAGCATTACATGCAAAGCACATTAAACAATAATCCCAGGAGGATGAATTGTACATATGTACAGTGCAGGAGATGCAGCGGGGCAACAAAGAGACTTTACTCCAGCTCTGCTCCTGGAGTACTGCAGTATATCCATTTGCACGTTATGCACTCATTCATGAACAGGTTCGATCATGTTCTTTATGCTTCTAAAACACACGAGCTCAGATGAGCTGCAGTTTCTAGTTGCCGCCGCTCTGTTGAGTTTCAGAATCTGTGATCTGTTTGCACTTCAGCCTTTAATCGTGTCTTGACCCCTTAGGTTTATCTCATGACCCCTTGGAGGGGACCTGACCCCTAGATTGGGAAACACTGGACTAAACCTCAGATGAATGAAGCAGAGCGGTTACAGCCAGCTGCACATGGACCAACTGAATATAACTGCATTAATAACCTAACAATGGCTCAGTCACAGGGGGAGTATTCTGGAGAAAGAAGTACTTTAGTAATCTGTTACCTGATGATACCTCAGTACTTTGACTGAGGTCGAGGTTTAAATGCAGGATTTTCACATTGTGGTATTGAAACATCTTCTTCAGACTGGCAGAGATAACGTTTCCTGGCAGTGCTGAGCACCAGCGGTGCAGCTCTGCAGTGACCCTGTGATCCCTGCGCTGTGTGACAGTGAGAGCACTGAGCACTGGTGTCTGGATGAAGGTGGACGGTCACAGGACTCTGTTTATTATGGTATGGGCTCTGCCTGTAATCCGGACTCTGTAAACTGCTGAAATGGAAATCTAATAATAGCATTTTCTAATACTGTTCACTTATCTACCCATCTCTCTCTCTCGCTCTCTCTCTCTCTCTCTCTCACACAAAGGTATTTAAGTGGTGTGCTGATGAATGTGAACTGACTGGCTGGCTCTGGGGATAAATTGATGAATATCAGAGCTCCGCTGAGGCAGACAATAATTCAGATTTAAATCAGTGTCTCACACACACACGTGCACCTTAACACACACACATGCACATTAACACACACACGTGCACACACACAGCGTGTAGTTTCCCTCATCATTACATGATGACTATAAAAGGATGCTTTTTGTTTTTTTGAGTATTGAGGATGAACAGATTGGTCACGAGGGCAGCTAAGCGTGTCCTGTGTTCCTACCGGCGCACTGTACACGCCGCGCTCTCCATGACGATAATAACTGTGGCAGTTACCTTGGCAACAGATTAGACGATCAAGAAAGACACAAATAGGAGCAGAGACATTAAAAATAGACTTTCTAAATCTACTCTGGGTGATCATTCAGAACAGATCAATGGCAGGAGTGAAGAGAAGTGACATGAGTGGTCACCATGGCAACAGACCAACCAATGTGGAGCACTGGTTTTTGGGTAGGCTGTGTGGTTGTGATGGAGGGGTGAGGCAAGAGCAGGAGAAAGAGCAACGGGAGAGAGGAAGAGAGCGAATGCGTGGGTGGGAAAGGAGGGAGGGAGGGAGGGGGAGGTAAGGAGGAGGGGGGGTAAGAGGGGGGTCACGGAGGGAAATACGGGAAAGCGAGAGAGAGAAATGATAAGTATAATCCGGATTAAATCGTGGCTTTGACAATCCCAGTTAGCTGCCCATGCCAGCTCCCCCACCCAAGCACCCATGACTCTGCTCTGCCAAACATCCTCAAATCAGCTGCTTCTGGCACATGCAGGAGCCTCCATGACACACACACACACACACACAACACACACACACACACACACACACACACACACACACACACACACACACACACGGCTGCACAGGGAACATCCCAAACACACACACAGAAATACTCTAATACCTCAAGTAATGCACCGTCTGATCTACTACAGTGTCCACAGTGAATGGTACAGGAATGTAACTGAGTACATTTACTCAAGTAACTAAATAGTTAAGTATATACTGGTTTTTACACTTCAGAGCCAAACACTGATTTTTACTCATTTGTTAGAAACATTAGTCTGACGATTACAATGAATTTGAAATCATCTAATAAACCACGATGCATAGCAGTGTACAATGTAGATGAAAACAGCTCCATTGAGAGCAGCTGCAACATTTTTATACATTATACATCAATGCATAACTAATTATAATCCACTCAGATAATATATATTTGTACAATTTGGTGCTTGTACAGTTTTTTTTGTAATTAAGGATTTTTTTCTGTTTTTTTCTACTTTTCCTTAACGATCTGAGTTATTCTGAGAGTTTTCCTCATTTCCTGTGTTAATATCGTCTTTGTTTTTGTTGCATTACTATGTAAATATTGCAGAGTGGCGTGAAATGCTTGAGGCTTGGTGGAAAACTCTAGTGGCATCTTTGACGCCGTTCATGTGGACTTGATGCATGATGATGATACGTGATGAGGATTTGTGCGTACGCTCAGGTCCCAGCCCATGAATGTAAGAGTACACAAGCCGACCGCGACCTGCGGGAGGAGCTTTGAAATGAGACATCTAATTCAGCTCAGATCTGAATACCTGCACAGTAAATCTGGAGCTTTTGACCAAGTCACATGATCTTCCTCAGCAGGTGAGCTTCCATGTAAACACATTAGCTTAGAGGTTTTATGATGTTTTCATATGAGCTGGACTGTTTCTTGGCCCATTCTTCATGCTAAATGCAGAGCTGCAGCAGCATCATGGTGTGTGTGTGCGTGTGTGTGTGTGTGTGTGTGTGTGTGTGTGTGTGTGTGTGTGTGTGTGTGTGTGTGTCGATGCGAGAGCGCTCGGAGTCCTGCTGCTGTCACTCTGCAGGTTGGGAGGCTAAATTTATCTGTTTCACGTTACGGCCCCGTCCGCCGAGGAGCTTGGTCACGATTGGCTGAGAGAGCGGCGTGAATGTAGCATACTGCCGAGAGTCAAACACACTCCCTGCAGCATGACTCCCCTGCTTAATTGAAGAATCTGTGAACGGGATCATGTGCGTGTGTGTGTGAGAGGTGTGAATGCATTGTCACACTCTATCTGGTTGCTCATATGCAACGACGTCGACTGTGACAGCTCTGGCAGCACGCGTGTATGTGTGAGAAAGCGTGTGTGTGTGTGTGTGTGTGTCTGCGTGCGTACGTTTCCAGCCCTCAGTAATGAGTAAATATATGGGCCACGCTGCAGGTTCACACACACACACACACACACACACACACACACACACACACACACACACACTGTATATTTGGATAACCATCTGGCTAGGAGTGTGTGCGCTCACGTGTGAAGGGGGGACACTGACTCACATGTGTCCTGGCGGAGGTGTTTGGTGTTTGACTGTGTGCACTCATGACTTTTTGATGCGCGCTGAGTCGATCGCCGTGTGCCGAGGCTGATCCTGCCCCTGAGGAACAGTTGTTACAGACACACACTCACACCTGCTCAAAGACATGAATGCATTGCAGCTTAAGTGACTCTTACACCCTGCGCTCGTTCATTAGAGACCCCGGTAAAGTGTGAAGATGCAGCCGGTGATGGGAGTCGGGTGGCGGTGAGGAGAATAAATCAATGGCGTCCATTTGATCTTCAAACACTGAGGCTGAGTGAGATAAAGTGAGGAGGCAGAGTGGAGGATGCACTGCAGATGTATGGAGGAGAGGTTTTTCCAGAACACCAGCCGACAAACGTGATGATCAATCAAACAAAACGAGGACGTCATCTTTGTAACCCCAACATGGAGACGCTGTTAGTTCAGTGCAATCAGACGGAGAGCGCACACACAGTGCAAACTTCAAACGCTGCAGCGCTGCTTTGTACCAAAGATCAAAGTTGGCTATTTGTTTTAATTTTATACCTCATCTGTTGTGTAGTCGGTTCATCCGGCTGCACAACACGGTCGGATGTTTCGTACCGGAGAGCGCAGCCACTTCAGCGTGAACCCACAGCCTCACTGCGAGTTTTAACATCATTTAATCACTGCTTAAAGGTCCCCTATGTGATGAATAATATACGCTATTTGCAGCAATGTGGTGCAGTATTGATCTTAATTCCATCAATAATCCAACTTTCATCACTTTACTTGGCCGTGTGTAAACCGTAGGTGACTTATTCATGTCCTCCTGAATCCATGTTCCCACCTGCTGGCCTTTGTGACTGTAAACACAACTGACTGTGAAGTGAAGTTGGGTATTTTACTGTCTGCGTTGAATGAAGCAGCTTTGTCCACAGAGAAAGTGCAGCACTGCCTGCACAGCGACTACACCATCCATTACATCATTACACCACTTTATACTGAATCATGTGTCTTTCACTTTATTCTTATAAATCGGGCGTCTGTGATTGTTAGAACTCATTAACGTCTCCGTACGTGCACTAACTCTGATTAATTGCATGCAGCTCGTGTCAGCCAGGTATGAAAACCATCTTGCAGCGATGTCAGACTTCATTCATCACACCGTCACGTGGAAATGCAGATGAGAGCAGGCTCCGCGTTTCATGTTAGCATGTTCAAAGTATTGATTTTCTGACAGCACACTGAAGGTGCTGCGGGTGATGCTCAATGCCGGCATGTCAGATCTGACCGCCGGTCCCTGAATGCACCAGCCGGGAAGAGTTTTCAGACTTTCAGCTCCATCTCCACCTCACTGAAACTTAACTTCTGCTGAAAAGTGACAGCAGAGGTGACAGACTGTTAATCCATTACTGTCATCAGTCCATCTACAGGAGGTTCAAGTGTAGTTCACGTTCACATTTTTACTGAGGTATACCCAAAATAACCGGGACCTAAGGCTGCCTGGCAGGTTGACATCAGTTTGAAAGCCTCCGTCTGACGCTGTAAAGACATTTCCTCAGTGAGGCAGTGACTGAACGGCCGGTCCGCGGTGGCTGTTTTGCAGGGACGCTCCCCTGCGTTTGTGTGTGTGAGGTGGTGTCCGGGTTAAACCAACCCTCCAGTATCATTCTAACACTGACCTGCTCTGTCCTCCAGGTGCTAACACTAAACCTATAAGCCTTACTGAGTCACCCTGCCAGAGACAGTTTCTCCCCGCGGCGCAGCAAGGTGAAATCTGTCTCAACTCTGACCCTTCGCCTGCTCTAATCTCTCTGTCTTTATCCATTCATCCCTCCCTCTCTCCTCTCTTCTCCATCTGATCCATGTTATTGTGTTCTGGCCTCGTCCGGGTTTCCTCCTCACCATGTTTCCCCCAACGTGTACCACCATACACCTTATCATGCACGACACACATGAGAAAACCAACGTAGAATTCCCACAGTGGCACTGAATGAAGACAGAGTTTTATCATCTAACACACACACACACACACACACACGCACGCGCGCGCGCGCAACAGGAGCTTAATCGATTAATCCATCAGCATGAAGGCGCCACATCAACCCTGACCTTAGCATATGTGGGATCGGAGGATCAAGAGAGGGAGAATAAGCAGCTGAGGAGCAGAGGGAGGATGTGGGGAGTACGAGGTGTAAGCACAGAGAAATGAGAACACGAGCTGTGTAAGTATGTGCGCACACCCTCCTGCCTCTCCTCCAGCTACAACCCTACATCTCCATCAGTCCCTAACGAGGCTGGTTGTAATGCTCGAGTCATGAAAGCCTGCGAGCAGCTACACAGCAGCTCCCCCTGCTCCTGGGACTCATTTCCAGGAGGTTTGTATCTCTAGTAGCACAACTGGAGCAGATCGGTCCCAATATCAGACCTGACTTAGATGCTAATGCACACTTGAGGAGCATCTTCAGTAATAAACCCATCTTTGATGATTATTTCTGTACACAGAGCTTTACAGAGTTTTATTAGCAGGTGGATATGCTATGCTATGCTGCATATTGGCTCTGAAGGTCTGAGATGATGCAGGAATCACATGCATCCTCCTCCCAGCAGGAGCTCATCATCTCCTGACATTATAGCCGGCAGCATCCCGGGGGTCATTACATATGGATGGAGGAAGTGTGAAAGCAGAGACGGGAGGGACGGAGCGAATGGATGTCGGAGGTCTCGCTCTGCCTCTGTAAGTGTCTCTTTTAAAGAATCTCTCTGGGGAATCTGCCGCGAGCGACGCAATATCACAGCCTCCTTCTCACTTTGCTTCTTTCCTGCAATACAGCACACATTTGCCACATAAGCCTCATTCTGTACAAACAAAATCATCCATCACCTCAGCGGGGGCTGTGAGCGCTCCGCAGGGATATGCTAAATAAAAGCACGATGATCTAAAGGTCATGTGACGACAGAGCTGTAACCTGTCAACAAGCACGAGAACGCTGAGGCGCACGTACACACCGCTCACTGATAAATATTGGTTTTGGCTTGGTGTGTACATTGTGCTCTGCTGAGAGAGTGCACGTGTTACACACACACACACACACACACACACACACACACACACACACACACACTCCTTCCCAGACGGATGAGCTGAAGGCTCCTGAGTGACAACACTCATTTGACTCAGGGGAGCCATGCTGAGGACTCACGCTGAGCGAGCTGGCCTCTGTCAAGAATGAGGTGCACAGCTTCCACACATGCGTACACAAACACACACACACACACACACACACACACACACACACACACAGACATGTTGATCACCTCCTGCAAAGTGCACGCCGAGATACAAGCAGACCTTCAACCACCCCTTCTTCCACAGAGACTCCACCAACGAGCTGCAGCTGCACAGGCTGGACTTTAAAGAGCAGAGCAGGCGCTTCAAAGCAGCTTTAAGGCGTCTGACGGTGGAACTGCATAGAGCTGCATCAGACACGCAGTCCAACAATCACAGCCACGTGCTGCAGATTGGTATGAAAGTCAGAAACCTACGCTAACGATATGTTAGCCCAAAACAAGATGAAATCATCTCCCAACACCAGTTCACAAAGACGCTAATCTGACTGCGCCTGACGGAGACGGTGTGAGTGTGCGGCTGAACCTTTGTTCTCTGGGTGTTACGGTTCTCGAGTCTAGAAAAGAATATTTGGTCTGCTATTTACTACCATGGTTTACTACAAGAGACAAATAAGTCAATGAGGTACTCAGAGCTTTAATCACTCACTTAACATTCCAGTGGCTGCAGCTACGACTCCATTTGTATTGCAAATGGACAGGCCAAAAGACTGTTTCATTAAGTGCCCTGTCTTCTGTCAAGCTGCACTTCCTGTTCCATTATCGGAGATCAATATCGCAGCAGAGGGAGGATGGACTTGCACGTTAAAGCAGTCCCAGTCTGTCCAATGGCAGCTCCCAGCTGGGACTGTAGCCTATGGGAGCTGGACCACAGAGACAGCATGAGCAATGTGTTGACAGTAGTTAGGTAGAGAGTGCTTCATCAGGCTCTCTCCTCAGAGAGTGTGGACCAGCCGGCGCTCGGGTCCCACGGTCCATCAGAAGGTCCCGGGGAAGCCGATTTACTCCGGCCCCCACTGCCCGTAATGGCAGGAATTAATCACAGGTAGCAGGTGAACACACAAACACACACTCACGGACACAACCGAAACCTGGCTGAGCACGCGAGATATGTCCACAACAGAAAGTACACACGGTCTGAGTATCTGCGCACACACACACACACACACACACACACACACACACACACACACACCGTGACCGTAGAAGGGAATCTCTGGAGCCGTTTGTAATCTTACACAAACAACGAGTGTTATATTCCCCCTAATGTGTGTGTGACTCATGCATGACGAATCGACTCAGGCCTGCAGGCTGTTGTCATGGTGGGCTCATGAGAACACACGCTGGCATCGCCTCAGGGAAGCAACCTGTCCACCGCTCTCTCTCCGGCAAGGATGGCACCTGCGCCCGCCAATGAGACGCGTGAACCCGCAGCGGAGGGACCAATGGCTTTTAAGGATTGTGGGAGTATTAGCGTGCATTTATTAAAATTCATGTCAGCAGCGATGTCCCAGATTAGATGGGTCTGAGCGATAGAAAAGCCAGATGCAGGGGAGGCACTTTACTGCACAGGAAGGACAGCTAAAAATGGTCGACTGAGGGCATCAGCGCTGAGTTGCTGCAGGGCTCCAAACTAAATGTAAGAGATAAATAAAACATTTTTAATAAAAAATAAAATGTCATAATCATGTAGCAGCGATGCCCCTTCAGATCTCCAACGAACAAACATCCAATAAACAGCTGTTTGCACCGTAACCACGAGCTGTAATAATACTTTGAAATGATTCTTGAGCGGCATGTTAACATGTTCGTTATTGTAGTTCATCTTGTAAACACATTAACAGCTGTTAATTACCTAATTAATCAGACGGTAAGCTAACGGATCACTAGAGTTATTGTAAACAGTCCATCCTGACGGCTCTGCTCCACATTTCATGAAGACATTTTGCTTAAAACCACAAATATCGACATCAAGGTGGAACGGCTGAAGTCAGTCGGTCATCCTCTGGGGACCCTGAATCTGCCAAACCACCGACCGATCGATGCCTCGGTTAGACACAGCAGCGAGTGTCGCTAAACATAACATTAAAATGAAACATCAGCTGTTAGTTCAGATCATCTTGACCACTGCTTCCTCCGACATGTCAACCTGAGTTTGAGCCACTGAGCAGCTTCCCATTAGCCAAACAGATGCTGTTGGTTTAACTATTAAAACGGTTTAATGCTGTTAAAGAGGTAAAAGCTCAGTTTCCTCAGAAACAAACTGTGTGCGTTCATTTTACAGCTCACAGACCTTTGGAAACAGCAGTGAAGGAAACAGCGTGTACGGTTGACGAGTCAACTCGTGCAGGGCCGCCGCAGGTCCTGCGTGGATGTGTTGTTTTTAAAGTTTTGGGGCCGGCTCCTCTCGTCATCTGATCGTTTCAACTGTCTGGACAACAGATATAATCTGCGGAAAGATGATCTGAGGCTTTCAGCCGCCGGGTGTCCCGGTTGCCCTGCTTAGGTCGTGACATGCAGCACCATCTCGTGACGAGACAGTCCTGTTGGCTTCCTCCCAGCGCCCTGCAGACTGAGGCCATGTGTCTGCTCGCCTGTCTGTGAATAACAGCTCCTCGCTGCCGTCGCCTTCACTCAGTCTTTTTACTCTTTCACCGTCATCTGCTTCCTGTCTCTCACATCTCGCACTCTGTCGCTTCGCTTGTCTCCTCTCTCCTTTAACCAAACTCTTTTCCTTCACGGCCTTCGCAGCCTTTGTTCTCTCCTCAGTAACTTTCTCTTGTCTTTCTCGCTCTCGCTGAGACCCTGCAGCCACGATGACGAGTCCAGCTGATGAGCGGCGCTCTGCTTCCAGTGTCTCGTGAATGAGGGGAAGCAAGTGCTGACCAATCGCTCATCATAGCACCAAGGGAAACAAGCTCTAACTAACCGTTCAACCAGCAGACTCTGCTCTCAGAGTCCAAATCAGGCCAGTCTCACGACTCCACACCACGAACTTCACACTCAGAGCTTTGTCATCAGAGGACGACTCATCCTCTGCCAAAATATCTAATTATATATATACACTCTGCATTTCTCCACATCATTTACTTTATAAACTGGCTGACATTTATTCACTCAATAATTCAGGAGTAGCTCCAGCCAGAGTGAGTCAGTAGCTTCAGGGAGTCGCTTTAAACTGCTAATTCAGACATTTTCTAACGAACCCACGCTGAACCTGTGGTTCTCAGAGACGTCCCAGGAAAACCCCAAACTCAGGAGAACCTGTCCTTCACTGGATGCAAAAGCATGTTTGATACCATCTCCAGAGCTGAGGCACCCGTGCGGCTGAAACGCTCATCAATAATTGCCCATTCTGCGGCCGACCAGAGTGAGTTATTCAAACTAAGATACAAGATATCTCGACATGTAGACCGATGCATAAATCATCACTGCCGTGACCTCACACTGGTGACTAGTTTTGTAGGTTGTGAAATGACTTCATGCTCGACAGAGAGCGACTGCAGGGAAGAGCGGGGGCTGGGAAATAGTAGGGAAGCTCAAATGAGGCACGCTTGTGTAACGTGATGGCTTCTGAAGCAGAGTTTGATATGGAAGCGAGAGGCAAAGGCAGGGAGAGCGCAGACAGGAGCTCTGAGGCGAGCAGGAGAAAACTGTGAATGAAGCCATCGAGGACTTTTAAGGTGAGGTGTCCTCGCACTGCTCCGGATCCTGGCATGTCCAAAGCCTCTGTGTGTCCCTCCGGGTTGCCTAACTCCTCCATCATGTCACTCAGAGGGATTAAAGAAGCTAAAGCCTCGCTCTCGCTGCCATCGGCCACGTCGGACCAGGATTCACATGCAGGGGCAAACTTGTGCACGTCGACTCAGACGTGCAGTAAAAACAGACACAGCGCACATGACAGAGGCGAGCGAGAACAGGTTGTTCTTACATCTCCCAAACTCTCAAGACCACCATCACACACACACACACACACACACACACACACAAACTCACCTTCCAATCATAGTAGAGTGCTGCTGCACGGCAGCCTCCAGGAGGCGCTCTAGGATGGTCCATTCTCCCATGGCTGGAGTCAGGAGGCATCCACCGGGCACAGGAAATCAGGCGGGGGTTTCCCAGTCAGCAGGTGCTGGTGCTAACGTCCCTCTTCTGCGTCTTCAGGTGCACTTGTTGTGCTCAGGTGAGGTAGGGAGTCACTTCAGGTGCACAAGAGGAGGTGAATGTGGCCGAGAAGGAGCTCAGAGGTGCATCAGTGCTGCTGCTGTCATCTGCCTTTATCAAGTCCACACCCACACACACACACACACACACACACCTACACACACACACAGAGTTATCTGGACCTGAGATGGTCGGACTGGAGCGTGTCTATGTTCCGGCTGCACACACACCCACCCTCCTGTGTATCTGTGTGTGTGTGTGTGATTCCCTGCCCATGCACCTGCTCAGGTGAGTGTGTCTGTGTTTCCCCCCTCTGGGTGCAGCTGACCCTGTTCACCTCCTAAACAGCTGCTCTGTCATACACACTGACACACACACACACACACACCTGGTCCAGCACACAGAGCCACCAGCGCTCGTCTACTGCTGCAGCCGTGGAGCCATCAGTCAGTCAGTCAGTCAGTCAGTAAGAGCGGGCCGTCACTCTCTGCTTCTCTGACAGCATCTTGTAGTAACTGTGACCGGGCTCAGGTCCAAACACTCATGTGAGCCTGAGGAACCAGGGATCTGTGTCTCTGCCCGTCCTCCGCTCCTCCATCCTCTTCCTTTCCTACTCTGTCTCTGTCTCTCCTCCAGATATTTTGCAGTGGCTTCCTCCTCCTGCTCCTCCTCTCTGTTGCTCCTCTCCTGCTTTGGTTCAAGCAGCGCTGGGCTGTAGCATTGCTCTCCTCCTCCTGCTCCTCCTCCGTCTCCTGCCCTCTGCTTGAAACCGTGCGCGAGTCGCTGGTTTCCTCCTCGTCCTCTCTGCCTTTCTCTCTCTCTCGCTCTGCTTTTCTCTCAGCGTGCTTTACGAGAGGCAGCTCTCCTTTCCTCTCTCCCCTTCATCTTGTTTTTCCTTCCCACTTGGTTTCTCTCTCTCTCAGCTCGCTCCCTCCACCTGCCTCCGTCTCTCTCTCTCTGTGCCAGTAGTCAGCCAGACCGAGCGTGTGTCTAGAGGATTAGAGAGAGGAATCATCTCTCTGCTCCTCCCCCCTCTCGCTCCCTCTCACTCACTCTCCATCACTGTGTTTATCCCCCCCTTCCTCATCATCTCCTACTGCTCCACCACCACAAACCCTTCTCCACTCTGCTCTCTCGCAACACACTGCTCATGATTTTGTCTCCATTCCTGTTTTTACCATCTCCTCATCAACCAAGCATGATCTGTGCTGTTTACACACACACACACACACACAGACATGAGAGGCGATGCCATGCAAAGGCTAAGCATGCATCGTGTGTGTGTGTGTGTGTGTGATGGAAATGGAATTAGTGACAGTCATCAAGATTTAGAGTAATTTGCTCAGAGGATGTGTTCTCTCTCCCTCTCTCACACACACACTCTGCCATCATGAAAGAACAAGACATCCAACAGAACTGATTATTTTCACTATCAATTAATCTCATGATTGTGTTTTTGATGATTTAATCAATTAGTTTAAGCATTTTATGCGACCAGGGGAGGGGACTCCAACCTCTGAGCTTCAGTTTCTCTAGAACTTCATTCTACGGGTTCTTCAAAGCAGAAAATTAAGGAACAAAATGAGAGAAAGCTACAAATATTCAACACGCTGCTACCTAAGGCTGCTATAATCAGTACCTTTATATCAAATATTGATCATCATCACCTGACTCTGCAGCTCCTCTTTGGTTCACTCTCACTGCTCTCATCGTTTTCACCCACAGCAGCTGTTTCACACGATCAGACTCTGCACAGACACACACACGGAGCTAGCAACGAGCTGCTGACCACAGAGCAGCGTTCAGCAGCTGAGGAGAGAAGTTTCCTTCATGACAGGACAGGAGGCCGCTGCAGCACTGACACAGGGAGGAAGCAGCAGGAACGCTGTGTGTGCATCAGGCAGTCACAGCAGACACACAGCCTCGATCAGCCGCTGCTGTCGTGTTACCAGACTCAAACAAACTGCACATTACTGCATGAGCACTGATACAGGAGCACTATGACAGAAACTGAGCTGCCTCCATGGTATCAGTGATATTCTCCTCTGTTGCACATCATTATGGTAGAAACAATGGCGTGAACTTGATCATATGCATCATATGGACACACACTGTAGATGAATGCTGCTCTGTGTCAGCTGGATGTTCTCCACAGGGAGTGTGTGAGGTGATCATATGTAAACGTTCCTGCCGCCCTGCTTCAATGCACCAGGCTGACGTCTCTGGTGGAGCCTGTTGGGATGTTTGTGAGGATGTGAGACAGGCAGGGGGACATTGAGCCGCCCAAGAAAACAAGCTTTAGATCACATGACTACACACACACACACACACACACACACACACACAGCCTCCATGCAGTGTGGAGCTGAGTGTTTTAGTGGCTTCCTCTGTCACTCCCTGGCTCCACAGAGTAGTAGTAATCTATTCTTAAGGAGGTAAAGAGTGACAGCGCGCGCACACACACACACACACACACACACACACACACACACACACACACACACACACACACACACACACACGTAATCCGTCCAACCCCTCGCCAAGACAATCTGGCAGCACCGTGTCTCACACGTGAGGGGAACGAGGCAAAACGGAGGAAAAAACAAAAACACAAACAGCTGAGCTGCAATCTGTCTCCGTCTGGCATCAGGACACGAGACGACAAGACATTCACGTCATCTCACTACTAACACCATTTCCTTCTGCTGAGCATCCACATAACATACAGGATACATATAAATGTATCCATGTATATATGTATGAATTTATGTTTTACGCTGGGCTGTCTCAGCATCTATTGGCTGAATTGACAGGAAGTGTTCACACATTCATGGCTCCCAGAGGATGAACCCTCCTGACCCTGGTCAGCCCTGCTGTTTCCTCTGGGGCTGGGACGTTTCAGTTTCCAGCCGTTTCATCATTGGCCATCATCAGGTCAGAATGTAAACATATCCCTTTAGTCTTAGTTTCTTTATTGCTAATTAACAAATGTTAATCAGCCTGCTAACGCGCTAAACTCAGACAGCGAACAATGAACCTGCTCAAGATCAGAGTGTTTGTCACCGTGAGCATCGTGCTGACGTTGGCAGGTTCACGCTCCGAGCACGGACACGATGCATTTCATCTTTCTGCACTTTAGATTACACTTTAATTCTTTTTGCACAAGATTAAAAACTGAGTGAACAAAGTGGAAAGACAGAAAACCCGTCTTCATCAGTAAAACACAGATGAAAGACATTACAAGTCGATTTCAGCTCTGACAAACCAGTTTTGTTCAGGGGATGTTACCAGAGTTGGAGGCTTTGCACTGAGTTTGAATCAACACATTGTTGCAGCAGTAAACGAGTCATTAGCGCCGCCGTCACAGACAGCGAGTCCTGAATCGTGTAAGAAAAGGAACAGAACGAGGTTTCCTGCAGACAAACTTCATGGGTCTGCAGGTTAATTCACCAGCAGGTGGTTGGCATGAAAACGCTGATAAGCCGCTGTAATGGGCGGTGGTCAGGGGTCCCACACACACTCTGTCTTATGACTGTGGGGGAAGGGGGGGGTCAGCTGATTTAGGCAGCGAGGAAGGTGGGGGGGGGGGACATCTGTGGGCTCTGAAGGTAAAAGATTACATTTTCACACTGATTAACGGATAAGAAGCTTTGGCGCACCTCCAGGCACCATGGGACAGAGAGAGTGAGTGTGTGTGCGCGCTCGTCCCCGTTCACACCAGCAGGACACTGAAGGCAATTATGGTTTTAAGCCAGCAGGTTGGAATCAATTATCACATTATTAACTTCCTCGAATCCATCTGTCTGCGCCTTTTCACCTGAGATTAAAAACTTAATCTCCAGTTAATCAAGTCATCTAATCACAGGGATTAACACACGCATATGTTTTTCATTTCTGCTGCTTCGTCACTTCGCTTCTTAATCAGCGTCAGCCTGGACGTCACTGCGCCTCCACCTGAACCTGAACGAATCAAACGTGTCTGAATGTTTCATGAAGTTTCCTCCTCTGAGGTGACACTTTAATACAAACCTGAGCGACAGCAGGAGACAGAGGCGTACATGTTTGTTGTTGCACTGACACTGAGAAACATCGCTCAGTGTCCCTGCAGCAGACACCAACACCTCACGTGGCTGGTGCTGTTGTTAGTCGTGGGTCTTCTTCTCATGTACGAGTCGAGCAGTGACACACTGACACTCGGCAGAGCCAGCTGTTTACTGCAGAGTCTGATGAGGGTCATATTACATAATACACACTTTGAACCATCATGGTGTGGCTGCAAAGTGTGAAAAGTGATTTTGGAAAGCGCACAAAGCGGGAAATTCAGTTTGTATCATCGATGTGACGTGTTGACTGGTTCGCTCGGGCCCTCAGCGGTCGCTCAGTTGGATATATACACAGTTCCAGCACGTTGTGGCTTCAGACGCAGCCCCGCCTGCTGTGTCCAGCTCCTCTGGTCTGTGGGTCGGCGTTAAGTGATCTCTCTAAACGCCCTCTTCTCCACATACTTCAGCTTGTGCCTCCTCTTGAACCTGAGAGACGGGGGAGGGGGGGGTCACAGAGAGGTGGAGACACACAGTTTAAAATCAGCTCACACCACATGAACCTGTCTATCGGTGCGAGCCTTCGAGGAGATGTTATGTAAGAGCGAGGCAGAGGTCCTTACTTGGCTCTTTCTCTTGGTTCAATCAGGTTCCTCTTCTGCAGGCTCTTGAAGCGGTCCTTGAGGACGCTGCCCTCTGGCTGCAGAGCAGCCGCATTACAGGAAGAGAAGCAGAGACAAAATCCATGTGAGACAAATGTCACTCAGCTCCCACTCTGCGCTCTATTCCCACCCAAATTACACAATCCCATCAACGGCACAAAGGCTGGTTTATCATTCTGAGGCATAATGGCAGGCGATAAGAGGGAAAAGTGGGAATTCTCCACCAATTAGATCGTATGAAACTGTGATGATCCCAGTGGAGAGAAGTGGGTCGCTGCCGTATTAGAGAATAGGATAAAGCTTTACAGACATTACAGAGCGCTAAAGATAATACACGACTAAATGAACCAAAGACTCATTACAGATAAAGACTCGCACGTCCTCACTGGCAAAGGTCAAAAGCTGAGGCAGCAACGCGCTGACAGACAGTGAAGTACCTTGAGTTGTCGCAGGGAGCCGGCCAGCTCGTCGCTCAGCTGGACCTCCAGGTCTGGAGCCTGGAACCTGAAAACAATAAAAAGGGCCAGCATGTTGACAACAGTGAAACCCTGTAAACACTCGTCACTCTGGGATTCTCTGTTAGCATCTGTAGCTCAGCTGCAGCCCAGGACGAGTGCGACGCAACCAGAACCTGCAGCGGTTTGAAACGCAGCCGCGTGCAGAACTGACATCACGTCCACGGCTCGTCCCTGCTCTGATTTACCGTCATTTACCCTGCACCCGGCCCCTCAGCTCTGCCCCCAAGTTCAACATCCAGACCAGACCAGTTCTCCGGTCTTTGACAGGTTTTGACACCAAGTGCAGTCAGAAAGCTTACGGTGCCTTTGTTGTTGTCGTCGGGCGTTTACACGCAGACACACACTTACTGCTGCATCTGTGACACAGTGAAGATCTCAGGTCTTTCAGCTCTTCCTGTCTTAGACACGCATGCAGGAGGTCGGAGTTGAGCCTCAGTGACCTCTAGTGGTGATTAAAGGACACAGAAACCAGGTCTAGACCAGGGATTTCCAGGGTCTGACACTGATGTGTAACTTAAACTCCAGGCAACACAGGTTTGAATGTTTCCTGAAGCTTAAACTGCAGCTAAGCAAACAGAACCGTGAACGTCATCGTTCTCTAGCGTTAAAAGGCAGTGTTTTAAAGGATGTTGCTGAGTTGCATTATGGGAAACGTAGGATATATTAGTGTTGGAGCTGCTTCCCATGAAACCTGCATCACTAAATCAGTGGAGCAGCCCGTTTACAGATGGTGCGAGGCGAGCGTGCGGTGCGTACTTGAGCTTGCCGAGGCGTCTGGGCTGTGCTTTCTGCGCCTCCTGCTTGGCTTTGCGTTGGGTCTGCTTGGCCTTGGTTTTCTGGTCCTGCTGTTTGATGGAGGCCTTTATGGAGCGAAGCTGGAAGAGCTGCTGCCGCTGGTCAGTCTGCCGCCGGTCGGCCAGACGCTGCTGCTCCTGGGAGGGAAGGAGCACAAACATGGCGTGGACTGTTAGTCCTCTACTGTGGACTCTGTCCGAAAATGGTTTTATGTAAAGGCTGAAGGAGACGTTCCGTAACTTTCAACATTTCTCTGCTCCGGTGCCTGAATGTCTCCTGGCACAACAGCTGTTCATCAGCTGCTAAACAGGAAACAGTCCAATACAGGACACCTGCACCCGTCAATGTGTTTGTCTTGACAACAATACTGTCACATACGACAAACCTACACAACAACAACAACTTACAAGTTAATTAGTTAGTTAAATTGTTAGTTTAATTGTTTCTCTTCAGGTTCCAACTTGCAGCTGTAGTCCTAAAAACAAAAATGTGGTATAAAAAGTTTTATTATTATTATTATTAATAATTATTTTTTTTATTATTTTATAAAATGCTGACATTGAGCGTTTATGAAGTTACAGTTTTAATAAAAAGTGTGTTGTACCTTAATTTTCTCTGCCTTCTCTCTCTTCCTCTGTCTCTCCGTCTTCTTGTCTGATACTGCGATCGCTCCTACAGCAGCAGCATCCCCCTCTTCCTCAGCAGGAGCTGCAGCTTCTTCTTCTTCGTTCTCCTCCTCAACCAGGCCCTCCACCTGCTCTCTCAAGATCGTCTCCTGCAGAACACACGGAGCGGTGTCAGATAAACTCAAACATCCACGCCTCCACGACAGAAGGAGCAAAGTGAACATGGAGGGATGGAAACGGTCTGCACCTCTGTTGCTGTGTCCTCTCTGTTGACGGCCAGCTGTCTCTGGATTTTGTCGTCCTCCTTCTGTTTCTTCACCTCCACCTCGTGCGCCTCCTGCAGCAAGGCCTGGGTTCACAGAGAGAGGGGTTACAGGTCAGAGCAGGTCATTACAACAAGAGTCACACCATGGTTGTGCGAGCTCTACCGTCGCTGGGCGGCGGAGTTGGGCCTCACCTGATGGGAGAAGAAGTCTGGGTTGTAGGACCCTCCAGGCGCGATCACCTCCACAGCAGGAAGCACAGACGGCTTCTCGTTCAACCTCTCTGGACGCTGACGAAACAGTGATGCAGCCCCATCGGTCAGACTCAAACCAGCACACATGAATCATAACAGGCGCGTCGCCTGCTGACGGCTCTTTAGATCACATCATTGTCATTTATAGGTTGATTCTCACCTTGACAAGCTTCTTGCCCGTCTGTTGAAGGTACCAGGGGTCGGCTGCATCTTTGGCTGCATCTTTGGCTGCATCCAGAAGACAAATGGTTTCAAACACATGAGCACACACACGTGCAAACGTGCATATTTTCAAAATAATCTGCCAATCAGATCTGTGATCACTTCAGGTGTCTGCATGTTGAAACAATCAGTGTGACTTGGTGCATGCTAACTTCAACATCTGGATCTCAGAACAGAGTCTGTGCATTTACGTTAACACGTTTATCCTCAGATCCCAGACGACTGTTCACACAACAGTCGTCTGAGCTCCTGTGTGTCGTCTTCACATTCCCGAGAAGGAAATACTGGGAGCGCAAGGATGGGATCATCACTGGACACACACACACACACACACACACACACACACACACACACACACACACACACACACACACACACGGCACTCACACTCTTGTCCCCATATGTCATAATATTCTCTGTCTGGGTTGTTGTTGGCCTCCGTCACCGCCTTCTTGGTCGTCCTGGGGACCGGCCGTCTGTTCAGCAGCTGTTTCTGCCTCCGTGGCACCACGCCTTTGGCTGCCAGCTGCTCGGCCTTCTGGGCGATGCGACGCAGTTTCTTGGCGTTGGGTTGCTGATAGGCCAGCACACTGGAGGGGGGAAGGAGTGACATGATGAGTGATGGAGAGGAGTAACTAGCACTCGCACACTAGCACTGTTCAATGACGTGTGTTTGCAGCTCCTCAGATCCCAGGACACCATTCACACAACAGTCTCCTGGGCTCCTGTGTGTCATCTTCACATTCCCAGGAAGGAAATACTGGGAGCGCAAGGATGGGATCATCACCGGACGCACTCAGAGCATGGAAATAAACAAAAGCATGGCTGATTTTTAAACCTAGAGAACGTCTTCCTTCAGTCAGGTGGGAGGAGAACAGACTACTTAAGACCTGAATCCGACCCAGGAAATAACATGTGAGGGGAAACTGAAGAGCCGTAAAGCACAGTGTGGTGGATACTGACTCTTTAGCTGGTGGAACCAGGGAGTCGTGCTGCAGGATCAGGTCTATCCTCAGAGGACGGGACGCCTTCCCTTTCCTCTTCTTCCCCTCGACAGGTTCTTCCTCTACTTCGCAGAGAAAGCACAGCTTGATTCAGCATCAAGAACACTTTACGTACAACGCAAGGATGGAAAATCCAAATAGCAGTTAAATGTCCACTCGGGTGTGTTTCTATGTGTTTACCTTTCTGTTCAGCTTTCTTTGGCTGTCCAACATCCAAAAAGAACAAACTGTCATCTGACTTCTCAGACAGCAGACCCCTGAAACACAAAGAGATTAAGATTAAGACATTTAAGACCTTTCCAGTGTTTTACATCTGGAGTATTTGTTGAATTTATGTGTTTAATGTAATAAAATATCAGACAAGAGTAAAGACACATTAAAAAGGTTGATCGATGGTCACTGAATAAACTGATTATTCTATTCAATTCCCATGAAAATACTGAATATCCTTTAACACCGGATACAGTGTGTGAGTTAGATTTCGGTTTGTTTTGTTGTGTTGTCTTCCCGCAGACCCTCAGCTTCAGCGCTGTTTCCTGGATTTAAGCCATATTTCCTGATTTTAAACGGACACACAGGCCTCAGTGACAGAGGCCATCAGCTATAGAGGCGTGTATTGAGCCTATCAGAGGCCATGAGTAACTGGACACAGCAGGCTGGTATAAGAAGCTAACAGGGTTTGGGCTGTGCCCGTGTGTGTGAGGACCACCACGGGACATAATGAAACTGGACTCTGAGCCAACGACATGTTTTACTGATTTGGTCAAACAGCAGCTGACTCTCACAGTGCGTCGTCCCCACGTATCTCTGCCCAAACTCACCCTGTGGTCCTCTCCTGGTGCCGGACGTCCTCTAAAAACTCGTCTACGTCATTAATGTCGCTGTATTTGTTCCAGTTCTTCTTCTTGTTCTTGTTCACGCGTTTCCTCCTAATACTGGCCGCGGGCGCAGCGTCTGAAGTGGACTTTAAGTTGAGAAAACCTGGCTGTGACGCCGCCACGCGCTTCAGCCTCCTGGAGGACGCCATGTTGGAGGACTGAAGAGAAACACGCTCCTTCTTCTTCTTCTTCTTCTTCTGTGCTTGCGTGACACCGCAGCGCCACCTGCAGGGCAGAGAGTGCAAATGCAACGAGAGCTGAATACACGTAAATAAAAGTTTAAACTTGTTTTTTCCCTTTTCTGTGTTATATTTAATAAGCCCACGATAATTACTTTTATTTACAGCAGAGGGCGTATGTTAATATGGTTTAGCGTGATACCAGGAAATAAAAATTACTGCTTCGTTTGGTTATAAATGATAGATTTTACAATTATTACATAAAAATAAAATTCAAAATTCTATGATTTTAGTTTTTGAAGTCTGAAAGCCCGACTGTCACTCTCTTTATGTTGTCTCAGATATCAATATTAATTGTGTTGCCTGTTCGTTCCGGGTAAAACACATGAACTGAAGAGCTTATAACAATAAACTAAATTAACAAAACTGTCAATAATCAGGTTTGATGGCAAACTTGTTGCACGACATTGCAGCTGAGTGTTAGTCATGCAACTGTTTGTCATGTTGCTACATGTATGTAATATGTTTGTCCCAAATGCATCATGGGAAACGTGTCTCCTGTTGCTTTCCTATGTTCTTTTTCCTTTTTTTCCTCCCTTCGTTTTATTGCGAGAACAACGCTTTAGAGACCCAAGAATACATTCGCGTTTTTAAGCTGCAATCTGTCCGTAAGTTTTCAGAGGTAAGTATCACCATTTTAATAAAACTCCAATCTATCATTTAATATTAGTCTAGCTCTCGGATGGAAGTGTTTTTTCGTTTATTTTCGTTGAGAAAGAAAACGCAGATCAGTCGTGCTATTATGTGCCTGCTCGGGGAGTCGGGGACCTAAAAGACATTTGCGATCTGCTCGGATTTGACTCGGAAATGCGCCTAAAGTGAGGGGTCATCTGACAAAATATTGTTCATCAATTGATGCCCTGACATGTCTAGTGTAATTTTCAAAAAGTATATTCCACTTTCGTGCCGCGGTTTTTATGTTCTTCCGTCGTTTTTAACATCACCCTCGTCGTTTGCTACAACGATTTTTCCTTCCCGTTTACATTCTTCTCGCCAGCAGCCAGCCATCATCTTTTGGTGTGCTAGATTGCCGACACCGGGCAGCCGGGGTGGGCGGGATCGCCTGGTTTCCTTCAAAATAGCTCATTCTGAATAAAAAATCAAGGCTCGTAAGCAACCGGGCAGCACACTGTCACGAAACGAACGAACCTCCGTTCAATGCGCAAGGGGCGGGGATTATCGGGAAGTGATCGTGCTATGATTGGTCGAAAGGTTAACAAATCCCGCCTCAAAGGCTTGTATATGCACTGTGATTGGTTGAAACGATAAAGAGCCGTACTTTGATAGGATGCCTTCGCTGTCGCTTTGCACGCAGTCGTTGCATAAGCTGCCCTGGATATATTTTAAAAAACGGAGGCTCCTAGTGTTGATATCTTAAAAATTCCACTCTGACTGAAGAGTAGAGGCTGTCGTGTCGATGTAAAGATCTACATAAAATAAAATGAAACAGGAAAATGCAATTTTTAGCCTTCACATCATGTTCCCCGGAGCTGCTCTGTTGCACGTGAGCCCTTTGTGGTCAGTTCACCAACAAAAAACACGTTATCATGTGTCCTCAGGTGATCTTCAGTAGCCATGGCTCGTACCAAGCAGACTGCCCGTAAGTCCACTGGAGGCAAAGCCCCACGTAAACAGCTGGCCACAAAGGCTGCTCGCAAGAGCGCCCCTTCCACTGGTGGTGTCAAGAAGCCCCATCGTTACAGGTGAGATAAGCAAAAAAAAAACAAAAAAAAACACGCTGTGTGATTTTCACTGAGTCAAGAGCCTCCGAAACAGACAGAAACTGGTTTTGAACATGGTTCAAAATGTCCTCCAGTCTAACTGAACCAGGTTTACGAGTCCTGTAGTTCAGCTATAAAAGACTTTCTTATCATATTCTCCATTGTAAATAAATTTAAATGTATTGTCAAGGCCTGGTACTGTGGCTCTGCGTGAGATCCGTCGTTATCAGAAGTCCACTGAGCTGCTGATCCGCAAGCTGCCCTTCCAGCGCCTGGTGAGAGAAATCGCCCAGGACTTCAAGACCGACCTGCGTTTCCAGAGTGCAGCCATCGGAGCTCTGCAGGTCAGCAGCACTCACTGCGCAGCATGATTACACTGACAACATGTTTCATCATTACGGCTAAAACCCAGTGTTTCGACTCTGTCACCTGCAGGAGGCCAGCGAGGCCTACCTGGTGGGTCTGTTTGAGGACACCAACCTGTGCGCCATCCACGCCAAGCGTGTCACCATCATGCCCAAAGACATCCAGCTGGCACGTCGTATCCGCGGGGAGCGTGCTTAAACGCTCTCCTCGGTCTTTCTCCTTTTCACCTCTTCCTGACCTTCCTTCACCAGTCTGTCTCTCCGTCCCTCTGCCCCTCACCTGCTCCCTCCCCCTCTCCCTCCCTGTGTTAGTAGTGTGTAGAGGAAAACTGATTATATTATGGAAAAAGTGTATAGTCGTGTTTTTCTTAGTGCTCTCGGCAGCAGACTTCTAGGGTACTCTTTTTTTGTGCATGTACCGACTCTTTGGTGATGAGGTCTCCTCACGCACACGTCTCCCAGTTTGCACTGTTTCTAGTCTGCCTGTGTAGGAGGGAGGATGATGTGCGGTGCGGGTTGACTGAGGACAAAGATGGAGTGGAACAGTGCAAATCTGGGTGGGACAGACGGGAGGGGAGGATGGGTGTTTGTCTGCTGAGGGACTCTGGTCTCTTTTCTGCAGCAGGGTGCTAGAAGAACTTCACCGGTCCTCTTCTCCTGCTTTCTATCCTCTGCCAGCCTCGCTCTGAAGCGTGCAGAGACGACAGTGCTCGTCTCATCTCATGTCAGCTGAGGCAGGAATTTCTGTCCCTGCGTGTGTCTGCGTGAGTATCGGCTCTGATCACCACAGCAAATTGTATACAATCCATCAGCATCGTTGGAGAAGTTGATTTATGATTACCATATTGATCATTGCTGTCATCCATCATTTTTATTTTTCTTTCCTTCAAAGCCAGATTCATGCATAGGAATTATTTTTCTCACCTCAGACTATTTGTGGATAACATGGAGACGGGGGGATAAATCAGATTAAAACACTGCAGAGAACAAAAACAAAAAAACAGATTTGAAGAGTTTTTTCTACTGAAATGTGAAGCTACTGACTCGTTTAGGCACCAAAGTTTGATCCTCTTGTAGAAACTCCTTTCCTACCCGACACAAGAGTTAAACATCACCTGTTTTCATGATGTTCAAATTGGTTTCCTTGAATTACTTAAAGCCAAAGTTTGAAAGCTCATGCTTGGTGTCAGAGATCCTTTTGTTTTTTAGCAGTGGCTCATTTTTTAATAAAGTGACCTTTTTATAATAAAGGTGAATTTCGGTTTGTAACATTGTCCAAAACTAAAAGCTCTCAAAGTGTGAAAATGATTTTTTAAAAAAGCAAAATAACTGATTCAAATGTGAAAATGTGTTATAAATCAGTGTTACATGACGGATAATCCTGCTCATGTTTTCTGTAAACGTCCCCCCCTTTGCTTCTGTTTCTGTTCCTCCGGATCAGTTGATCGTCTGTACCGTTTCTCAGGTTGACTCGTCACCCTTTTAACTTAATTTTTATTCTTTTTTTGCTCAATTTGATTTTCTTTTTCTTTTTGTTCTTTTTTTGAAATGTTGAGGATAATGTTTCAATTAAACAATGTTTGTAATTTCCAGATTTGTCATATAAGGTGGTAATAAATGGATGTTACACACACTTCCTGTCTCAGTGGTGATGCCTGCTTATAATTGACTCACACTGATCATTAAAGTAATGCAGGTTACATCCCATTACAGCTGAGAGAAACTGCACCTGTGTGATGCTTTTAGCAGGAAACTAAAGAGCCACACGTCACTGCAAATACTCGTGTTTTACCCTGTGAAACATCTTGTCTTGGTGCCGCTGGCGTCAAAGAATGCCTCTTAAATTACCAGTAATCAATAAAATAAAAACACATTATAGCCTTCAACCTCCTTTAAAGTAACAGAACATGAGCTGTAATGCTGTATCTATGCGTCCTTACTGTCTGTAGCCTTCTTACAGTAGATCCGTTTCACCACTAGATGTCAGTGCAACATCGTGTCTGTTGTGGGAACATGAACAGTTAGAGCTGCACTGATGGGAGACTGAGCTGGAGCGAAAGAGCACGCTCACCTTCATCAGTCTGAATGATTTCAAGTGTTTCTCTAATTCTACTTTTGTTATAATCATAAGAATGAAATATGATTAACATCTGTATTCACTGGTAAAATAGAATTTAATTCAAACTCAGATTCACGTTAAACTTTTCATTAATCATTCATTTCATTTGTAATGTTTACATCTGTCACACACACACACGCACACACACATGCACACACACACACAGACGTTACACGTCCAGTGTAACAATTAATATCCTTTTCTGGGTTGACATCATTCCCCTCATCAGTGTTTCATTTCATCCTTCTACTTCCTTGATTAAAAGGGATAAAGCCATGCCCTCAGCCATATTCATTACAATGAAACACACACACCCATGTCTCCGTGGCTTCAGCTATACTCATTACAATCAAACACACATCGACAAACAAACATCTAATCAAACACCAGCCTTTAATCCTGTTGTTTTGAATGGGCACCACAGCTATGTACACACACACAGACACACACACACACACACACACGCATACAGTCAGGGTCATTTGTGATCACTAATATTAATACTAATGATAAGGATGACAATAATAATAATAATAATGTATATCCACATTGCCCCTAGCAACAGCTGGAGTACAGTACAGGTTCCCTGGTCGATATGTGTGAAGCTGATCTCTTTACAAAGGTTTGTCATTTATTATATTTGATCTGAGAACATTTACAGTTGTACCCACACAGCCGACGACTATCCCGTCATAATAATTTCTAAAACTGAATCGCTCATCTTTTAGGTTTCTTGCCCTCTTTGCTTTCAGTCATTTTCCCAGGCTACACTGAAATCTGGCTTGGCGCAGTAAACCAGATAATTATACATTTAGATTAGATTAGAATAAAAAGACAGCTAACTCTCAGCTAATCTAACTGCAGGATTACAGCATATCAAAGAACTGTTTATTGCAGGATTTGGATCCAAACACTGTGAGAGAAGCCTGGTATGTAGGAGAGTCAGCCTTTTATTCTTCTAAATGATCCGTAATAATGATGAATTATTATGGCTGCATAGTGTGGACAGTCTGGAGATATTTCCACTGAGATTCCATTTTATAAAGGAGCAGTTTTTACTGGAAATGAGTCAAATAAATCAGTTTTACAGTTATTCTGTGGAAAATTATCATCACCCACTGGAGAACAAACCGTCCTGTAGTGGACCAGACCCGTTCATACGTCTGAAGAGCTCCTGTATGTGCATAGTTATTTCTTCTGACTGTATGTCTTTGTCTGTGTGTGTGTGTGTGTGTGTGTGTGTGTGTGTGCAACTGTGCATTCGCCTTCCACAAGGTCTGCGTAGTGGCGCTCCATCTGTGGCACTCAGGGGATTAAAGCCAATCTGTCTGTCTGCCTCTCAAAGTGCTGACCGTCAGACCAGCACCAGATTAACACAGTGCTGGGATTGGTGGGGGGAGGAGGGGGGCGGGGGGAGCATGGGTGAGGAGAGATGGGGTGTGGGTGGCAGAGAGTGGTGGGTGGATGTTGAGAGAGAGAGAAAGAAGTCTGTGTGTGTGTGTGTGTGTGTGTGTGTGTTAGGAGAAAATGGGGGGCAGAGTGGGCAGGGGCAGGTTGAGAGGTTGACCCCAGATTAGTACACAACTGGTACAGTGTGTGTGTGTGTGTGTGTGTGTGTGTGTAGGCAGGGGTTTTACAGACATGGAGCAGAGAGGGACAGAAGGTGGAGAAGGAAGAGGGACAGATGTACAGTATATGGTGGGTGGATGGACGGGGGCGTAGCTGACACAACACTGAGCTGAGCTGCTGAAGTCCTTTTATGAGAGCAGCTCGTGTGGAGGAGCGGACAGAGATGGAGACACAGGTGGAATAGATCCTGTAAATGTTTCAGCTACGTCACAGCGTAGACGATGTGCCAAAACACCAGCGTTCAGCAGGTAACTGTGTAACAAAGGCCCCAGAGTGTCTCAAACAGAAACTCTTACTATGACTCATCCAACCACATCTAAGAGATCAAACATATGACAGGTAACCTCTCCTCTTCACACACAAACTGTCGCTGATCTTGGGTTTTCTTGACCCACACCAGTTTGAACAAAGTGTCATCAAAGGCAAACGTGTTAACGCCTGTCACACGTTCACACACACCTGGTTACTCACCACAAGAAGCGGGTGCTGATCTCTGGGCTGCCTCATGCTAATGCAATGTGCAGCTACTGATAACAGAGAGGTTATATATGATGGTTAGCATGCTAGCATGCTACTTAAATGGAGCATAATGAACACACCAGTGTTGTGTTGCAGTGAGTAAAAATCCAAATCAGCAGGTAACATCAGCGCTGAGTAAACTGAGCCTCACCTGCAGAGAGGGGAGCACAGGTGGCACAATTAGGAGGAGAGTGTGTGTGTGTGTGGGGGGGGTCAGTCATGCTGTGGGTTAAGGGCTGGGGCTGGGGGAGGTGAGTGGGTTCAGGCTAGATTAATGTGGTGTACTAGTGCACACAGAGACATGATGAGTGGGGGGTGGGGGGACCTACTATGGGTGGGGTGGGGTGGTGGAGGGAATGCTACCAAGGATTAACCATGTAGCCATTAGTACAGCCTGGTAGTTAGCTAGCAATGCAGCTAGGTCAGTGGACACACATACAGTTTAACATGAAACACCCACAATGCCGAGAGTTTTATTATTCACAGTATATTCAACAGATATTACAGGTTATGACGGGCTGCAGAGATATATCACTGAACACATGAGTGTATGTGTCTGACGCAGGGTCTGCAGAGCTAACACAGTCTGCACGGTGTGTGAACTGTGCACAAACGCGCTGGAGTCAAGACCCACTGTCCTGATATGAAATGGAGCATCCAGCTGAGGGGTCACTGCTGTGACACCACAGAGGAGGTCCACAGAACATCTCAATGCAGCATCACCATGTTCTGTAACAGGAGTTCCTGATCGCTCTTTGAAAGTGTGTGAATGTGAAAATGTGCATGTGTTGCAGGGTGAAACTCTGCACAGTGTAGCTGCAACATCAGCAGTGATACAGGATACAGTGTCTGCAGGAATTAGACTGCCCCCGTCCAAAGTATAGTCTCACTCACTGATCATGACTGTGAGTTTTGTGTGTGTGTGTGTCTGACAGGCCATGTGCTTCTCTAGTCACACAGCAACTAGAAACAAGCAGGGCGGGAGAGGAGAACATGCACGAGTCTGTGCAGACACACACACACACACACACACACAATCCCCATGTCATCATGCTGTGATGTGTCTCTGCAGCTCCCCCCAATGACCATTTACAGCACTGCATAAAACACACGCCACAGACAAAAACACAGGTTTATACTAAACAAACAAAAGTCAGCAGGCTGTAAAATTCAGTTTTTAGCTACTTAATGTCGCCGTCCTGCTAAAGAGACGCTGAAACGTTCGAGTGAACATAGTTCTGTGTCTGACACAAACCTTAAAACAAGAACTCGCAGCATGTTTCACAGCTAAACCAGGAAAATAAACATATTCATAGTTTCTGTCTTTATTGTTTTTCTCCATTGTTTATTGAACTTCTTTGACATCAATCTTCATTTCACTAAGTAATTTTTGACAACAACATGTTTTACGATCTTATCCTATTGTTATACGTAATAATTCAGTTTAATTGGAAAATAATGATAAAAACATCTGTGAGTCACCTCTGTGTGTGACTTCTATATCAGCTGTAATGATATTTAGAGGACACACACACACACACACACACACACACAGCCATATTATGGTGGTACACAGTAAATATTTATGTGAGTGTGTGTCCGCCCGTCAGTCGTAAACAGGTTGATGTGTTGTTGTTGATGCAGACACACTAACATGTAAATGTCGACTGAGTCACAGAGATGAAACAAACATGTTGACTTGTTTCCAGAAGAGGGGTGTGTGTTTGCGTGTGTTTGCGTGTGTGTGTGCCTCTGTGCTGGTATGTTTGCGTGAGCGTGAGTGCATCAGTGTGTGTCTGACTAATATTTTGTAAGTTAATGGACCCCCCCCCACCCCATCAGTTTGTGATTGGTCTGTGGCTCCAGCATCGAGGATTAGACCATGTTTCCCCACTTCACGTCCCCTGTTCCTCTCTCTCTCTCTCTCTCTCTTTTTCTATTTCTCTCTCTCTTTCTCCCCACATCACATGATCCGTTACATCACGGGATTGAGGTCAGAGCTGGATTAGGCCGAGCTACGCGAGCGAGCGAGAGAGGCAACGCTGGAATTACTGAAAGTGAGGGAGGAGAAGTGGGAGGGGGCGGCTGTTCAGATGGGCACAGATGAAGAGAGGAAGGAAAAGAGAGAGAAGGAGAGAGAGAGATGAGGGATACGACAGAGACAGAGACAAAGACAGAGGAGGAGTGGGGGCATGGAGACAGGCAGAGGTCTCAGTGTCGCGTCCCATGCTCTGAATGCATTAAAGTGTGTGTGACAACGTGCAGCTGTGTAAGAATAAAACTTGTATAATTCAGCAGAAGATGAAGTGTGTTCTCCATGAGAAGAGTCAGATAAAGAGGCAGAAACATGGTGGAGTGATGGGGTCAAAGGTCAAACGCTCATGCAGGAAGTCTGCACCGTGGTCTCCTGCAGCACAGCGCTCACTGTGGCCCCACATCTCCTGTCTGTGCCCGAGTCTGACTGAAGAGAGTATGTCTCCACTTCAATAGGGTGAAGTTTGCTTTTTTGTTGCACAATGAACTTAAACGTTCCAATAATCAGCAGTTTATGATAGAAATGTTCACATTATGGATGAATTTAAGAATTGAATTCAATCAGTTTTGCATAGTTTGCTCATGTAAAGTGCAGGTGGTGGTCACAGCCTGCTGATGCAGAGTTTAAATGTGAATGTGAGGGAAATGTTCCTGTTACTGTTTTTAATGTTGAATTCCAGGGAGTATTTTAGATTTTACATTTAAAACTGATAAGGAGCATGATGTCCGTAATGTCCGTTTGTGACTATATTAGAGGACAATCTGTGGCAGAAATATGTTTTTTATGTCTGTGACTCTGTTTTTCATCTCATGGCCCCTCAGATTTATTGATTTTGACAGAGAGGTGCTGACACAAGAGTCAGCAGAGTCTAAAGTGTTTAAGTCAACGGTCTGCCGTCATGTGTGAGACCTGGATGACACACACAACCCTAAAAAAGACAAGGAAAGTTAAAGACTCCTCGGTGTATTTGTCCCGGTAAACACACGGGATCCTAAACTGACCCTGTGCTGGCACGGCAGAGATCAGGGTGAACCTGTGAGAGCCAGACTGCAGATTAGACGACAGCACACTGGCATGACACTGGAGCTGGGTGGCCTGACTGGGCCTGTGGTTCCTGCAGCCGGCACGCCGTCCATCCAAGGTCACGCAGAGGCAGTCACACGGCGAAGAAACACGACATTTTCAGGGAGAGGTGGGCAGCTGTGACCTTTGGTGTTACCGTTTACAGCGAAGAGGAACAGAGCAGTGAGAGATGTGATGAGCTGAAGTCTGCGGCGGCGCTACGTCTTCACTCATTTCATCTCCCTGTACACGCTGATGTTTGCCTCACTACATCTGGGTTATGTCGGGGGGGTTCTATTTTTATTTGCAAGAGGTCAAAGTTTAATTAACGATACTTTATGTCCCATGATGCACCGGGCCTGCTCGAGCATCTGTCACAGGAAGGGGGGGGGGGGGGGGGGGCATTGGAACCAATTTGTCATCTGGACAGAGAGAAGGCTTTAATCCTGCCGATGAAAAGAGAAATGTCAGGAGGAGAAAGATGGACACACAAGTGGAGGGATAGGAGAAGTGGGATGATGAGGAGAGAGTGACAGCGCAGAGAAGAAGAAGAGGAGGAGGAGGAAGAGGAGGACGGGAAGGAGGAGGAAGAGGGAGACGGTAATCCCGTCTAATTCACTTAGTGTTGCGCTGAGGGAGCAGGACACTAAGAGGATTTGGGACATTCTCTAAATTAGATCAGCAAGAATAACAAACTGCAAGGAGAGGTAGAGTGGAGGGAGCGAGGGGGCACACTGGGAGAGGTGGCACAAAGGAAGGGGCAGATGAGGGAAGGTGGCATGAAGGAAGGGGCAGACAAAGTGATGCTGGGACAGGAGAGGCAGGTTGCAGCATCAGGAGAGGGACATGAAATCTCTGAGAAGAGTTTGGAGGAAAATAAAAAGTTTGTTGCTTCACTTTATAAATGAGAGTGAAGCGGCAAACACAGTTTCAAAGATCAGCTACCTGTTGCCGTGGGTAACCGAAATGATTCACTCAGTGTCTCTGATCACATTTGTGTTTGATGCTCTAACTAACTCCGAACGCCACATCCCATAATCCAGTGCAACATATCATTAATCTGCAGCTCTAAACTCTGACTTTTACTATTAGTGATATTAACTAGGTGTTAAGTTGTAATCTGCAGTAAAGCCCTTAGCAGAAGTGTATGCTGAGGTTGACAGTGGCTGGTTGATCCATTCATACTGTAATACTGATCCTGTTACCACTACTGGCTGCAGATCACACACACACACACACACACACACACACACACACACACACGCTGCAGCTCTGTGTGATTTAACAGCATTGCTGCTCGTTTACCAGTCTGATTTAACAACTCGTGCAGATGATTACATCGATTTCTAACGTACGATCCATAAAAAGGCCACAATTCAAATGCCTTCTGTCGAAACCATGATTATTTTTGTAATGTTGTTTGACTGAATCGCTAACAGGCTTAAAGCTCTCCGCTGATCAAATCACTGTCAGACTCACAGATATTCCACCCTTCATTACCCATAATGCAACTTACAGCAAACCATTCAATTTGAGCATCTCCCTTGTGGCAGCTAGCGTAGCTTTGAGTTGTTAGCATCCAGCAGAGATGAGCAGTGTGCTCCACCCTGACACTGGTTTCATATTCACACTCATTCTCTTTAACCTGATGCTGACTCAGGTCAAAACATCACTTGAGGAATCTGATTACATTCCACACCGCCTCCTCTGTGCAGCCACACAACTGGCTTTGTACAGCTGTGCTTCATACAGCACCTGCAAACACACCTAAAGGTGTCAGCGCTGGCAGAGCTCCACCTGAAGGGGTGAAAGGTTGAAGTATAAATCACATAAAATAGATGATCGTCTCTTTCTTCTGAGGATCCAGACTCTGTGTGACGTTCTGTGTGACCCATGATTCCAAACTGCGTCTGCGAGTTGACACTGCTGGTTTCACCTGGTCTGACTTTGTTTTGTTCCCACACAGCAGCACAAACTGTTCCTCGCTCTGAGATGATTCAACTCACCGTGGATTTCTTTTTCATTTTATTCTGTTCTGTGCCCAGGCAAACAGCAGCGTGACTACGTGTGTGTGTGTATGTGTGTGTGTGTGTGTGTGTGTGTGTGTGTGTGCACCATTGTCTGTGTAAACATGTTCAATGAATTTATCCATGTCTTGTCTCTGCAGCCGTGTTTGCATGTGTATGCATGCATGTGTGTGCATGTTAGTCTGTGTTCATATAGTTATATGTGTGCTTGATGATTGCGAATGTGCATGCGTGCGTGTGTGTGTGTGTGTGTGTGTGTGTGTGTGTGTGTGTGTGTGTGTTTGGGCGCACGCTCAGCGCGTGTATGCTTGGCGGCGTTAGGATTAGGAATCGATTAAGAGGAAAATGGACTGCAGGCAGGAGGGAGGAAGAAGGGATGAAGGGAGGGAGGGAGGGAGGGATGATGGGGGGGTCAGCTCTGGCAGCAGCCTGTGGCATGATTACAGTGTGGCTGTAGAGCAGGCTGGCCACCAGCTTGTTTGTTGGAGATTAGAGGAGGAAAGAAATGAATCATATTTCTAAGTCCTGAGTGTATCTATGTCTGTGTCTCTGCGCTCAGAGTCCATATGCTGCTGCTGTGGGATTACAGGAGCACACTGCAGAGCACAGGAGGGGGTCCGTCCGTCCATCCAGCCATCTATCTATCTATCTATCTATCTATCTATCTATCTATCTATCTATCTATCTATCTATCTATCTATCTATCTATCTATCTATCTATCTATCTCTCTCTCTCTCTATCTATCTATCTATCTATCTATCTATCTATCTATCTATCTATCTAAACTCTAAAGTATAAATTCATCAGAGCAGCGATTCGACCCGTTTTCTCCTGGACGGCCATTAGAGCCCGTTGGTGAGCTCAGTCTGCGGCGTTCTGTAATGAGCTTTTGGGGTGCAGGGCCAGTGTAATGCTGTGTCACCATGAGGCTGAACCCAGCTCTGTGTTCTCAGGCTAAATCCCAGTCAGAAGGTGCAGACTCGCTGTTACTGGGCAAGTCTGTGAAGAGACGTGCAACAACCGGCTGTCACCAGCATCACTGGTAAAAGTAGTATAAAAGTGAATAAAAGCTAAATCATGGTCAGATGATCTCCAGTGGCTTCGCTGATTGCTTTCTGCAGATTCTGCCTTCATATGCAGAGATCTGTTCATAGAGATCAACATTAACTGCATGCTGGTGCAAGCAGGTGTAATGTTTACCATGCTCACTATCCGAGTTAAGCATGTTAGCATCTTAACATTTGCTAATTAGCACCAAACCAAAAAGTACAGCAGAGGCTAATGGGAATATTAGCATGGCAGGTGTATAGTCATAAACCAAAGTGATGGACAAATGAAATGTTTGAGCTGGTGATGGTGCTGAAGGAAAAGCTGACAGATCACCTGAATCATTACGGTGCATCCTCTGGGGACCATGATTCGATAGCTGACATGATGCTTCAGGACCAGAGTGGTGGACTGACAGAGGCACAGAGGCACAGAGTCACGGTGTGAGCGTAGCTGAATGTCAGCGCAGGGCAGCAAAGCGTGTTACATGTTCTCCTCATGTTGTGCCTCCTCTCACCGTGAGCTGAAACCTTTCCTCCAGTGCACTGGTCCCCACCCGGTGGTGCTGACCCTCTGGCCTCCCGCTGGATGCAACACACACAAATATTCAGCATCCAAAATAATCTGCCCATCTCTCGTACTCCGGTCAGGAGCTGGCGGGATCGCTGGGACTCAGTATTATTGTCAGTTCTAATCTGTTTTCTGTCCTCTCTGCCCTGTTCCCTCTCATCTCTGCCTTATACCCACTCAACCTTCCTGTATGGATTAGTGGAGCGCTCCCAGAAACTGATTCCCACTCTCCCCTCTCTGGACGCCCCACGCTCCCGTGCTGCTGTCCCAAAGTACAGAGACATGGGAGACTGACTCGTGTCCCAGGTGCTGCTCTACCGCCACTCCACCCTTGCAGCCCATACCCAGGGATTAAACGGTTAAATGCAATGACTCACAGGACACAGAGCGTTTTAATGAAGTGGTTTAATGTCTCAGAAACATTGTAGCTATCTAGCATGGTAGTGGTGAGACTGGTCGAACACAGGAGACAAAATGAAACATACAAAATAATTCATGTCAGAAAAATAAGCAGAGAAGATTAAAGTCATGCAAAAGATAAAAGTACAGTAAGTGATTAAGAAGCATCAACAGCATTGTATCCTATTACTGCTACTTTTACTGGATAAACCCCTGAGTTTGAAAAAAAAGAAGAAGAAGCAGAAACCAGAAAAATATAAACCGAAAAAATAAAAAGTTGGCAGTTTTCTAGAAATTAAGAGAGAGAGAGAGAGATTCTGTCGGGCGGAGCGCCTGCGTAACAACGCCATGCTGAGAGCAGACATGATTGCATTTTCAAGTTTCAATATTTACAAAAGAACAAGAAAAAAGTATATTAGCAACGACCGAGTCAGCTGCAGACATAATATTAATGATAGTAATAATACTGATAATAATATCAACCTCAAAACAAATTACCACAAATTTTACTTCAACGAATTCACAAATGTTTTCAAAGAAACATAATATTGTTTAATTCTAATACAAAAAATAAATCAAACGATACATCAAACACGTAAAGTGGTGCCCATCACATCTTTACAGGTTGGAGTTGAGAGAGGCACCAAACTCTCTGTGCAAAGGGGGGGCGGCAGCATGGCGGCTGCGTGGCGGCTGCGTGGCGGCTGCATGGCGGCTGCGTGGCGGCTGCGTGGCGGCCCAGTCCCTTCCCTTTCTCTGGTGCAGTCGTCTCTCCCGTCAGACACCTCACTGGAGCAGTTTATCAGCCCAAATGCTTGAAGGAAAGTCGTTCATAGATCCAAGAACTGCTTCAACAATCCGCTAACCTCACTGTGATATGGAGTGGGGAGGGGAGGGGAGGGGAGGGGCAAACATGGCTGCCAATAGCCACAATGAGACCATTGTTGCCCAAATTGTCTGGGAGTGATCCTATTAAACTAACAATGACAGAGACATTCTGCTAATGATTTCAGCCACGCTCAAAGGCAACAGGTTTGTACTGCAGTCACTCCTCTGACCGACTCTGCCCCTCGAGTGCATCACACACCGGCTGCAGAGGGTCAGCATCACACAAGGCTCCTGGGAATCACCAGCGTCCGTCTGACAGACATCTCTGCTCTGCTCTGAGAGGAGTGGGCACCCTGTAAAGACCCCCCTGCTCGCTGATGAAAAGCAGCTTCATGAGAGTGAAAACATCACAGAACGTATGAGACGACGTCTAGAAGGAAGAAATACACATGAGCCCGGGCTCTGCACAGTTCCTGTGCTGTAACGCATCGATGTGAAGGCTGTCTACGCTGCAAAGCCCGAGGTCTCTGCACTGATGCTGCAGCAGTTTACAAAAATAAGCTCTGTTTCAAATGTGGTCTACGTCAAGGCCGGCCGATCTGTCTCAGCTCAAACACATCAGAGAGACAAGGTCTCTGTTAAACGACGGAGTCATCAGTTAACATGATGCAGCTGGTGTGTGCGTGCTCACTTGACTCATGTACTGAGTTAAACCCCAGTCCGCTGAGCTGGACGCCTGTAAAGCTGCTGTTCTTTCTCACTAATTAGATTTTTTTTATTGTACAGACATTGTTTTCAAAAACATTCCTTGATTTCCAGGCTGATTTCCATGTTGTTTACCTTGGAAACACTATTGCTATATCTTTGAATCACTGAGCCCAGCATCAGCTGATCCTTTAACTTCCACACATTGTGAATAAATGAAGACATTAGCTCAGCTGATCGGTTCTTCAGCTGATATGATTCATCGATTACTGCCCCCACAGTCTCCTCCTCCCTCTAAAACACACCAAAAGTCATCTTGGGTTATTCACCCTACTCGTCCCCTGCCCCCTTCCCTCCCCCACCTCCCACTTGTTGTTATTTACAAGACCTGGAACTTCCAGGAGTTCTGGTCTTTGTAGTCCAGACAGTCAGTGGCGTTGAAATTGAGCTTCCAGGCAGCTTGGTCCTTGTAGTCTAGACAGTCGACGGCACCAAAGCCCAGCGAGGCGGCCGTGTAGCCTTGGGAGGAGAGCGAGGCGGGGGACTGGCTGAGGGGCCCACCCATCGACGAGGCTGTGATGGGGCTCAGGGCGCCCCCGGTGCCCGACAGCTGCGAGTGCATGGGGGACAGGTAGGAGCTGCAGTCCAGGCCCGTGAAGTAGGAGGAGGAGCCTGCGTAGCTCTGGCTGTAGGCTGGGGCCTGGGTGTAGGTCATGGGGTAGGTGGTGGTGCGCTGCATGCACGGGGTGGTGGAGGCGGACAGGGGGTCCGGCAGCGGGGAGATGGAGGCCGGGCTCCAGATGGACACCGTAGCGCTGGCAGAGCTGGAGCTGGGGGTGATGGCGGTGCCGGGAGGAGGGGGTGGAGGGCTGTAGGGTCCGTTGGTGGGGTTGGCACTGGCTTCAGTGTTGGCCTCACGGGCAGGGGACGCCTTCTTTTTCGGGGGCCGTGGTTTGGACTGGCCCGTGCTCTGCTGCTGCTGCTGGCGGCACTTGGCACGGCGGTTCTTGAACCAGACCTGGAGGATGGGAGGGTTCACCGTTACGCACAGGATCAGAGCCACACATTCACACATGTCCTCCTCTCAAACTCTGAACGCACAGCATCATCATGTGTTACCTGGACGCGGGACTCGGGCAGGTTGATCTTCAGGGCCACCTCCTCCCTCATGAAGATGTCCGGGTAGCGGGTTTTGGCAAACAGAGCCTCGAGGATGTCCAGCTGCGCGCGAGTGAAGGTGGTGCGCTCCCGACGCTGTTTACGCGGGGTGCCTGCGACAAAAGAGCAAAAACAGATTATTATTATTATTATTATTATTATTATTATTATTATTATTATTATTTGTTGTTGTTGTTGTTGTTATTGTAGCTGCAGCAGTTAATGGTTCAAACAATTCATCTGGTCGATCGATTGAAACAAGTTGTAATCTATATTAGACAATTAAAATCCCCTAAAGCATTTTAATAAAATGTATTTATTTTGATAAAGTGCATCACAAATTAATAAGCGATTTTGTCTGAATCGAGTAAATGTTTTTGGTTCTTTCGTATTAATTCGTGAACAGACTCGGTGATATTTATTTTTATGTTTGTATTATTTTACAGATCATGTTTTGCAAAGCGGCGGATGAAGTTCAATAAATTCCAGTAGTTTACTTTCCTCGGACCATGTCGGCGTTTAATGTCATCCAACAACAGAAACAGGATGTTTTCAACTAACTGCATTAAAATGTTTCCACAGATCGAAGAGTTTTATCTTACTGCAACGAAATGTGCAAAGCTGATAAACGGAAATGTCTCCGAAGAAAAGATTCAGGAAATAAACACGAGTTTTAACTGAAACTCTGCTGTGCGTCAGGAAGGCCGAGCTGCAACACGCCCTCTGTCAGCGGTGCCAAATCTCGGCATCATTTCATTCAAACTGGCCCCTGAAGGATGGCAGATGCTGATCACACCGTCAGAACAATATGAGAAGTGTTCATTCATGAAAAACTCTCAAAGTGAAATACAAAGAGCGGCCTTTTGGAAATAGGTTACATGATGAGAGCAACAGATTGGAGTCTGCCGTGATGTTAAGTCTGTGTGAGAACAGGCTGCGCTTCGATTCACACACTTTTATTGTTTTTTGACTCCATAATCCGCTGAACTTATAGGTCAAGGGAACACATGTTCTGATGGCTGAAGAATCACAGACATATTCATAAAACATAACACAACAACGGCATTAAAATCATAAAAACACGACCATCTTTTCTGATTCTACGGAACATTTGAATAAATCTGTTTTTTTCTGGAAAATATTTCACTTTGCATTTCAAAGTACACCTGCTTTTAAATTGAAACAGCAGAGTTAAATAACTGAGGAGAAGCAAACAGTCATGAGTCACAGGTCGTTACTTACTGGGGTATCCAACGGCGGCGGAGTGGAGCAGATCCATGCCCGGGCCGGACAGCGTTAACCCGTTCACGGCGTAATGGGGTTGCTTAATGTAGGACATCATGCCTCCTGCCGGCTTTAAACTCCCTCACTCCCTCACTCTCTCTCTCCTTCTCTCAGACCGGGGGCCGGGTCTCCGAGCTAGTCTCTAGGGGGTGTCTCTCTCTCTCTCTCTCTCTCTCTCCCTCTCTCTCTCTCTTTTCTGTCTCTCCCTCCCTCTCTGTTTTTCTTTTACCCTGGGTTGTTTGTCACTTAGTTGTTGTTTTTGATTTTCCTCGCGGCCCTTGTCGTTTACCACCTCTGTTTGCTGCTCTGACTCGGTGCCGTCGGTCCAGGCACGGTCCGTTACACCTGCGTTAGCCTGACGCGTAAAACAGGGTGGGAGTGTGGACCGGGTGTGCAACCTATGCCCCCTCTATCCAGATAAGAAGCACGAAAACAGTAAAAACCGACACACGGCTACAAATGAAGACACAGCCTCAAACAAATGATAAAGTCTAACTAAAGCAGACAAGTGCTCTGATGCCGTTTCTCCATCCAAGTCGTGCGTAATTGCGCACCGGCGTCGCCAGATGAAAGGTACCAAAAGCAGCAGTTCCACAAGAGCCGGGCCGTGCGCGGTCTGATGGGTGCTGAGAGGAGCGGGGGCCCCTGACGGTACCTGGTCCCTGAGGAGAGGATGTGGTGCAGAGTGGACAAGTGAGGCGAGCAAGAAAAGGCTGGCTAATTAGAAGTAACTTCTTACCCAAGTAGACACCCAGAGCCCTCCCTCTCTCTCTCTCTCTCTCTCTCTCTCTCTCTCTCTCTCTCTCTCTCTCTCTCTCTCTGTGCCGCGCTCACGCAAACATGCGCGCGCACACACACACTGTCATTATACATTCATGTCGGCCCTTTAGTGTTAGATGAATAATTTGTTTGAGACGATAATTTGACTCATGGACGCGCTTCATCCGGGGACTCGCGCTTTATTTCGTGTCTCCAAAAATTAGATTTGTTGTCATTTGTCCGAGTCGTGTCAGCAGCAGTCACACCGACACCTGGTGATGTGAAGCACGCGTACAGCATAATCAGCAGTAATTTAAAAAGTCTGTGCAGGTGAACGAAGGCGTTTCGCTTCACACAGATCCGGTTCAAACCGTCTTCAGGTCTGATTTGAGAGGAATCCAACAACCACCTGAGGCTTTTTGAGGTTTTTCCGTGTTTGATTGTTGCGAACCATTTTGGAAATTGGCCTCCTGAAATAATTGGGCGACCCTGCCTGAGTGTGGAGGCAGAGGCAGAGGCAGAGCGGCCGGGAGGCGGAGAAGGGGGTACAGGCCGGATTAAAGCGGCACAAAGACCGCGTTGTTCTGCCGCTAAATCCCCCTCTGATCCCCAACATGCTCCCTCCGGCCCATTCCCCCATTCATTCAACAACAACAATAATAATAAATCATAATAATCATCATAATAAGCGTTCTGCACCTTTACATGCCCTGAGTAATTCGCATAATTTAGACCCATCAATATCACTGATACGCATTTATATATATATCAGCGGTTATTTAATATAGAGAAACATAATTTATAAATTCATAAAGTCGTGGGGTTTGTATTTTAAACGAAACAGGCCACATGTTGGTGAATATTCCATAAAATAAAATGTGAACTGAATGATTAATGTTGGAATAACGAAAGGAAGGTGAGGACACGTCCTGCCCGGCTTCCGTCTGTCACATTGAGTCACATCGGCTCAGACGGACGGTGTCCGGCCTCAGAAACGCAGTTTTCTATATTTATAGAAATGTTCCAGCCGAGGCCTCGCGGCTTGTTGTTGTTGTCAGACTGTCTCTCTCTGTGGGACAGTTTGGCCTGTGCCATCCTCCGCTGCGAGACAATTTCACAGTGTCCAAAGCCGATTCTCTGCGCTTGTTAATTGAATCGGATTTCTTATAGTTTAAAATCCACACACACACACACACACACACACACACACACACACACACACACACACACACACAGACCCATGTAGCTACAGCCCAAACTGTATAAGGGGTTTATCTAGCTGTGTAAAGCCAAAGCGGAGATATAAAGACACACACAGAGCGACAGAGAGACTTTACCGGCGTGTTTCAACCTTTCTAAATAAAATGTCTTCACCTGCTCAGGTGAGTGTGTGTGTGCAGGAGGCCCGCGTGTGTGCGTGTGTTGGATACCTCCTGTCGGCAGAGGACTCCTCACCTGCACACATCCAGGTACGCTTTGTTTGTTTGTTTGTTTGTTTGTTTGTTTGTCTCTTTTGTTGTTGTTGCCGGGGCCGCTTGGACTAAACCAACTGTGGGGAGTCCGACGACAGAAATGTCCCGAGACCTCCGACCGACAGAGAAAAAAACAAAAACCGTCGCGAGCAGAGAGGGAGAGACCTCAGATATGCCTCAAAGCGCGCGACACTGCGCGCAAACCGCTGTGCACGCGCGCACTTCACGCACCCCACCCCCCAGACTCTTGTGTTGCATTTCTTATAGTTGATTTATTCTTTACATTTTAATACAGATTTAACAGCCTGTGGTCAAAGTAACGCGCCATTCGGATTTTAAGGAGACAAACATTTTGAATTACAACAAACATTTTGTTTAAACAACATTTAAACTTTAAATGTAAAGTTTTTGAATTTGTTGTTTTGATTTTGATTTTTAAAGTCGTTTTTACACCTGATGCAATAATGCAAAAAGATTAACAGAGTTCACCTTAAGATAAAACACAGACAGTCACAGCGACAGACAGGCCGGACAAGTCTGCTGATGAGTCCAAACTGTGGTCAAGCGACTAAAACAACAAGAGAACGAAAAAACAACGTTTGTTAAATTCAGAAAAATATAAAAAAAAAGGCCTAAAACTGCGGTGATACTGCGGTGTTAGCGCGTGACAATTAAATACTACATTTATCTCTGGCTCTAAATATACAGACAATATTTGAATAATAAGTAACTCAGTCATAAGCTGCTCTGGGCCACTGTTTTATCCCTCACAAACAAAATAATAAGATTTTTGCACGAGGCCCAATACGAATAACACTGTAAACAAACAATCTAAATAACGAAGAATCAACAAACAGTCAGTGAGTTCGTGGAGGCAGAAACACGGTGATTTGCTCGTTATGTTGCTGGCATTTGGTTTAAAATCACACAACAAGTGATCAAACAGTGACCAACAGCACGCGTTAATGTTGTTTTTCATGGAAAATTAATTGTAAAACGAATTGTTGAAATTTAATTTAATTCATTCATTATTTCATTCATATGAGTGTTTTCTGTTTAATATGGTGCTGTATGTAAGTGGACATATAAATGGTGTGTATTGATGTTCTGTAACAGGTCCGTGGATCTTACTGTTGCATGACATCTGACGTGTTGTGTTGTTTGTGTGATTTGTTGTGTGACGGAGGTCTGCCGGTAGTTTGGACGCACTAGGACCCAGAGCAGACACAAATTAAGGACAACCAGCACATAAGCAGCTTAGTGCATCTAATCTATACTCCTACACACACACACACACACACACGCACACGGACACACAGCATTTCATAAACAGCCCATTTTGAAACAAGCACGCATACATGTCCCAGAGGCAAACACAGCCATTGTATTTTCATTTAGTTTTCATTTTCTCCAAAGTCTTTTATTCCCCTTGTTGACCTGAACTTCCAGCCCACTCTGCTGGAGAACATTTGCCCATATGCTCCTCTGCTCGTCTCAGCCCATTTCATTAGTGGATCTGCGCGTCCTTCAGTGAACTGAGAGGCGCGGAGCGAACTCATTTATACAGACAATTAGGATAAAAAGAGGAGAGGTACAGTCACACAGTGGATCTCAGTCAGACCTGTGTGATATGGCATGTTTCATCAGCCGTGAGCCACTCCGGCAGATCAACCATGACCCGGGGTTTCACAGTGAAATGAAGTTTGACTCAGACGCACAGTCCTGGCGCTGGAGCAGAGACACGGGCCGGAGCTTTGCTTCATTTCCATTTGTTTCATTGAAAACTCAGAATAATGAAGCTAAATTCTCCCAGAATCCTCCACGGCAAACAGGCCTCAGTCGCGTGCGTTTCAGTCTGTGAGGATGATGAAGATGATGAAGATAAAGATTGAGGAACGACTCCAAATCATCACCGTCATGCACGTGTCTCATTCACTACTGAGTGACTGATGACATAAACTAAACCTTCTCTCAGACCAAACATTCACACACACACGCACACACACACGCACACACACGCTTTAAAGAAACACACAAACGCTTTTCCAGCTGTTAAGCACCTCTGACATCATGTTGTTCGATACACACACTGTATTTTTGTATGTCTGTGTGTGCACACTGTGTGCTTATAGTGTGAGTGTGTGTGGTGACAGTTACACACTCACACATACACACACACGCACAGAGTTCAGCCGATTTATCATAATATGCTTTATCTGAAAAGTAAGTATCTTACCTCGGGATAAAGGGAGGAAAGAGGGGTTTGTGGCCAGACTGACAGAGGAAGGGTGGATGGAGAGAAGCGAGCGCGCGCTGCACAGGGACAGAGAGCGGCGCCTTCAGCTCCGGGGCCGGATCGATCACTATTGATCAGGTAACCGAGCTCTGTGGGGCGGGAAAGAGCGGCGCTGACAGACAGGGCCTGGGCGGCGCGTGTGTGTCTGTGTGTGTGTCTGTGTGTGTGAGAGAGAGACTGTGACAGACCGAGGGGCGTGTGGTGCGGTCTGTGAGGAACTGGTGGAGGTCCGAGGTGTTACTGGAGGAAACTGGGTGGATTGAGTGGGCTGGAAGGAAGGAAGAGAAGAGGAGCGCGGTGATAGAGCAGGGCAGAAATACGAGGAGGGAGAGGGGTAGTGGGGGGCAGATGGGGGAGAGGAGCTGTGGGAGGGGCCTTGAGACGGACCTGGTCTGAGGGTCTCGCTGTGATTGTTTCAGATCAGTTTAACTATTGACAGATCATCATTTGCACCCCCGATTGATTTGATTCAGAGTTAAACTGTGTCATTTTCATATTACTGCAACTTTCTATATATGCTCATATGGTAAATGCACTCTGTGTGTGTGTATTGAGGTCAGTGTGTGTTAACTCCTCATTAAAGTGATGTGAGGATTACTCTGCGTGAGTCCGGGACAGACCATGTGTCTCCGCGCTGCGCCTCCATCGGCAGCGACACAATGAGATGAAGGTCCCATGCTGCACACAGGTTACACTAAATGGACGTGCTGTCAGGCCGCCATTACACGCCATTAGTGTGTGTGTAAGAGTGTGTGTGTGTGTGTGTAGGAGCATGTGTGCGTCCATTTGATGGGACATGTTAGCAGGCTGTCAGGGGTCTTGGCTAGAGATAAACTCAGGCTGTGGTCACTTATATAATGATGAACTACATACGTGTTCTCACTATACACAACATGCATATATAACCTACAGGGTCGTTTATATATGTGCAGTATATAGTTTACAAGCTTTTAACCACACCAGTAAAACCTTAAATACGTGCTTTTAAGTCTCCAGTGTTGGAAATGACTCTGAAAATGTTGTTATAATGATTGTTTTCATTTAAAATGTATTTTACATGCATCAGAAACCTCAACCTGGCTCCACTGACCTGCACAAATCATTCTGCACCGCTCGTCCACCGCGCACTGACCGCAGGAGTTCACTGATAAATGAATGCACTGATCCCACTGAATCTGAGTCTGAAAGGATGGACCTGAAAAACTTATTTTAGATGTTGTTTATCTGCAGACCTCCAGCTTTTCTCATGTCAGAGTGAAGACAACCTTCAGGTCTGCAGCAGGACTGAGCAGCTTGGTTTGCAGCAAACAGTGAGACACAGCTCCCAGGGGGGGCAGAGGGTTGTTTTAGTCATTGCAGAGGTGAAGCTTAGCCTGCGGTCAGTAGCTGTGAGGCGTGTAAACCAGCTGAGAACTGGACTCTGTTTGCAGAGACTCAGTTTCAAGTGCAGGTTGATGAAACCTCATCCTCTGTGGCGTCCCAGGAGCCTCTGCAGAGTCCTTGGTGCATGTGGCAGAGGTTCATCTGTGAATAATGTCTGGCCAGCGTCTTGATCAATTTCACAGACTGCAGACCCCCTGCTGCGTGCATGAGTGTGTCCTGCTGTCTTCTGAGGGTAGACAGACCACTAATCCACTGCAGACAGCAGCAGGTGGGGTGTGTGTGTGTGTGTGTGTGTGTGTGTCATCATTTAGCCCCCTCCTTGGACCCCTGTCTGGGGTTTTAGCAAGTTAACACCTGTTCATGTCCTCATACTCATACACTTGTAATAAGATAAGCTCAGCAATTTCAGTTGCATTTGCACATCCAGGCTGTTTGAGAGCAGTGTGAAAATGATTTACTGTAATACTTCATCAGTTCTGAACCGGGGAAATAAACCACCACTGTCTCCACAGCAGACAGAGTTTGTGTGGCAACAGGAACTGAGCGCTACTGTTAAATCACTGATCATCATAAATATGTTATTACAGTCGGTCGTGAATCAAAACACCTGAGATTCAAAACAGAAACACAGAATCAGAGAACAGGTGTTTTGTTAAACTTAATAGTAAATAATATAATATAATAATAAACCAAAATGAGGTTTATTTGGTTATAAAACATTACATGTATGTTGTGAGAAGACAAATTATTAAAACTGATTAATGCACAACTTCATGTAGGCAGAGGGCAGGTGAATGGACAGGTACACACACACACACACACACACACACACACACACACAGCCTTTAACTTGTTAAAACAAAGCTCATGTGTGCATTCATGCATGGTTTCATATGCACTGCCTTATAAAGGACTTTGTGTGTGGGCATGTGTGTGTGTGTGTGTGTGTGTGTGTGTGTGTGTGTGCAACCCCCCTCTGGGCATGTGGTGTGTTGGAAAAGGGGGGGCATTATTGGATGTGTGTGTGTGTGTGTGTGTGTGTGTGTGTGTGCATAGCGTGGTACAGTAGCTTGCCCCCACCACCACAAGCCCCCACCTGCACCCCCACCACCCCATATGGCAGTAGACAGCAGTAGTAATCATGGAAGTGGAGCAACAGGCCCTGAGCCTCACTAATCCTCTGCCACACTCCGACACGTGCCACACTGATGCATATACCCACCCTACACACACACACACACACACACTCAAGCATGGTTACTGAAGACACCATGTATGCATACACGGGATGCACACGCTACATGCACAGCAGCACACACATGTATTTATGTTAGAGTAGTGTATAAAGTTCATTATGTCGTCTGCATCAGTATGTGAGTGCATAGAGCAGGTGGACTCACACTCATCAAACCCTGGATTAACTTGCATCATTAAGAAACACTGTCCAACACACACACACCCACACACACAGATTGTGTGACCTGCAGCCAATATTTGGCATGCAGAACCCACAATGCATCATGTCTGACTCCACAGCAGGAGCCCGTTTTAAATGTTACAGTTTCAGTTTAATATTGTATTCATGAAGCTTGACGTGTGTGTTCGTTTGAAACCTGAGCAACAAGTGCAACACGCTGGTAGAAACCCACAAAGAGGGCCTTCTGAATGGCTGAAAGCACCTTGCACACACAAAGGCACATGGCCTCGCACACACAACCGGAGACACACACACAGGCACACACGCACCCACCGCGACACGTACGCACACACAAAACCTTTTAACTGTGACGCACAAGGAGACAGGGCTACAATGGCTCTCTTATTGTTAATTGGCCGTTTAATCCCGAGGAATGCGTCTGATTAGTGCCCGCCGGTGGGTCAGGATCTTGCTCAACACTCTCCTTCACAATGGACAGGCTGTAACAGAGATCACACACACACACACACACACACACACACACACACACTCGCTCACGGCCAAAGGTGTGCAGAAACACAAAGAAACACACAATCGAGCATCAGGACATGTGTGTGCAGACACGCAGGGGCCACACTGGCCTCACATACCCCCTGCAGTAGCACACACAAAGTGGCCACACACACACACACACACACACCCAGCATGCAACTGCACTGTACAGCAGGGATGGATGACCAATACTCAGATGCAACAAATATGATCTGAGGAAAGCTTTGTGTGCAATCTCACACTTACATTTAGCTGCATGTGCTGCTGACCTCAGAGGCAACACCTCTGAGGTCAGCACCAAAACATAGCTCACCTGCTAACTCGCTAACCACTGCTATAGGCTGCAGCGCGAGGCTGATGCACTGCATTTTGTTTTCTCGTTGCCAGTGATGTATGTAATTAAACAGCTAAGAGCACAGCCTGCTGCCTCCTGGACTCTGCTACGCTGACACCCTTTGACCTTCACACCAGTGACATTCAGTTAAAATGAACTGCACTGTGTCGCTGTGATTACTGCCTGTGTGACTGGGGCCTAATCTTTATTTTGGGTTTGGGGTCCGGGTGCCCGCTGCAGTGGTCTGCATGCATTACAGAGTCCACGGTGCTTCTGCATGTTTACAGTAACATGGAAAGATGGAAACAAACTAGTGTTCGCAGTGTGTGGTGATTAGAGGAAATGGCTGCAGGTAGGTAGGTGGGGTCAGACGTGACAAGGGTCTACGTGTGTGTCGTTGTGTGTGTGTGTGTGTGTGTGTGTTTGTGTGTGTGTTTGTGTGTGTGTGTGTTCTGTAGGAGGTCCAGGCAGGCTGCATCACTGCTGACACACTGCTGCTGGTAAATCCAGCTTAGTGTGTCTAAAACAGGAATACGAAATCTGCCACAGGGCCCCTAATGCTAGGGCCGCTGTCACCCTCAATCACTCACACACACCTAATCCCCACGCCGTGACCCAACAGGCACACACAAACACACACACAGACACACACACACACACTCACACACACAGCCTGGCTACCCAATGCACTGGGCCCATTCAGCTTGGCAGGCAGTCCCAGTACCAGGAGACACCAGCCACAGGGTCAGCCTTACATATTGACGGGGGGAGGTAAAGGGGGGAGGAGGAGAGGAAGGAGAATGTGGGGTGGAGGAGTAGGAGCAGGGCTTCAGGCAAGAAAGGGGGTGAACAGGTGGAGGTAGTGGTCGAGGTGAGGCCAGGTCAGGATGTGGAAGAGCAGTGGTATCAATGAAGGAGGAGGTGGGGGTGTCAGCTGTGGGGAAGTAAAGGATGCAAGGTGAGGAAGGAAGGAAGTGAATGAGAGCAGTGGACAGTGTTGGTGCAGCGAGCAGGAAGAAGCTCGTTTAAACAGGAAAAACACTCAAATCACTTTGTTAATGACAAATAAGCCGTTAAAGCAGAAACAAACAGTACGCTGCATCAGCTGGAGCCCTCAGTGCTACAATACATGCGTCATATCATCAGTGATTAGCATAATGCTAACAGAGGGAGCTGCTCTGACTGATATTTCCATGAGAGATACCATCAAAGGTGCTAATATGAGCTCGATGAGTTTCAGCTGACTGCGTCTTCGTGTACAGCTCAGGTTCACTCTCACTGCGTCGCTCTCAGTGAAGGAGCTGCTCAACATCAAATCCTCAGCACCAAACCAACGTCAGGCCCGTTAGCTGCAGTCAGAGAGCAGCTACAGGCTCTTAGCTCCAAGACAGACCAAAGACAGAGTGAAGAGAGTGAACAGGGTGTGTTCACACAGACAGAACGGCTAATGAATAGTGTTCCCATGCTGCTGCTCAGGGTTTAAATGAGAAGCTGTTTGCTAATGAGTTCATCTCGTCACCTTTAATGCAGGTTAATGGGTTTAAATAATGATTGTGAATATGATTCTGATTCTTCAGTAAACATAAAGAAAACTAACATTTCAGTGTTTATATGTGGGACCTGGAACACCAGGTGTTTAAATACTGATGGTTTACTCCAGGTACGGTATGTTTTTATTTTTATTATTATTATTAAATCATGAATGATCTGTTAACCTGACCTTCGTCATGTTGTTTCACTGCGATGTTCATTAAACCCTCAGTAACACGAGGCTAAAGCAGACTCATGAACAATGACTCTCTCTGCTCGCTCGTCCTAACACTGGTTCTCCTCTCTGTCTCCTCCCAGGGGGTCATGTGACCAGGCAGAGCAGGACGTGAGGATGAGGAGACAAACATGAGACGTGTCCAGTTCTAATCAGCAGCCTTCTGCATACAAACACTCTGACTTCAGAAACAGCAGCTCACCAAACATCGTGCCGTGTCTGAGCCCACATCAGAGGGTTGGTTCCTTCGTTACAGACACTGAATCGCAGCAGGTCTGAGGTGGCGAGCACACTGAGGAGAGTTAAGCTGGTGTTGGATCAGCGTAACGCAGGATCGTCTTGTAGCTTTAAGGAGACTAGCAGGGCTTTTTGCTGCTCTCACTGAAAATCAGCCATAATACGAGCCCCTCGGCCTAAATCCTGAGCGTGTCTGCAAACAGACTGTGACTCCAGCATCAGTCGTCTCAGGAGCGGCTCACTGTGACCAGTCAGACTTTCAATGACCTGACAATATTTATTATTACATTATTAAATCATGATTACCTTAGTGAACATTGTCACTTCCAGCTTTAAACACAAAAAGGCTGAATTCTAAGTTGTGAACATCTCGTTCACATGAGGCTTCATCCGTTGTCCTGCAGGTCAGAACGTGTTCAGCTGACAACCTGTATCGATGTGATGTTGTCCTTCACTGTGTTACTGTTGTATTTTTATTAAAATAAAGCCGACTCACATTGTCGTTCTCTCATTGTATGTGTGTAAACGTGTGTGTGTGTGTGTGTGTGTGTCCAGATATACTTGTACATTCAGACTGCAGGTAACATTCAGTAAGCAATCTGTGAGGAACCGGAAGTGTAACTGTTTACAAGAGTCAAAATAGTTTTCCTCAAATAGAAGAGAACACACACACACACACACACACACACACACAGACACACAGACACACACACACACTCGCTGAGCTCTGTTATGAAGCGCTCAGTGGAGGCAGCAGGGTCAACACTGCCATCCAGTGGTCACAGGAAGTGGCGCAGCACAGCCCACAGGACAGTGGACTGACGGACAGTACGACTTGTGGACGTGCCCTCTGCAGCTCAGAGTCAGATAGTCAGATAAATACAACAACAACAACAACAAACAACAACAGCTGCTGCTAAGACAGCTGATAACACATCATGATATGTGTGACACTCAGTCACTTCCTGTCTGAGTGTTACTGGTCCCTGTATGACTGTCAGTGACCAGGGGACTGACCCACAGACATGAGGAACCTCACTGACGCCACCTGCTGGTCACCAGCAGGAGACTGTGACGTAAAGTAAGACAGGACAGGGTTTCCAGTCTCTTCTGCTCAGTTTTATTCTGACAGTTGTTGTAAAGGGGCTGACAGTGAATCTGAAGGTTTTATTGCAACTTCACGGGAGTGGAGATGACAACAAGAGTGACAACAACAACAACACACAGTAGAAAACAACCTGTACACAACCAGACACACAACCAGGAGTCAAGACTGAATAACATTCATCCACAACATGTTTGGACTTAAAACATGGAAATCTGCTCTGCAGGTGGAACGTGTGTGTCGTCCACTAAACATGGTTTAAGGTGCAAGATCAGAATTTAAACGTTGCATCATTTTCATAAGTTGACTGTAAATAAAAACCCTTCTGGAAATGTTTTTGTTAAAGACTACGAATCAAACTGGGGTCGACCCTGAGGAGCAGCGTGTCAGCTTCAGGCGAGCGGTGTTAACCTGGCTGGAGTTGTTGTTTGAGTGTTGTTAAACTGGGATAAATGAAACTCACTAGAAAGGAAACACTATGGCGAGCTGCGGCGTGAAGCACCTTTACTCCCGTTCTGCTATAGCAACCAGGTGGGTTTCTACCTCCGCCTCCGACAGCGTCCTGCAGGGGGGAGAGCACAGGCGGTGAGGAGCAGATAAAGAGTCTCAACATCAGCATCAGTGCAGACTCACAGACAGCCTGAGTGAAGTTACCTGAACTTTGGTTTGTCCTTGGTGACCACGCCCACCTCCAGCTCATTGGATTTGAAGTCCATGGACAGCACAGAGGACAGACAGGATATGGCCAACTGCAGAGAGAGAGATCAGGGAAACACAGAGAGACCCAGCAGGATGAGAAGCTCAAACAAAAACCCTCTTTCACATCTTCAAATGCCAGTGACCGGGACACAGCAGCAGTCTGCTCTGTGGTCCCCGGGCAGCTCTGTGGTCCCCGGGCAGCTCTGTGGTCCCCAGGCAGCTCTGTGCACCAGCTGTCTCTCTACCTGGATGGTCCTGTCGTGGCTCAGGTCCGGCTTTTTCTTCAGTTTCTTCTCCAGGTAGCTGTTGGCCTCCGTCTGTTTGGCCCCGACCGCGGTGGCTCTGAAGCCACAGTAGTAGCCTGCGGGGTCGCATTTATACAGGAGCGGACCCTGCTGCGGGTCCATGGCCACCATGATCATACCTGCAGGGAGACAGAGTCACATCACCGTGCTGAGCCGCCACTGTCAGTGCGAGCGGCAGGAAACTGGTAAGGTAGCACAACACGGCCACTCACAGCAGCCCAGAGGCCTCATTTCAGCGTTTTGTGTGTAGACCTGGGAGATGTCAGCCAGCCTGCGGCACAACACGTCCGCCGTGATGTCATAACCAAACTTATATTTCCACTCTCCGGCCTCCACTCGTGCCCGGTGAACCTGGGACCGACTGTCCGCTGCAGACAGAAGACAGGCGACAGCAGCTCTTCAACAATAATAAATGAGTTAATATGGCGTCACATGTAAACAGCTGAGTATCATTAAACCAACCGCTGTGCCCGGTCATCACACAGCCGATGCGAGGGGTGAGTTTGAACATGTTGGTGACGGTGGAGGAGTCCAGCAGCTTGTCCTGCACGCAGGGAGGAGGAGAGAAGGTCAAACCGACGGCATGACGCCGACACAGGTCAGCGCATCAGAGAGCGTGTGAACACAGCAACACTGCATTTATAACAGACGCGTTAGGAGCGGTTCACCTTAGTGCGGAGCTATTGTGAAGGTCCTGTCTGTAAATATTATGATTTATAGTGTGAAACAGATGCACGTGCCTGCATTTCTCCTGATATATGAGCCTGAAATACCTGCCTGCAACACAACATCATGTTGGGCTGTTCAGGCTCAGTCAGTGACAATGAAAACTAAAGTCTGCTCTGCTGCGGTAACGTGAGAGGACGCAGTTGTCAAGTCAGCGCAAAGCTGGAGTCACGACTCCTGTTTGGCTTGGGTCGCTGTTGTCCAGGTGAGTGAGTGAGTGTGTGTGTATGAGTGAGTGTGTGTATGAGTGTGTGTGTGTGTGTGTGTGTGTGTGTGTGTGTGAGTGTGTGTGTGTGTGTGAGAGTGTGTAATATCTTACTGGTATTTTCTTTTGTGTGACCACCACAACAGTGTCCGTCCCCCGGACCCCCACAGACGTCAGCCCACTCTGGGAGATGGCTTTGAAGGCATACTCTGAGGGACGCGCGCGCGCGCACACACACACACACACACACACACAGGGGGACATAAGCATCAATACAAAACTTCCTTTACACTGTTAATTAACGTATATATACGCGTGTACATCAGATAACACACTGTACACACTGTAAACAGCCTGAGACCGTCGGTGTGATGCGGGTGACTGTGAGCTGATTGGTTAACTGCGCTCACATCAGGCACCGACACACCGCACCGTGTTTAATGTCACCCGGCTATGATGGCGGACTGTGACCCAACATAACTCAACAGGAAACAGGAGTATCGTTAAGTCTGACTGCGCTCCACACACACACACGCACGCACACGCACGCAGAAATCTGAGTTTTACATTGTCTGTATTCATATGAATGTGGATGAGCTGTAGTGGAGTTTGTGTCCGACACACAAACACCGGGAGGAAGCGAGTCTCTTACCGACTTGGTAGAGGCGGCCCTCCGGTGAAAAGATGGTGATGTGTCGGTCGAAACCTGCGTTTGAGCCGCGAGACATGTTTAAGTGGAGAGTCCTCGCGCCCTGGGACGAAGTTGACGGCGTGTAGTGAGTGTTTGACTCGTGGAGGATCGACGGCTCTGCTGTTTGAGACGGTCAGCAAAGTACACGCAGCATGTCTGAGCGATCTGCTGCTTCCTCACACACTTTTACTTTCTCTTTCAGTTTTGGCTCAGCGACTTCAAACTCCCGATTATTATTGGATGGCAGCAACAAGGAAGTGCAGCGGCTGAGGGCGCGCGCAGGCTCCCAGTGTTCACCTGAGCTGGGCAGGTATCACGCAGACACAGCGGGAGCGCTGTGAGCAGAGACACCGGGGGGAGGGATGAATGGAGCCTCACACATCCCTCCCCTGCCTGTCTCTCTGCCTGTCTCTCCGTCCGTCTGTCTCCGCGGTCACTTGGCTGCCGGTGCCCCCCCACTCACAGCCAAATGTCAGGCCGCAGGGTTGGCTTCTGCCTCAGCGATAAGAAGCGCAGGAGGATGAACCTGGACGCGTTTGCAGACTTCTGTGCGTAAGTTGATGCAAAGTTTTGACTTTTGATTCACTGAGAGCTCAGGATTAGTTTGAATGAGTCTGAGGTAAAAGTCGATCTCTGTGTCCCTCAGGGGCTCATCGAGGGGCCCCTGAAGAGATATGCAAGAGGATATCATGTCAGCATGAGGAATGCATATTAAATTCATCTCAGTTTAAATAAATGCAGATGGTCTGAGTGAGGGACCTGTAATCTGCTGCACACGCAGTGTAAGTCCTCACCACCGGCAGACAGAATCTGTCCTTATGAGTGCGAAGCTTTATTCAGTGCATGTTTGACATCAGATGACTGGTGTGTATTCACCCTCTGCAGACTGTGAACATGTCAGTATCTTCTCTGCAGGGGCCACGGGGTGGAGGTGGTGGAGGTGAGTCTTAATCACAGAATAAGTGTGCATTGAAAGCGGTGGAGGAGGACTTGCTTCATGCTGTCACCCCAGTTTGTGTGTGTGTGTGTGTGTGTGTGTGACGGGTTTGTGTGTGTTTTGCTGCATGATTTTCTTTATGCAAATGCCATAACACATGCAGCATGTTGTCATTTTACTCTGCAGTTACAGTTACAGTGTGACAGCAGTGATGGTAGTTTGACTGCACACACACACACACACACACACACACACGTGTCACATACAGATGCCCACAACTTCAGTAATCCATGTCACAGCCACCTGCAGCCCCCTCCTACAACCTGTGTGCAGCAAGCCCGACAAACAATGGCTGCCTGGTCGTTACTGCTCCCACATCTCACTGCACGTTGATGTCTGCGCAGCAGCACAACACACACTTTCTATACACACCAGAACACACAAATATCAGCAAACACACCGGCTGCTGCATGTTGATGTCTCCAGACAAGTGCAGTTCATAACTCAGATGAACTAAAGAGACTCTGTGTAGCAGCAGACAAGCAACACAAACATGTGACACTTATATAGGCTGGTGGTTTCACACAGTTTTCACCTGACACATTTTTAAATATCGCCCCGGTAACCCACACTGCCAGGAGCCAGAAACACAGTTTCAGTTTGTGTGAAAACACAGCACGACATGTGGTTAAACACAGGTGCAGCTAATGAGCTTAATGACGCTCTGCTCCATCTGAATGACTGAGTTCTGCATCACCAGTGAGTGACCAGAGTGAGTGTGTAACAGTACACGTTATTACAGATTGACCTCACTCAGCCGCTGGTACCCCAGGGACCCTTCGACATCATCGTTCACAAGCTTTCTGATGTCATCGTGGAGGCGGAGCATGACAGCCAATCGCAGCAGCTCTTGGCCAACTTCCAGGTGAGGCTGCGTGGTCAGAGGCCCGCCTGTCTGCATCCTTAATGTTTCCCCCTGGAGCTGCAGGAGGGGTCTGTTTGACTGAGTGAGGCAGCTGTTCACTGGTCAGAGAGCAGTTACTCAGTCAGTCGTGTGTCCGTGTGTTTCCTACATTACAGAGCTACATGTCAGCTCATCCCAGCACAGTCCTCCTGGACCCCCTGCCCGCCATGACCCGGCTACTAGACCGCTTCGCCTCCTACCGGATCATGACCAAGCTGCACAACTCGCTGCGAGGTGAGCCGCAGCTTCAGGCCGAGCGCTGAGACTGCTGCTCTGCAGACATTAACCCCGCCTCTCCTCCTTAAATCTGTCCAACAGACTGGCGAATCTGCAGCCCCCCTTACCTGGAGATCCACAGTGCCAGTGACCTGGCCTCCATCCAGCAGGCTGTGATGACCCAGGGCCTGAGCTTCCCTCTCAGTCAGTTCACCCTCTGTCTTCTGTTAAATGTTACAGTCACCTCCCATCAGCTTCTCTGGGTCTCATCCGCTGCACTCTGTATCAGCAGGATTGTTTCAGAGTATGTCTGTGGCTTTGTATGTTTGTCCTGCAGGATCTCAGGTTGTTGTTGTTGTTGTTGTTCTCACACTTTGACTCTAATTATCCTTCTCTGCTTTTTGCACAAACTCTCTTGTTCTCTGTTGACCACAGTTTGCAAAACCAGGGTGGCCCACGGCTCTCTTTCACATGAGGTCGGTGTTTTTGTGTGGATATTGTGTGTGTGCAGTCACTATTGTGTATTTGTAGTTTACCTTCTGTGTGTGTGTGTGCAGTTGTGTTTGTTGTGTATTTGTAGTTTACCTTCTGTGTGTGTGTGTGTGCGCAGATGTCTCTGATCTTCAGCGCCAGCAGCCTGGCTGACGTCCATCCTCCCTGTGTGCTCCAGAGCTTCGTGAACCATGGGGCTGTTCTGCACAAGGTGTTTGTCGTAGGAGACAGACACTTCTGCGTGGAGAGACCCTCACTCAAGAACTTCCCCTCCGGACCCTGCGGTCAGTCAGAACCTGAACACAACACACACTTACCTTCCTGCCCTCCACTGTCTTTCCTTTCCTTGTCTCCTTCCCTGCTCTGTGTCCTCCCTGTGTCAGCTGTGATCTCTCTGTGCCTGCAGACAGGAAGACCATCTTCTTCAACAGCCACCAGGTGTCCAAGCCGGAGTCCAGCTCTGACCTCACAGCAGTAAGCGCTCACAGAGTGACATCATACGTGCTGACACACTAATACCACTGTACCTGGCACCTGACGAGGTGGCGCTCCACCCTAAACTGTCCCTTTCTCCACCTGTCGCCCAAGCTGGATGAGCAGATGCCCTGCCTGCCTCCGCCCAGCTCCGAGGCCGTGGCCGCCCTCGTCAGAGAGCTGCGACTCCAGCTCAGCATGGCGCTGTTCGGCGTGGACGTCATCATCAACATACACACACACACCCTGACCGTCATCGACATCAACATATTCCCAGGTACTGCGGCACACACACTCAAACACACACACAAACTCAAACACACACAGACAGGCAGGTGATGTTGTGATGTCGGTGTCTCGCTCTCTCAGGCTACGAGGGAGTGCCGCAGTTCTTCTCGTCGCTGCTCAGCCACATCAAGTCTGTGTTGGACAAACAGAGTTCGGCTGCTCCTCCAGAGTCAGCACAGACTGCAGGTGGTTCAACAACTGGTCCGTGAACCGCCTCAGGGACACGCGGTGGACTGCTCTGTGTTTCTTCAGCTTCCTAGGACAAACAAAGTCAGCGTCACTGGATTTTCACTGGGACCAATCAGCTGTTCTCAGGAAGTAATTAATGATGAGACTGTGTGTGAACGTGCTGCCCTCACTCCAACAATGACACGCTGCTTCTGCTCTGTTTACAGGTCAAAGAACCAACAAACAGATCACACGAAATGGTTTAATACACTTTCTGTTTATTGATTGACAGGTAGCATAGAAGAAGATACAGCAGGCACAAAATACAGCACTCTGATTGGCCAGTAATATTACAAATGTGTTTTTGTTATAGTATTTATTTTTCCTGTTGTTTGAAATGTCCCCCATGTCCCGGTGTCAACCCCCCGCACACACACACACACACACACAGACATGTCCTACAACTCTCTGCTGGTTTGTTTGACACCTCCTGTGGAAACATGTTGCCCATCTATAGAAAAAGAAAAACCACAGAACAGTAATAATTTATTTATTCTCACGTGAACAAACACGTCATCTTTGGAATAGACAGTAATGAGCTCATTGGCGCGGACTGAGTGTGTGTGTGTGTGTGTGTGTGTGTTATTACTGCGTGTCTAATACAGAAATGTATTGTAAATCTTGTTTGTGTAGAAAAAGAGATTATCAGCTATATGAGTACTCTGCGATGCATCTTGAATACATATTTAAATACATTAAATAATTCATTACTTGGCTAGTTATTGCATTCCCATGTGCTGTAGTCTAAATATTGTGTTATTGCAGTAAGTGGGCCTCCATTGGTAACCCTGTTAACCCTGCACCGTGTGCGTTTCTACCCAGTGTCCTCTTGGGGGCGCTGTTGCTTCACATTTCCTGTGACCTTGGCTTACAGACCCTGATGCCTGGTGTTTACACAGATGACATGACAGCCATGAAGAGTGTGATGTGACACTGCCAAGTGTTAGTCAGTGTCATCGTTACCAAAAGACAAGAGAATGGCTTTAGTGTCTCCCTCTTCCCTCCTCTCCTCCTTGGCTTGTTAAGATAAGAGTGCAAAGCTGGCTGAGAACCTGAAGTGACACTTTTAGACCTTTTAAGCTCTAAGTACATCACGTCCTGTCGCCGCACGCCGACCACGCTCACGACAAACCAAATGCCTGACGTACGCGGCAGAACGTGGGCGCTCGCCCTCTGTGTTTTGCTCGTGTCACCCGGGTTCGTCACAAACAGTCTGGTTTTAACAGTGCGAGAGCCAAATGAAACACAATCCCCGTTTCTACTCTATCGCCAAAGAAACCAAGAGGAAATAACGACAAACTCCTGTGTACAAATATCATAATGCATATCGTTAACAGTCAGAACAGCAGGAACAGCTTACACGTCATCAGTTATTGCACAGAGTATAATATTGAAACACACACACTACTGTACTCAGAATGGGGGATCCCACCATCAGTGTTGGGTTTGATGGGCTGACGGTGTCTGTGTGGTTCTGCAAGCTGCAGTCACATAATGACATTAGAGTAAAAGTGCTGAATGCTTTACATCCATGAAGTGAAGCCACCTGTCCACCTCACAGACACACGGGTGGACACAGTCTCCAGGGAGACGAGCTCGGAGGACGCGGCGGCGGACTAAAGCAGGGACGGTCGGTGTGACGTATGTACAGCTTCTACTAACGTCCGCTTACACATTCACAGCTGAACACATCTCTCTGAGCTGCTGTTACATGGAAACTGTGGGAGCTGAATGTGTGACTGTGAATGCAACAAAGGGTTTTGTCAGTGTGTGTGTGTGTGTGTGTGTGTGTGTGTGTGTGTGTGTGTGCATGTGCATGTGTGTGTGTGTGTGTGTGTGTGTGCATGTGCATGTGTGTGTGTGTGTGTGTGTGTGTGTGTGTGTGTGTGTGTGCGTTTATCCTCTGCGGAGCTCCCTCAGCTCTGCAGCAACTTTGCGCAGCTCAGCTTCAATCTCCAGCAGCTCCTGCAGACACAGGACGGGAAAACATGAGACAGGAAGACAGATCAGGGATCAGATCACACACTTTCATCCAACATGGAGGATGCTGAAGTTGTTGTTGTGCAGACCATGTGACACCAGTGAGCCAATCAAACTCTACACACACACACACAGCACCACCTTACCTCTCCTTCATCCTCCTCAGCGTTGCCCTCGTCATCGTCTTCCTCCTCCTGCCCGTCCTCATCCTCTCTGACAAAGTCATCCTCATCTTCATCTTCCTCCTCCTCCTCCTCCTCCTCCTCCTTGTACCTCTCCCGCTCAAACTGCTGCGTGGCTTCATCGCTCGCCTTCTCCATCACTCTCTTCTGCTGCGGCTCCTTCAGCTCCACCTCCTCCTGCTCCTCCTTCGTCTTGACTCCGTTCTCTGTTTTCTCATCAGGCTGCTTTTCCTCCTCGCCCTCCTTCTTCTCGCTCTCCTCCTCTGGAGTCTCTCCACCCACGCCGTCCTCTTTCTTGCTGCCCTGCCCCTCCTGCTCCTCCTCCTCCTGCACCCGTTTCATCTTCCTGACGAGCTCCTCCAGCTCCTCCTGCTTCTCCTTCCTCTCCCTCTCCTGCTCCGGCTTGCTCTTGCTGTCCTGCTGTTTGAGCAGCTCCTTTAGCTCCCTCTCCACCTTCTCCTTCTCCACCATCAGCTCCACCTCGTTCTTCCTCCTCTCCTCCAACCTCTGCTTCTCCAGGTCCTCCTCTGTTTCTCCCTTAACCTCTTTGTCCTTGTTTTTCTCCTCCTCCTCCTCCTCCTCCTCCTTCTCCTCCTGCTGCTCTCCTCCAGAGCCTCTCTGGTTCTGCCTCTGCTTCACCGCCTCGTACCGTTTCTTCTTCAGCTCCTTCAGCAGCTCTTTCAGCTCCTCGTCGTTCCTCTCCTCCTTTCCTTTCTTGGTGATCTCTGCAGCCAGCAGCTCCTCCAGCTCCTTGGCTCTCTCCTCTTCGTTGTCTCTTCCTCTGTCTTCGATCCGTGGCTCCTCTATCATCCTCTGCTTGGTGTCATCTTCCTCCGACTTGTCTTCTTTCTTTTCCTCAGTCTTCTCAGCAGGGGTGATCACGTCTCTCTCCTCCTTCGCCTCCTCATCCCTCTGCTCAAAGTCGCTCTCGTCGTCGGCCAGGTTGTACTCATATCGCTCCCTCTCGTCCTCTTGCTCCCTCTCTCTCTCTGCAACAGTCAGATTGCAGCAGTCAGTTACATGCATGAGCAGAGACGTCTCCTCTCCAACAAACACACTTTAATATTCGTTTAGTTCAAATCAAAGTAAATGAAACAGCAAATCAGACGTGCACACGCTCCCTAGCAGTGGCAGCTGTGTTAAACATACACCAAAGTGAGCTGCTGTGGGTTTGTTCGTACCATCGACAGCCAGCTTCTGCAGCTCCCTGAGCAGACCCTGATGTCTCTGCACTTCACCCAGCTCCTCTGCAAAACGAAGGAGACGCGATATGTCACAACAGCAGCACGAAACAAAACAAGGAGGAGCCGCACATCTGGGCTTTACACAACAAAATACACATCACACACCAGAGAGGCGGTGAGTTTCAGTAAGTCAGGCGTCTTGTGATGTTTTCTAATGCAGTGTTAGATTTAAAGTCAATAAATGGAACATTTAGTCAATAAAATATCAGAATATAGTAAAAACTACATCAGTTTATATTTAAATGTCTTCTTTTGTCCTAACAACAGTTAGAAACCCCAAAATGTTTGATTTATGATGACTTAAACAGAAAAAAGCAGAAAATCAGCACACTGACGAGGGAAATGTTTGGTGTCTTAATGTAGAAATACTCTAAAGATGAACTGATGATCAATATAATTGATACTAATCTTGTATTTGTGAACTCATAATTATCCCTTCATCTCTAAACGGGACATTACGTGATTTAAGGAGCAGATAATGTCTCACCTGCTAGCTGTGGGCCACACTCATGTTGTGACCCGTCTTCATTCAGTGTCTCCTGAATGATACATTCAACCTAGAACCAAAGCACACAGAAACACACACAGTTACAGGCCCAGTCATGAACCTACATCACGGTGAATGACAGGGGAGGTGAGAGGGACTTGTTTCTGACCTTTGCATCGTTGAGGGGTGAGGTTACTGGCCGGCTTCCCACTGAGGAGCAACACAAAGAGGCAGAGAGGGAACACCAATCAGTGGATATTCTGCATTTGTGCAACAGTAAAAACTGCTGTAACTGTGTTGCAGAGCAGCTCAGGCGAGCCGTGTGTGTTTACTGAGCGGTGGTTAGTCCTGCACAGGCGTGGGCGGAGCTGTTCCCTCATTAAGGTAAGCACAGTTACCTTGGTAAAGCGACACAGCAAAGAAGCTTAACCCCATCTCTCTCTCTCCACCTCCAGGATGCAGATTTCCCCAAAGGCTTTAGCTCGCAGGTAGTTTCCCGCCAGGGCTAAATCAGTCACCAATCCCCGGCTGCCAGCACATCATTAAAGGCACACTGAGCAGCAGCCTCAGCACCTTTTCTCACGGAGATACAGTGAATCTAACGAGGACCCAGACGTCAGTATGGATGTCAGCCCCCGACCTGTACTGCTGTGTGTGTGTGTGTGTGTGTGTGTGTGTTCTGGTGAAGGTGACGGCTGATGTGATCAATTACTGCACCTGGATCTGGTCTTTCATCTGAGTCTCAGTCTGAGTGTCAGTCCAGAATATATTAGAAACACTGTGTTCAACATGTTTCATAGGCAGTCGGTAAAATCATTTTCAGCCTGATGTCAACTAAACACCCTGGCGCAGCTTTAAACTGTGATGATTAAACTGCTGCTCAGTCGATGTGAAGCGGGACCTCCTTCCTTCAGCTGTCCTGACACACGTTGACACCCGAGGTTTGATGTGAACTCTGGTGTCCGTGTCAGTGCAGAGCCACATCAGAACAGATCAGGATCAATGGGACTTATTGACACCATGTCCACTGATTAACCCCCGCGGACACGTGAGCTGCCCACTGTTTGGCCCTGTACTGCTCTGCATGTCCATGTGATGGTGCGTGTGTGTGTGTGTGCTGGGGCCCGTAATTAACACTGGGACATCGGCTTGTCCTGCTCCCCATGAAGTTCACGGTGACCACACTCCACGTTAGACAATCACAGATTCAGGAGACTGTGTTTAGTTCACGGACCAGATGTACAATGTTGCACTGAAACCAGATCAGAACTACACGTGACTCAGGTGTGTGTGTGTGTGCACCTGCAGGGACTAAGATGCGCAGTAATGACTTTAACGCTGTTACTGCTCCTGCTGATTGACGTCGAGCTGCAGTTGCTCCGTGTTGATGTGTGTGTATTGCATATTACAGACTACATAAAGCTTTAGATGCAATCATTACCTCCACACACACACACACACACACACACACACACTGCGACAGCTAAGCATCGAACCCAGTCAGATCCCAGTCTGCTCCATGTAGGTTATCGCCTACAGACTGACATTCACCCTGTTTCCACACGCGTGTCTCTGTGTCCTCAGCCCACACGGGGGTCCATACTCATTTTAACTCATTAACGCGTTTTCGCGGCAGCTGGCGCACGTCGCAGCTCAGCACGCGCACATGTACGCTGTTGCGCTCACCTGTGCGCAGCTTTAATTCGCCTTCATGGCGCGTTACTGTTAATAATCAGTCAAATGAGCATATGTCTAAACCCTGCATCGGTACCGGTAACAGCGGCGTCAGTCGGAGGCAGCGGGCGGGCAGGAAGGTGGGCGCATAACAAATTATGTAACCGCGCTTTTGTTTAGCCTATTAGTGTAAACCCCGGGGCTCTTCGCCTGCAGCCTGCGCCATAAAGTAACATTGTAACACATTTAGTTCATATCAGCGGCAGCTTCACGCCGGTCTGCCAGCTCTGCAGCAGAGCCAGCCTGTGTGGAGGATGAGCCTCGTCTCCGCCGCTGCCCGCTGAGAGCCATCACTCGCGCTTCGCAGCGTCATTTCACAGCGAGCGGCCGGTAAACGCACACTGAGGCGGTGAGACGAACAGTGTGGGGCGCGCTTACCTCCGACGGCAGCCCAGAGCAAAACTGCGGTCATCAAAATTCCCATAGGATCCGGAAAGTGAGGTTCCTGCAGGAGATAACCTTGAAATGACGGGCTGGATCCTCTTCTCTCTCACACACACACACACACACACACCCGCCGAGCGAGGTGGAGCCGAGCACCGTGCGTGTCCCTGTGTGTGTCCCTGTGTGTGTGTGTGTGTGTGTGGTGTCAGGTGACTGAGACCAGATCAAACCCGGTTTAGGTGCCAGAGATGTCAGATGGTCGCCCTGTACTTACAGCAACAAAACGTTTAATCCGTGTATCCCAGGCAGAGTCATATCAGTGGTGATCAAAGCTGGGTCCGCGGCCCATGCGGGGGCGTGTGCAAATGTAAGGTCCAATGCCCATACAGACATTATTATTATTATTATTATTATTACTGTTCTTTTATTTTGTAGAAACGATGTAAGTAAACACTGATGTGCAGCTCAGAGTGTGTTTGTGGGCTCAGTACAGTGTACATTATACATCTTTAATATCATAATCTGCAGATGTGTGTGCACAGTGACACACACCCCACCTGCACTGACTGAGAGGTACAGCTTTAACAAATTAACTCATGAATGGGGACGGCTGTTTGCTTTCAGCCAGCTGCTGGTTAATTACTCTGTTCGTTAATTACATATTAATTATTGATCTGCTGTCACAGCAGGGACAGTAACACATTAACACTGTAACTGTATTTCACCTATGGGAGCTGTTTTTCTGCAGCAGCACCCCAACCCTACCCCTCCTCCCTCAAGGTCACAGTCATTCACTGTGTGTGTGTGTGTGTGTGTGTGTGTGTGTGTGTGCGCAGCAGTGGGAAAGAGAAAGCAAGATTCACAGTCATGAAACAGTTCTCTGGTTATTTTATTTATTACCATTTAGTCTCTTGTCTGTTAAACACCTGCTTCCTGTCTGACTCTCTGGGGCTCAGTGTGAACCGGCCCCCCCCCGCCCCAGATGTGTGCGTCACCTGGTCTTGGGAGCAGGTCTGGGGGGTCTGTTGTACTGGTTGGGTCCGATGTATTTCAGCGGAGAGTACTTTGGCTTCTCGATCACTTCCAGGCCCAAATAAGGCTGCAGGGCCCGAGGAACCCGCACTGTTCCTTCCTGAGGAGGGGGAGGGTCAAAAGACATCATTACCGACACTGTGGTTATTCTTCCAGCATTTCTGATAAAATACACGACAGTCAATATAAAACTGTTTTGGCTGACAACGATCACAAGGGGGAGCCACATCGCCACACTGAGCACACAGTTGCATGAAAACAAGTCGACCATGTTAAACATGGACGATGGACGAGGTCTGTGTGTGAGTCTTACTTTGGTCTGGTGGGTCTCCAGGATGGCGATGATGGTTCGGGGGATGGCACACGCTGTAGCATTCACCTAGAGAAATGAAATGATAGTAAGACGATGGCGGTGCTTCAGCACCGTGAGCTACACCTGCAGCAGTGACCAGCAGACTCACCGTGTGGGCGTACTGCAGGCTGCCGTCCTCCCTCTCATACAGGATGTTGAGGCGTCTGCTCTGGTAATCTGTACAGTTGGACCCACTGGAAATCTGATACACACACAGCAAATGATGTGTTTATTAACATGTTTTATATAGAGAGAGATAGAAAACTGGCTGGACACAATACACACAGACATCCCACACGTCTGACCGTCACAGTGACAGTCACACGCTGACCTCTCCATAGCTGTTCCGCCCGGGCATCCACGCCTCGATGTCGTACTTCCTGTGAGCCGGAGGACCCAGCTCCTGAGTGGGCATGTCCAGCACTCTGAGTGAAAACACACACACAGAGACAACGTAATAACTCATAGAAATACACCAATTATTATGTAAAACTAAATGCTTTGAGTGTGTGTGTGTGTGTGTGTGTGCTGACCTGTAGTGCAGCTCCAGTGCAGAGAACATCTCCTTCTGCAGAGAGACAAACTCCTCCAGCAGCTGAGAGCTCTCTGCTCCTGTTTCATCTGCTGTCACTCCAAACATCTCGACCTGGACACACACACACACACACACAGTGTTGATTGCAGAGTACAGTGTAGTATAATCGTGTGTCTCCAACACAACGCTGCTGTTCCTGTGACCTTGTTGAAGTGATGCACTCTGTAGAGGCCCCAGGTCTCCCTGCCAGTGTCCGTCTCTGCTCTGTAGCAGGTGCTGCTGCACACCGTCCTGCAGCCCCAGAGCATTCATCAGATTATTATTACTACTAATTATTAATAAAAACACCATCTGCTGAAAACAGCGGTGTGCTGTTCTTCTTACCTGACAGGCAGGTCCTTCCAGTTTACTGCATGATCCATGAAATAGCCTGCAGAACAGAGACACGTGTTACAGGCATCCGTTCGGTTCTCACTTCTGATCTGTGACCATCGGTGCTGACACAACAGCATGAGAGCCTCTTTACAGCTCGATCATTATAACAGGAGGACTACAGTCAGACAGTTTGCTGGTAGGAGACAGGACAGGAGGTTTTTGGAACTGTTCAGTGAAGAGGGTTCACCTGCCACCCCAACCTCTCCGGTCCCAGCCAGGTTGAGGTCTGGGAAACGAGCCGGGTCCAGTGAATACACCTGCGAGCGATGGGCGTTGGGCTGCATCCCACAGCCCTCCTGGAGGTGCATGAGTCAGAGTGGCAAAGAGAGGAGGGGTCAGGGAGAGCGGGAGAGATCTTTAGACGGTTACACCTGAGTGTTTGCAGCCGTTTCATGAATACACAGAGATCTGCCACTCACAAACACTGCCCCCTTCAGCATGTCCGGTACCACCATGGGGATGAAGCCCTGCACGAGAGGAAGACTCAGGTCTGTCTCTCCAACATGTTAACAGGATAATAACATATAATCTGTCTGCAGGTGTTTTATCTCATACGTGCTGACACATGCTCACCCGTCGCTGCAGCGTGTCCAGGGCAAAGTTCTGGAGTGCAGTCTGAAGCCTGGCCCCGGTTCCCCTCAGATAATAAGACCTGTGGCCTGAGACATGAGCCAGATGTCTGCAGGGGAGGAACAACAAACACCATCCACACCACCTTATTACTCATCACACTCACTTATCAGACAAGATAACAACATTACATTATTACTTCACTCGTTCAGTTTTCTATTCATCTAATGCACAAAAGGTTGACAGAGCGGTCCAACAAGCAGAGCCCTCACCTCTGCCTGATGAGACCCAGCTCCTCCCCCAGCTCCACATGGCCCCTGGGCTTGAAGTCAAACTCTACAGCAGACGCAGACAGAGACAGAGAGACAGAGAGAGAGAGACACAGACAGAGACACAGACAGAGAGAGAAGATTATGAGATTTGTACTGTTGAACATGCAGGAGTGAAGAACTTTGGATACCATCCAGTACCATCCTGGATCACATCAGTCACCTGGTTTCTGTCCAACCAGCTCCACCACCCGAGCCTGACTCTCGTCTCCCACCGGCTGAAGAAAGAAAAACGAGGAAGCTTCAAATCACACCTGCTTCACAGGGAGTGTGTGTGTGTGTGTGTGTGTGTGTGTGTGTGTGTGTGTCCTCACCACATCAGGGTGTGTGGTGTTGGGCAGCCTGAGCGCTCGTCTGTAGTGTTCCTGATCCAGCTGGGCCTCTTTGGGGTACAGCTGGTTGAGTTTGCTGCGGATGTCCCGCCCCCTCTGCAGGGCCTGGGTGTACTCTGGAAGCTGTGATACACAACAAATACTGATCCCAGATCTGATTCACCACAGAGCAGCGTGGAGACAAGTGAGCAACACAATCAATGACAAAACATCAACTTACAGTGGTGAGGGCCTTCTTATCGCTCTTGGCCTGTGAGGAAAACATTGTTAGCGTCACAGTTCAGGAGGAGCAGCTGAGCAACGTCACAACACGAAGAGTCAAATTACAGGAAGTGATCAAACAAACCACGAGTATAAATAAAACAACAACAACAAACAACAACAGGAAGCCGGTGACGACGCTGGAATAACCTTTACTGACCACGAGCGCTTTGACTGTGTCACTGATGTGTGTCTTCTGCTCCTCCAGCCCAGAGATTTCTGTCCTCACTGCCTGCAGCTCCTGCCATACACACACCTACCATGTGCACACACGCACGCAAACACACACACGGTCAGTATGATGGACTGAGACTCAGCACAGCTGTGAGCATGAAACTGAAAAGTCATTAGCGTCCAGAGTTTCCCATATTTCTCTTTGACAGTTCATGAAGTGACGTCAGATCTACTTTGGGGCCAATCACATTCAAGTAGGCATATACCACCAGTGTGACCTGCAGGCTTCAGTGACAGACAGACAGACAGACACACACACACACACTGGCAGAGGACTTCCAGTCCAGCAGTTACACTTAGATAAACAGACACGTTTAACTTCACGTGCTAACATGTTTAACACACATCGCACACAAGTTATTGCTCAAAGATGACGTCATGAGCCTGTGTGGACAGGGTCACCTCACCATGCTGTAGCGTCACTGTGAGGACAGTGTGTGTCCGTTAAATGAGACGCTGTGTGTGAGCACGAGCTGCACAAACACTCACTATTTTCCTGACGTCGTCGCCCCGCAGGTCGCCCTTCCTGTTCTCCACATCTGCTATGACTTTGTCGGTCTCCTCGCACACTGCTCTCATGTCCAGCTCGGGCTTGTCGCTGTAGCCTTCACGGACGTGCTCGTACAGGCTGCTGTGGCCTTCATGCGTGAGGCGCTGCGGGATGAACGCACACGGCGCCGGCCTCGGACACCGCCGAGCTGCCGGCTTCAGCACACTCAGAGCGGCGCCTCCGACTCTGACCACCATGCTCATGCAGGTCGCCATGTTTATCTGGTGAACGCTGATGCGTTCATGGTTATCGGAATTACAGAAACTGTAGTTCATGTAGACACCTGCTACCGTCTCCGTTATGCTCTTCAAAGGGTATGTGTTTGAATTACATAAAGAGCTATTACATTAAATGAAATTCAGATATCTTAATTTATTATTGTTCATTCTCATTTCTTATCATTTTTGACCCAGTAATGGAGCCTTGGAGCATTTTAACCAGCTGAAAAACGGTCGTATGCGCCTTGAACGCAGCATAAATGCGGAAGTTATTAATCCGGATTTGGAAACAATTTAAATAAAATGTTAAAATACTGTTTTAAATGCGCATTTAAGCACACAGCTGCTGTTTTGTGGGTGCAACGTGTCAAAGGGGAAAATATTAAAATTTCTCCGGCGACAGAAAAACGACTCAGCCCCGAACAGTCGTCACGAGCCAAAGGTCAGCCAATCAGATGGGCGGAAGTTTAGCGTTGCGGTAATCCGGTTCGGACGTGATAAGTGCAGGCCGACTGAACCTGAGCTCAGTCCCGTTTGCAGGCTCCAGAAAGCAGAGAGCCGGTTGTGTTAGCGCCGAGCGGGACGCGTGTACGCAGTGCCATGGTGGACTGATCCCAGGGAGGCAGAGCAGCGTCGGTGCAGCGGGGGGATCTTCAGCCGCTCCGGCACTCGGCGGCCGTGATGGTGTGCTCGGGGCTGGAGGAGCAGCGAGCAGCCTGACGCGTCTCCTCCGCAGGCCGGGACGAGCCTCTCAGCTGAGCCCGGAGCACCAGCACACCCCGATGGGAGCGAGGAGAGCCCGCCCAAGCCTGTGGTAACAACCGGGTCCGCGGATACAGCTAACCTGCCCCAGACTGCCCCACCGATTCCTGCTGGGACTGAGAGCCAACCAGCCTTCACGGTGGAAACCAGAAGAAGAGCAAAGGTGAGAGAGAAGCTGAGCAGTCCGGATCTGACCTGCAGACTGGTGCTGCAACACACAGCCCGACACCTGTTTGTTAGTGTTTATTGTCGTTTACTCACAGACTTTAATGAAGATACCGTGTCTATCCTTAGTGACCAGGCAGTGCAGTGAAATGAACTGTGTCATGAACTTTGTCTGCACATCCTGCACAGTGACAGGTGTGGTGGGGGTGTCGGGCCCCTGTCTGTCTGAGGCCTGGCATGTCTACAGTCTGAACCCCACGTGCATGTGTGAGCTCACCTGTCCTAACTGTGTGTGCCCCCTGCACCCCAGATGAATGCTGTGCGGGGGGGCACAGTCACCTGGCGTCCCCAGCCGTGGCAGGACGGGGACGGGGGAGGAGGAGAGCCTCTGTCGGACAGCGACTCAGAGGAGGAGGACTTCCCTGATGACAGCACCACACCGCTGGGAGACTACATCACACACGGTGAGGAGCGACCACAAAGAGTCCTCAAACACTGGGCACCTGATGCTCCTTCACCTCCTGCTCTGCCCAATTCTTACTCCCCCTGTCTCCCCCACTCTCTGTCTCCCCCTCCCTCTGTCTCACCCACCCCGTCTCCCCCTCCCTCTGTCTCACCCACCCCTGTCTCACCCAATCTCTCTGTCTCACACCCCCGCTGTCTGCCCCCCTCCTGTCTCTCCCTCCTGTCTCTCCCCTGTCTCCTCCTCCTGTCTCACCCTCCCGCCAGTCTCCCTACCCCTGTCTCCCTCCCCTGTCTCACCTCTCCCTGTCTCAACGCACCTCTCACTCACCCTCCCCTGTCTCCCTCAATCTGCCTCCCCTGTCTCTCCTCTCCCTGCCCCCTCCTCGTCCCACCCACCCTCTGTCTCTCACCTCCCCTGTCTCACCCACCCTCTCTCTCACCCTCCCCCCCCTTGTCTCCTGCCCCCCCCCTGCCTCTCCCTCCCCTGTCTCCCCTCCCCTGCCCCCTCCCTCCGTCTCACCCACCCCCTGTCTCACCCCTCCCCTGTCTCACCCACCCCTTGTCTCACCCACCCCTCTGCTGTGTTTCTCAGGACTGAAGCAGCTGCTCGATGCTCAGCAGCTGTGTGACGTTACTCTGCTGGTTGAGGGAAAGAAGTTCATGTGTCACAGGTACATTAACAGACTGTTGCATATTAAAGACATTCTTACATCTGTTCTGTTTACAGTTACCTGAGCTGGAGCTTTTTCTGACTTAAAGCATAGATTACTTATTATTAATGTTCTTTCACTTTGTGTCCAGACGAAGTTAGCAGTCTTTTCATTCGCTGTAACAATGAGCGTGAGGCAGATGTGACTTGTGGTGAGTCCTGCAGGCCTGTTCTGTCTTGTTATCGTCTCCTCCACCCGTCTCCGCCCTCAGAGTCCTCTTGGCGGCCGTCAGCCCGTACTTTAGGGCCATGTTCACCAGCCCGCTGGTGGAGTCCCGCCTCACTGAGATCCGGCTGGAGGAAGTGACGCCGTCTGTCATGGAGACAGTCATCCAGTTCGTGTACACGGGTGAGGCGGGGCTGTCTCTGGACACGGCTGAGGATCTGTTTGTGGCTGCAAACCGCCTGCAGGTCATGCCCCTCCAAGACTTGTGCTCCAGGTAAATGTGGTCACATGATCACCAGATGGCCTCAGTTTTTACTGGGACTGTATTTAATCAGCACAAAGCAGCTTCAGCCCTGTGGATCTGAACCGCTCCTCACGTGTCTCTGTGTCGACCCTCCTGTCCAGGTTCCTGTTCGAGCACCTCTCGGTGGATAACTGCCTGGGGATGTACTCTCTGGCTCGCTCCCACCACGACCAGCTGCTGCTGCGGGCCTCCCTGCGGCTCGTAGCCCAGCACTTCCCCCGGGTGGCCCGGCAGAAAGACTTCCTCCTGCTGGACCACGGCACCTTGGGGAGCCTCCTGAGCTCTGACCGCCTGGGGGTGGACTCTGAGGCGGAGGTCTACGACGCGGCACGCCGATGGGCAGAGCACCAGCCCTTGGATCGCTACGCCCACATGCCGGCGCTGCTTCACCACCTGCGGCCGGGGCTGCTGTCCCAGGAGGAGAGCCGGAGACTGAGCCAGGAGCTGGGGCCCGCTGCGGCTGGGGAGGGCCTGGGGGGTCCCCTGAGACCACGGGAGGGCATGTTTGAGAAGAAGATTGTGTGCGTGGACCTGACGCCTCGGGAAGATGAGAACTTAGCTGCAAGAGACTACACGGTGGACTGCTTCGACCCCCGGACGGGGAAGTGGGAGAAGTTGGCGGCGCTGGGTTCACTGGTGAGCCCCGGCTGTACGGCAGTGGGAGACCGGCTGTTTGTGGCGGGGGGCATCCTGCGGACAGGCTCCGTGTCTGCAGCCGTACATGAATACGATGCAGTGTTGGACCACTGGATCGAGCGGCCCTCGATGGTGCAGCCCCGGGCCATGCTGGGCCTGCTGGGCTGCGGGGACTCACTCTACGCCCTCGGGGGGAGTAACCGCTCAGCTCTGCTGGACTCCAGTGAGACCCTGGAGCTGAGCACGCTGCAGTGGGCTCCGGGGCCACGGCTGCCGCTTCCTCTGCGCGCCTTCGCCAGCGCGGCGCTGCGTGGACGCCTCTACCTTCTGGGCGGGACCACGCTGGAACAGAACCGGGCTGTGGTCCACTCGGGGGTGCTCATTTATCACACCCTGACAGACTGCTGGACACGTGTGGCTCTGGACTCTGGCGCCACCTGCCTCGCTGGAGGAGTAGCAGTGCGTGGAGGAGTCTGTGCCATCGGGGGATACATGAGGGACACAACCAAGTTCCTGGATGGAAACTACACCAACCTGGAGACGTTAGACGCCACCGGCCGTGTCCTGTTTTTCAGAGAGGGCCGGGGGTCTGGAGTAGAGCGGGAGGTGACTGGGGGAGGGGTGATGGTCACTGCCGAGCAGCGGGGGGGCGCAGGTGGTGGGAGCGACCGAGCCCCGAGCCCTGTGGTGTTTCCCGGCCTGCCCCGGCGGATTGCAGCCGGCGGCGTGGCCCGGTGGAAGCGCAGGATTTACGTGCTGGGAGGAGAAAACGGCTCCCGGTTCTACGACAGCGTTTACTGCTGGAAGCCCGGCTGGCGCAGCTGGGTCCAGAGGAGAGAGAAGCTGCCCGGAGACACCGGAGGGGTGAGCCAGTTTGGGTGCACAACTTTAAAGTTCCCTAAGAAACACATCCTGTCCAGACTGAGACTAGCCAAAGAAAACTGCAAGAAGGCGGCTGACTAGCACGACGGAGGAGGAGGAGGCAGCTGATCATGTGACCCAGAGACGAGCTCCAGGCTCAGTTTGACGTCATGAAGAGTTGCTGTTGAGATGAAGTGACAAAGAGCATTTTATCCGGTCTGGGAGCAGCCACAGAGCAGGTCTGCGAGGACTGGACCCACACAGATCCTGTGAGACTGTCAGACGGAGAAGGCAGGTGGAGCCAGAAACCTGAATGTCACCTGCTCCACTGTTCACTGCCACAACAGTGAAGTCCTGTGAGAGAGGAAAAGGCCTTTCAGTTGTTTTCTTTCAGCGTATTTAATATTATTTTCAGCGTTTTGCTGGTGTAATGTGTTTTAGGCTGAAACCATGTCAATGCTGTGAACCTGTTCTTTTAGCAGCGTTTAGTTTAGACACAAGGATACTGGCACGTTTCTGTGTTCCACTTCATTGGTAGAGATGCACTCAGATCAGAATCTGCCAACAACACTATTATTATTATTATTATTGTTATTGTTGTTATTATTATTATTATTATTGCTGTTATCATTCCTGTCGTTGCTGGTTTTATGTGTGAGGTCACACGTCTGAACAACACTTGCGCAGCGATGCATTATCACCTTCTATCTGTCTGGCCCCAACTCTATTTATTTAATTATAGGCCGAGTGTCTTGTCTAACGCGGGCTGATAAGGGCTAAACAAACACACCTGAACAGTTTGTATCAAACAGTCGTTTCGTGACCTGCAGCTCTGGACTGAGGTCTAATCTCAGTGGAGGACGTCAGTCACGTCGTCAGAAGCTCTGATTTCATGTTCAGCCTTCGCTGCACCTCGATGGTCTGACCGTCCTCTCCCAAGTCTTGCAGAGGCCTGTTTGCTGAGCTCCCTGCAGACCAGGTCCCTCCAGCTGACCCCAAACATGGCAGACAGTGTTTTCCTTCACGCACTCCTGCTTCAGAGAAGTGGAACATAAATGTGCAAATAGGGTTTGATAATATGCAAAAAAACTCAAAGATGAAAGCCAGAACACCATCTGCATTATAATATATATGACAATGAATGCTTTAAGTGTAGGAGCCACTGGATTTGGTCGATGCTCATGCGTTTTACCAGCGGTCACAGTATCCTTGTGTCCAGACGGCCGCTGCGTCCAGCACCTTCCCTGCGCCTGCGGTCAGGCCGGGTCGACACTCGTCTTTACTTGATTCAGCAGCCGTGCTTCATTCGCTTCATTCGGGACTGGTGGATGTGTTTGGCATGGAGGCGACACATTATCTGAACTCATCAGCACTGCACCTAATTTATTGAGCTGTATTTTAAAGGTTTTCTTGTTTTCAGTCTGTAACTCTGGCTCTGACTGCAGTGTCTCCTGCACCACGAGCTGAGACTCACCTGTCAGACAGAAGCAGGTGTGTTCGCACCTGAGAGTGACTGAAGGTTTAAAGTAACTGCTTGAATTGTTTGTTCAGATGTAAGCACATTGTCTGTCTGTGTTCTTCTTTGTTTCCTCTCTTACTGATTGAGTCCAGACTCTGCTCTGGGCGGCAGAAAGTGTTGCAAACCAGCAAAAAGAGCCAGAAAACACAAACACAGCATCACGTTAGAGCTGTGTGAATGTGTCCTGCCATCACAGAATCTGGGGTTAATCATGTTTCTGTCATCATGGAGGCACTTTATAATCCACGGGGAAGAAAATCACTGAAGGATTTCTGTGACATTCAAATAAACGGCGTTTCAGAATCAGAAACGCAGCAGGGAGTTACTCCTGGAGTCATTTCACTGAGAAGCTGGCGAGTTTTCATGACTGCAGGCCACAGACAGGATGTGCTTCTGCTCTGGCTCCTACTGAGATGAGACCAGAGTGAGTCTGAGGACCTGCAGCAGTAAATCAGTGACAGGCTGGTTTTAAGAGTTAAAACCTGCTCAAAGGATGAATTTGCTAGGAAAGAGACCAAAACGGTGGAATCGTTGTCGTGTTTGTGTCATACCTCAGTGTCCTCACTCATTCTGCATCAACCAGTCTGTGTGAACCGTCGGTGAAAGCATCGTCTCTAAACCTCAGAGCAGGGTGATGCAACTTCCCCAGTTTCCCAGTGACGGCAGAGGTTTAACACCGCTGCTGATGGACAGCTCAGTCACTGCAAACCGAGCCCCAGCTTGTCGTTAACGCATAAATCATTATGCTTCTTCTTCTGCCACCAAACCCCTGATAATAAGATTCCTGATCAGTTGCATTGATCCGTCATCACTGGTGCTCCGTCCCTCAGCTCCAGCGGGGGCAGCCGGGGTTAAATGGAGGGTCAGAGACGGTGGCTGGGGCAGTTCAACACGTGATTGAGTAACGAGGAGAGTCGAAGCAACATCTGATGCTTCACACATGATGAGTGAGCTGTGAGTCTGGACAAAGGATGAGGAGGAGAGGTCATTGATCACTAAGGTCCCTGAACACAACAGCGATCTTTACTTTGTGTTTTCAGTTGAGGGACACGAGCTTCAGTTTGTCTGCCGTCACTCGGTCCGTTTGGTTTCAGTCGACCTGCTCTGGATCCTCACCTCTCCTTTCCTTCGTGTGCTTACAGCTTGTGCGACAAGTGAAAAGTGATTGTGTGCGCGTGCATGTTCTCTGCGGCGAGGCGTAAATCTGTTCCACACACACTCTGCACATCTGCACACCCACACACTGTGTGTCCGTTCAGAGCAGCTGCCCTCATTTGTACAATCTAATGACGTTTGTGAACCGAGAGACAAATGGATGTTTTGATGAAAGCAGTGCTGTCAAACGATTAAAGGACTATTTGCTTACGTCTGTTTCACTGACGACTGTTTCTTCACGGCTCTCGATCAAGCTGTTTGGGCATAAAACTCTGTGTGTCTGCATGGAGATCCAGTGGAGCTCTGACCAAGAGCCAGTTTTTCATGGTTTGGTGTTAATAATTACTCTGATGAATAAACTGCTGATTCGGCCCATCGTCAGAGCTGGCCAAAGTTCTCACTTCACACTGACCTCCTCATACAGCTGCCTGTGCATCAGTCCGTCCTGCAGCTGCTCGGTCCACTTGATGTTGAGGTGCAGGTGCAGTTTGAGGAACAGCAGCACAGATAAATCGGTAGAAGAGGAAGTTAAAACGGCTCAAGCTTCAGGTTAAACAGAGTGTTCAGAGAGGAGCAATGGAGAATCCCTCATCAGGCAGACTGACCATCAACAACGCAGCAGACATCAGCATCATCGTTGGATATTTCATCGTGGTCATCAGTGTCGGCGTCTGGGTGAGTGCGCCTGTGTTGGTCTGATTATCAGGTGATTGTAACGACTGAAGAGCGAACTGTCTGGAGCAGACTCGGCTGACTCTGGTAACAGCAATGTGCTGCGTGTGTTTCAGTCCATGTTTCGAACCAATCGTGGGACGGTTGGGGGATATTTCCTGGCGGGCCGCACCATGACCTGGTGGCCGGTGAGTTTACTGCTCAATACATAAAGCCTGATATTAGATGACTGCCAGCCAATATATTGATCAGTACAGAGCTGCAGTACAGAAAGATCTGTGATTTTTCCATGGTTTGTCCACCAGAGGGAGCTGACAGGTTTAGGTAGTTTTGCCCTTTAAGGCGTCCTGCTCTGCTCAAGTCTAAAAACACTAATATTTAGGAAACAAAAACATTTCAGAATATATTTTCCCTTCAGTCAGTTCCCAACGATCCTACTCCAGACACGTCAGTGCTCAGACCTTCAGGCTGCAGGAGGAACGACATCAGGGCAAAGTTTGTCCAGATTCTGTTCATTTCCTGCTGGATCTTGATGAATCTCCTGGTTCCTGTTGGTCTGTTTTAACTTCCTGGTCCTCAGCGTCCTTCCCGTCTGATTGGACTGTGGTTAATTCATGTGGGTTTGGTTTTGTTGTGTTTATAATGCAGGTCGGTGCGTCTCTGTTTGCCAGCAACATCGGCAGCGGCCACTTTGTGGGCTTGGCCGGCACCGGGGCAGCCAGTGGCATCGCTGTGGGGGGGTTTGAGTGGAACGTAAGTCAGACCTCTGTTTGCTCACAGCTGGTCCTGAGCAGATGCACGCACTCCTCCTGTGTGTTGGTGTGTGTGAACCTGCTGCAGCTCACTGGGAGACGAGGAGCTGGTCTCAGTGTGTGTGTGTGCTTGTGTTTGCAGGCTCTGTTCATCGTGCTGCTGCTCGGCTGGCTGTTTGTACCCGTCTACCTCACGGCTGGGGTGAGCGCTCACTGTCATTTCAGCATCAACATGCACAAACAGGTGACTGATCCTTCACTGGTCTGATCTGTGTCAGGTGATCACCATGCCTCAGTACCTGCAGAAGAGGTTTGGAGGGACCAGGATCAGCCTCTACCTCTCCGTCATCTCCCTGTTCCTCTACATTTTCACCAAGATCTCAGTGAGTCCTCCCGTCTGAGAGTCACAGAAACATGTGTGTGCTCCTTCATTAACATGCCCACTCCCTCTGGCCGTCTCTGTGCAGGTGGACATGTTCTCAGGAGCCGTGTTTATCCAGCAGGCGCTGGGCTGGAACATCTATGTGGCCGTCATCACCCTTCTGGTCATCACAGCCCTGTACACGATCACAGGTGGTGTGCAGGTCAACCCTCTGGAAACAGACGTTACAAGTTTGTGTGGAGCTTGAGGGATGGATGCACTTACAGGGCAGGGAGGGTTTAATGGGAAGTTGCTCTTTGTTGCATTGTGGGAAATGTAGGAAAGTGGTGATTCTGGAGCTTAAAGCCTCATTAAAACGACAAATGCTTCAGTTTTGACTTTGTTCCAAGTTTATCGAAGTCCAAAACAAAAGTGCTGAAGTATCAGTTTAAACATCAACGTGTGTGTGTGTGTGTGTGTGTGTGTGTGTGTGTGTGTGTGTTACCAGGTGGCCTGGCTGCTCTGATGTACACTGACACAGTCCAGACCTTTGTCATCATTGCCGGGGCCTTCGTCCTCACTGGTTTCTGTGAGTACACTCTTTTCACACACACACACACACACACACACACGCACGCAGTTTGCTGACTCAACAGGGCCTCAACACTCTCCACCTCTGGTTAACACAACAACAACAACAACAACAACAACAACAACAAACACCCAAACAGCCTTATTGATTTTTCCATTACCAGTCGATATGTATCAGGCCGGCCCTGCTGTAGATTAACCTGTGACATCAGAGGGGGAGGCAGACGGGATTAGTGTGTGTGAGAGTCGAGTGGCGGGGCAGGAAACAGGTTAGTGTGAAACATGATGCGTTGAGAGCATAGTGCTGACTCAGCAGCTGACTCATGCCTTCAGAGTCAGACAGCAGGAGAGGGCGACAACAAACACTCTGTGCTTATCGTACATGTAAATATTGTGGAACAGGAGCGTCAGTCCACAGGAGCAGGCCGACCTCTGGACGTCGTCTGACCCGTCAAGCACTCTGAGAAACACTCTTTGTCTTTCCTCCTCCAGCGTTTGCTGAAGTCGGAGGCTACAGCGCCCTGCTGGACAAATACAGCTCTGCGTTGCCCAGGAACGTCTCCTCCATCGACCCCCAGCGCTACAACATCTCCTCCCACTGCTACACGCCCAGACAGGACGCCTTCAACCTGCTGAGGGACCCGACCAGCGGGGACCTGCCCTGGCCTGGAGTGGTGTTTGGGATCGCTATAGTGGGAGGCTGGTACTGGTGCACAGACCAGGTGAACGTGACTCAGAGAGCTGGAAAAAGACTGAGGAACGTCTCAACTTACCAGAGTCTATTGTTATATACAGAAATGTGCAGAGGCTGCAGCCAGCATGATTCAGTGTGCTTAAGTTACCTTTGAATCACATTCAATCGATGAACAATCATAAATCCAGAGGCTCCAGATGCAGCACTGAAACGTTCTTCTTGGTCTAGTTTAGTTTTAATATTTAATGTTTAATAATTAACAATCAGATTGAACGTGTTAACAATCCAAAGTTCACAGCCGTAGTTTAACTTCACTCTCTGTAGACACTGAACTCTAATAAACATAAACAATGAAACATCACTCAGTCCAGCTGAGGTGAACCACATGACCTGGTTCAGCCTATGTTTAATGAGCAGGAGGGACCAAAGATCATCGGCCAAGTGTTTCTGCACATGACCTTCAAATCTGACTGACAGCAGCCGAGAGTCTCAGCGAAGCTTCCTCAGACTCTGCTTCAATGTGGTCATTGATCCTGGTGCAGTTATGTGCACTGTGCCGCTGCTCTGGCTGCTGACAGACTCTGTTTTGTTTGAAATGAAACATCCTCCAGGTGATAGTCCAGCGGTGCCTGGCAGCGCGCAGTCTGACGCACGTGAAGGCCGGCTGCATCATGTGTGGCTACCTGAAGCTGCTGCCCATGTTCCTCATGGTGTTCCCCGGCATGATCAGCAGGGTCCTGTACCCAGGTCTGTGGCTTACACACTTCCTCTGACTGAAACGACAGAGACGGGCTAGAGTAGAAGTGCAATATCACTGTGTGTGTGTGTGTGTGTGTGTGTGTGTGTGTGTGTTTTCATCCTCCTGCAGATGAGGTGGGCTGTGTCGTCCCTGAGCTGTGTAAGATGGTGTGTGGGACTGAGGTGGGCTGCTCCAACATTGCTTATCCTAAACTAGTGGTGACAATCATGCCGAACGGTAAGGACATGTAACCATGACAACCACAAGGTTTGATATTACTTTTCTCACCCAGGACCTTCCTCTGATCTTCTCTGTCCCCTTCCTTCCTTCCCTCCTTCCCTCCTTCGGTGTGTGTGTGCAGGGTTGCGGGGCCTGATGCTGGCTGTGATGCTGGCTGCTCTCATGTCGTCTTTGGCCTCCATCTTTAACAGCAGCAGCACTCTGTTCACCATGGACATCTGGACCCGCATCAGACCGCAGGCCACCGAGCGCGAGCTCATAATTGTGGGCAGGTAAACGGACGGCGTTGTGGTAACAGTGTCGCCTTCGGCCTCAGTCTAGTTTTTATATTAAGGGCTTATGTTATGAAAAGTGGCCGTTCAACAGTGAACATGTGTTAATGTCATTTGATGTCTGGTGCTCTGAGCTGATGCAGGTAAGTTTGAACCAATCACACCTTTCCTCCTCCTCTCTGTCCTCGTCCCGTCAGAGTCTGGGTCCTGTGCATCGTCGCCATCAGTATCTGTTGGATCCCCGTGGTCCAGGCCGCTCAGAGCGGTCAGCTGTTTGACTACATCCAGTCAGTGTCCAGCTATTTGGCTCCGCCCATCGCCTCCGTCTTCATCCTGGCTGTGTTCGTTAAGCGGGTCAATGAGTCGGTGAGATGACACGCGCAGACACGTTGACACACCTCCTCAGATCATATCAGCAGGGCATTCAATCTGACTACGTCCCGCCTCCAGGGAGCGTTCTGGGGCCTGATTGGCGGCCTGGTGATGGGTCTGTGTCGGATGTTGCCCGAGTTCTGGTTCGGTACCGGCAGCTGTGTTTTCCCCTCCAGCTGTCCCTTCTTGGTGTGTGGGATCCACTACCTCCACTTCGGCATCATCCTCTTCTTCTGTACGTCGGTGCTGGTGCTGGTGGTCAGTTACTGCACGCCGCCCATCCACGATCAACATGTAAGAGACTCAAAATACAAATAATACACTGCAGCGGCGCCTCGGACACCCTGGAGTGATTTCATACCAACGTCCTCCCTGCAGAGTCAACACACGTGTAAATGTGCACGTGGCTCCTATTCATGTCGATAATAATCTCATTAATGTTAATTACTATATGAACTTTGAAAGCACATTTTGTGTTTCGTGCTCAAAACTGTCTGCGCATTCAAAATGAATCCGTTCCGGCAGTATTTTAGATTCATTTTCAGAATGAAATTATTAAAAGCTTCACTTTATCTGAGAAAATGAAACCTTTCAAAGCCTCTAATTATCCTAACAGTGGAAACTACAAGGCAACAGACTGCAACTGTTGGTTTTCAGGTTGGACACTAACACCACCTACTTCACTGGAGGCATTGTGTGCGTGTGTGCGTGTGTGTCTCCCCCCACCACAAAATGTGCACCTGTGCTCACATTTTACTGAGATCTAACACCTCATACGTTGTGGAGCTTGTGCCTGCAGGCTGAACCCAGCAGCTTCTCAGAGAAAACACTGTCTGCTCTCGTCCACCTTTCAGCTCCATCGTCTGGTGTTCAGCTTGCGTCATTCCAAAGAGGAGAGGCTGGACTTGGACTGGGAGCGGGAGGAGAAAGCTGAGGAGAGGAGGAAGCAGAATGACTGCGGTGATGCAGGTGAGAAAGAGAAGAAGTCACAAAGACAGATGAATAAAACAAAAGCAGACTCACAGGAAACACTAACTGGCCTGTTCTCCTGTCAGCGGCTGAAGAGGAAGAGGAGTCCGGCTCCAAAGCCCACGACAAAGACCCACCTCAGGCCCCAGGGGAGCTGCTGGACATCAGCGAGGACCCGGTGTGGAAGTACACTGTGGATGCTAATGCTCTCATCATGATGGCTGCGGCTGTGTTTATGTGGGGCTACTATGCTTAACAGTAAAGTGGAAGCTAAGATGTGCGCTGGCGCCTTGATGTGATCAATCACTGCGTTGGGTCAGTCCTCAGAGGAGTGTTGCCCTCTGTTGGACGTTGATTGCCACTGCATCGTCAATCACAGGTAAAGTTGCTGTAATTAAAGACACGTTCACATGGAGCGTGCAGGTCATGCAGATGCACAGATGCACCGATGCACCAGCAGCAGTCTCACTGTGCCTTCACCTGATCCTTCGCTGCCATTCTCCAGTTTTAAGGAGCAGGTGTAATGCAGTGTGAAGTGTTTTATCAGGTTACAGTGCCATTACGGTCTACTGTTACAGTTTGATTCAATCAGCAGTCACTGTGCACCTGCTCCCTGCACTGAAATCAGAGGTGTGAGGGGAAACATGCAGAATCTGGATGGCAGGTGGAAAACAAACCCAATAAAGCCTCGAAGACACCGTTTCCAAAGGCTCTTTACTACTTTACAACTTCTGAGACGAGTAAAACGGAGAGTCCTGCTGTTTCTAGTTCCTCTGACTCAAAGCTGTTTTGTTTTATTTGACTCAGTCATTATTTAGAGGGGAGACGAAGACAAAAGGACTTTGAGTTGTAACAAGTACCGTTAGTTTCTGTCTTTAAAGCTGCTGAGGCTGTTGTTCACACCGAGTTCAGCTGTGAGATCATCTGCATCGTTTCTTTAGCGTAAAGACCAAACGAGTTAATAACTGGCTGTTTAATGATCGCCTTTGAATGCATCATGAGTTAAAGACCCGGTGTTTACCGGGCAGACACCACACAAACCATCTGGTGATTCAGATTTCCAGTTTTAATCATCACTTCTGTTTTTATTTAAGCAGATATTTCCCATTAGCATTGTACACTGTCTGGAACCTACAGAGTTCTCCCACGACTACCCGACCGTCTTCCCACCTCCGTGCAGAGTTTCAGCATCATTCATCACATCAGTTCGTCAAAGTCCAGTCTGTCAGCTTGCAGGAGTGGGGGAGCGTAATAGCAAAGGGGGAGAAGGGGGAGGAGGAGAAGGGGGAGGGAGGAGAGAGAGAGAGAGGCTTTTCCAAGAATGAAGAGTCAGAGCCGTCACCAGGCACTGTTCATCTTACACTCCCACACAAAGAGTCATGGGTGGATCCAGTAGAGCTGGATGGAGTCTATCGAGCATCTGAAACCGAGCCACTTACAGGGTCCTGTGCAACTCCCAATACTCTTAAATCATCTGTGAGGTATCTGACGCCTCAGTCTCCTGCAGGGTGGGGAAGAGGTAGGGGGCTTTTAAGGCTGGAAGCTGGTGTAGAGAGTTTCTGCGGTCTGTGGTGGTCGGTTTCACCCGCTTCGAAGCGTGAATGACGGCTTTGGCAAACGCTGCCCTCTGCCGCATTGGAGGACGGAGGGGAGGAAAGGAAGAGAGCTGGGGGTTAAAACAAAGACGGCGTATTTAAAAAATACATCTTTGCAGGTTGAGTAGGGCGACAGACTGATACAGGGAGAACACAGTCCTCAAGAATAAAAGCAAATACAACAAACTCTCTGACACGCACCCCGATAAAACAAAAACAAAACAAGCAATTCAATCAAACCATACAAAGTGACATCAGGCCTTTCCAAAGTGACATCAAGTTTCTCTTTTTAATCCCAGTCAGTCCCGCTGGTCTTACTGAAGTCCATCTCCCATAATTCTCTGTAAACCAGAAGGTACTCGTCGGCTCCTCTTTATGGCTGGTCAGCAAGGTTAGGGTCCGCTCTGAAACGATGACGGGAACACGTCTCAGAGGCCAGCGACACCGGCTGGTGCGGTGAGACCGTGCCCGTCGGTAACCAATGGTATGGCTATTTCAGAATTAACGTCAGTGACACAGGCAATGATTTCAGCAGCATCTTCAGGGGACTAATCAACATGGAACGACGATACAGCACATTCAGAGAAATAGAGACGCATGGTGCAGGACAGGTACAAATGGCAGTCTGGTACAACGGAAAGTCAAGTTTGCTTTATACAATCACATTTCTGTAGCAACGCTGAACATTCCTCCACGGGCGACACCTGTGGGACTCGGCACAGCTCATTCCTCGAAGCACCATTGTACAGCTAACGTGGAAGTTGGTGATACAACACAGAACGTAGAACAGGTATCGGGAACAGTAAGCAGGCTCTAGGGCGTTACATTTCTATGCGTCACTTCATGAATGCTAATCTCAATCAAATACACTGCAAAGTTTTCACATGAATTACCTAACAACCATGAACGGAGTTAGACTGAAACCCGAATGAGTGAGAGGCAGAAAGAGGGCTGACCGACAGCAGCGGGAGGGGACCCCAACCCTGGTATGCAAACTTTTAAAAAGGTGCCACTCTGGAGCACAGTGGGGGGGGGGTGGGATTCAGGAGAGCTTGGAAAACAAAAAGGCAAGGAGAGTGACACACCTCTCTTCCTTCTTTACCTCTCTGCCTCCCTCCACTGAGGCCGAGTATGAGAAGGGAGTGCTGGAGCAAAGAAACACAGTCCAGGAGCGCCAACTCCTCCTCGCACTGCTCTCATTCCTCCTGTCCGTCCTCTGAACAGACAGCAGGGAGAAAGAAGGAGGCGAGCAGGAGGAGCTGAGAGTTGGTATGTGTGAGGTGCACTCTGTCCTCTCTACCTGGCCTCCTCCCTCCTGTCCTCCCTCTTGGTGCGAATGGGCTGCGAGCCATCGGCTGGCTGCTGGACCCAGTTGTTATCGTGGAGCCCGACGCGGCAGCCTGGTGTGTCCTTGTCTGTGCGCCGGCAGCACATCCAGTAGGAACGTCCATAAGGCAGGTCGTGGTGGTAAGGTTTGGGGTGCCAACGGCACAGGGAAACGTCCCCGCGCTCATATTGCCGCTTACACTGCTTGCAGGGGTCGTCCCTGTAGAGGGGGTCTTGATTCCAGCGTGAATCCACTGCCCGCACGCCGTACGTCTCGATCAACACCTTGAAGTAGTGGCAGGTGCACTTGAGCGCTGCCAGCGAGCGTGTGGGCAGGTAGCTGAAGATGTTGACCATGATGTGGTCGGGCAGCAGCAGCATGTACTGGCGCGGCTCAAGGAGGCGCTGGATCTGAAACCGGATCTCCAGGAAGTCATGGGACACGTGGCGGTAAAGGCGGCACAACGAAGGGTCCGAACAGTCGTCCCCGACTCCGGGAGAATCTGGTCGAGGTGCCCGGTCCCCCGAGCCAACTGCCACTCCCGTCCCGGGGCCATTGTTGTTGGCACAGTCCAAAGAGCACATTCCTGACCCGCTGCCAGCGCCCGATCCTTTAACATCCTCCTCTGGGCCCCGAGGGGGCTGAAGGAAGAAGAGCTGTCCAGGAGGGGGATCATCTGATGAAGGGTCAGTGGAGCTGCCTACACCCCCCCCACTCCCTCCCCCACTAGGCATAGCGAAACACACCGTCTCCTCCTGCACATTCTCTGTACTGTCCTTGCCGTAAAACACACATTGGTCCACAGCACCTGTCACCACCACCTCCACGTGGAAGCCCGTCACTCGCTCCCGCCCCACACCCGCAACTTTCTTCTCCCCGGAGGAAAGGTCCTGGGATGGGTCTGGGCTACCACAGGCCTGCCTGTCTGGATGATGGAGGTCTCCGTCCGGCTTGGGGGCAGCGGTTGTGGCGGCAAGCAGCAGACTACTGGGGTCTCTAGAGGAGGGGCTGACGAGCTGGTAGAGGTCACAGGTGATTTTCTCTTTGGCCCTGGCTGCCGCCTGGTTGCTCCCACCACCACAGCTCATAAACATACAACGGGACCTGCTAGCCGGCTCCAGCTGAGACCGCGGGTCCAGATTTGACACTCGGAAAGCTATTCTAACCTCACCGTGACTGTGACTGGGGGGTGGAGGAGGGGTGACGACGCCGGATTCCCCCCCCTTCCTGCGCTCCCTTTCTCTGTCTCGATTAGAAGAGTCTGTTCCAGGACCAGCGCCCAGATGGAGCCGATTCTCCAGGGTCTGGGACTCAAAGTGCGCGATGGCCTGGGCTACCCTGCATGACTCCTGCTGCTCCTCCAGCTCCTGGTCTGTCTGGATGGGCGACGATGACTCCTGGGCCTCTTTGGAGGGCGGGCCCTTAGAGCTGTCTGACACAAACACCACAGGAGTGGGGTCCGACACTGTGCCCCGGAGTAGGGTGTGCTGGTGGGGGGTAAGGCCCTGACCGTGAGTGGTAGGAGGGGGCTGGTGCTGCTGGTTCCCATGAACAGCCACAATTCCCTGGAGGGCCATGGCGGTCCTCTGCTCGACCAAGGCAACCATCTCTGCCACGGACAGCAGGTCTGTCTCATTCACCCCTCCTAAAAGAGGCTCATGAGGGCTTGGAGGCGCAGGGGTGGAGTCGTGGCTGAGCTGTGGCTCTGAGGCCTGGGAGCGGGTCGGAGGGTCGTAGGATGAGCATCGTCTCCGTCTTTTGGCTTTGCTGCAGTCAGTCGCCCAGTTACCTTTCACCTGTGGACGAGCAACAAAATAAAATAATTCATATGTATTTCAAAAAACATAGTAAAATGTCGACAAACAGTAAAAAGCAAACTGTTGCTTCTGCTGCTCACCTTCATGGCGCTGGGCCTCGGCTGGCCTGCTCCACTGAACTGGTGTGCAACAAAGAAGGCTATCTTCTCCTTGGTGTTGCCTGGTTTAATGACATACCAGGTGTCTAACAGCACGCGGCCATCTTCCATCTGGGGCCCGGACGAGGGAGGTGAGGGAGGGGCTGAGGAGGGAGGAGGTGCCTGACTCTGTGTCAGGGTGCTGGAGCTGAGCTCAGGTTCAGGTGGAGTGTTCTCTGAGCCTACATCCTCCTCTTCTCCATTCTCCTCCTGCACCCCCACTATCATCCCCCCATCTTCGCTGCCATCTACCGTCCTTCTCGCATCTGGAGAGGGCTCAGCCTTGCAGAGGGAGGGGGACCCTGTCCCGCCGCCGCCTCCACCGCTGCCCCCTGAGCCTGGGCTCCTTGCTTTGTTCTGGGAGTAGGTGCCAAAGGGGCGTGGGCACCACAGACGGATGTGGGAGAAGGTGTCTCGGTCCATCAGGATGCGGACCACCGGGGCATATCGGCATCTATGCTGGCCAGCAAACACCAAGAGCCAGAGCTCTCATCGTCGGCTCCCCATCCCAGTGCCAACCTGATGGGCACTGTCTATCACCAGGCTCAGCAGCAACACTGGGCATACAACCTGCATCAACAGGAAAGGTGGAGAGAAGAGGAAAGAGTGGAATGCAGGCGGGGGGAGGGATGAGAGAAGAGAGAAAGAGCACAGTCAGCTCAGTCGCTGGGAACAGTTCATATCTGCAGAACAGTGCTCGTCAGGGCTGGGATCAATTCAGATAATCAATCACCAATTGAGGCTGTATTGAACAGTCGCCTCAAGGTACAATTCAGACAGGGTGTCAGCACCGTACACCCGCAGCCCGGCCGTACCAGAGAGAGCAGAACTAACTACTGACTGAAGTAATCGCAACTGGCCTGCCTCCTACTTTGGCCAAACTCAATTAGCAATTACATTTGCTGGTGCGTACGGAGATCATCTCCTGCTTTGGAGCCTCTAAATCAAATTACAGGGATTCCATTTCAGGTTTGGCGTCTGCGTCCTGCAGATGAAAGGGATGAAAGATAGAACACAAAAGCTCCAAATGGACTCTCCCCCCTCGCATTCTCTCTCCCCCTCTGCTCCTCTCCTGCATCTCAGTGCTTCAAAGAGGACTTGCTTAATAGGAGGCAACACAGGGAGGAGCATGCAGGCATATGCTGGGCCTATTTTTAGCAAACAGCAGGAGGGGGTGGGGTAGTAGTGAAACTACTGTAGCTGTCCTCCCTGTCCTCACCCCTTTCTCCCTGCCAAAGAGCCTATGCTACAGGCTGGGGGGGGGGGGGAGCCTTTAGTGTACCCAGCGTACTTCTACAGCTCTGCCAGCTGCAGAGGCTGCCAGGAACGTGCCGGCGTACTTAAGTAGAGGAACAAGTGGCGATGGAGCAACACGTTTGGCTCACGGCTGATCTGAAGGCCTCCTCTGCATCTGAGAGCAGCTTGAACCCACAAATACGCTTCAGCTGTCTGTCCCGACTTACTTCCTTGAAGGTTACCTTTATTCATTACTTCCTGTATCAAGATTAAACTGATTATTAAACTATAAGCACACAGATGCACACACCACTCCAGCCTTCAACAGATGGTTGAACACAATACACACACACACACACACACACACACACACCAAATGATCCATGGCCTAAAATAAACCTGGCTCCCACAGCACTGTTACAAACACTCCCAGGTGTCATAGCCAGGAGTAATGCCAATATAAATACACACAGGGTATGTTTTAGTGTGCAATACAAGTTATTATTGCACTTGAAAAGCCTGCAGAGCTCTATGTGAATAATCCACAGCTTTATGAATCTTGGTGCAGAACACAAAGTTGACCCCAGAGCTCAGTTTGGTCTAATGTTGGTTCCTCTGGCTTTTGACACATTAGCCTGCTCTCCACTTTAGCCACTGGACCGCTTCAATGCACAGGCTTTAAAACAGCTCATTGTTGCGCTTGTGTCCGACACGCTGAATGGGTGGTGCTTTGTACGTTTGGACTAATGGAACAGCTCAGAGAGGTGCAAAAAGCAAACGCCGCCCACACAGTGCGGTGAACCAATTCAAACGCTTCCTCCATAATCACACAGCTGAGAGCAGGCAGATTATAATGCTGCCAGAAAAAAAGCCAGTGAACCTTTTTACTGCCCTCTCTCTCTCTCTCTCTCTGATCCCTCATGACTCTCGCTCTTTAACTAGTTTTATTCTCTTCCTCCTTTGCATCATCTCCTCTTGTCCCCTCCCTCTCGGTGCATCATGCAATCCATCTCTCATAACAGACTGGATGGTATTATAAGAGGAGCCAGCAGAGAGACGGTCCGCCCACTGCAGTGCCGGGTCCAAAGCCTCACACACACACACACACACACACACACACTGAACATCACCCACCTTGACAAACTACAGATCAGCATTATTAGCGCTTACTCTCTTGTGAATTTCAGATGGTTGGCAGAGAGTCAGTGTCTGCACCAGCAGATGAATCTGAAAACACTGGTTTTGGACTCACCGTCCACTCTGAAAGTCAGAAAGATGAAAAAAGATCTCTTCTTCCTCCCACTCACTCCGTCAGCTGGCAGACTGTGAAATCAAGCACTGCGGCCAACATTTGGCAAGAACTGTGTTGCTCACAGCCAGGCTACTGCCGCTGGTCCCAGCAGGTTAACTCTCCTCACCTCCTGCTCTTTATGATCACTTTACTTCAGTGGTGTCTGAGTGTAGCTCAACATGTAATGTAACTGCTCTTGTTTTAGAGCCTTTCAGTGATGCTGTCACATGAAAGTGATTCATCAAACTCTACAATGAAACCAAGCTGTGCAGCGATGTCTGGACTGCTGCACTGTCATCAGATCACTGTTTGCTGCTTGAGAAGTCATCTGACAACAGAAACACATGTAGGGATCAATGGCAGCAGCTTTCCTGTGCAGGGATGCATCATTGTTTTGGAAAGGCCTTGTTTTCTCTGCCTCATCACACAGATACACCCCCTCAACCCGATCAACTCCTGAACAGACACGCAGAAATTCAGACGCTTGTCTTTCTGAGCGACTGGACGCACACCGTCTCATCCAGTTTCTCACATCCAGACACAGCTGGAGAGTCTCTAAATCAATTTTCAGCACTCTACTACTCCCGAACATTTGATTTAAGTTAGTACTGAGCTGCTTTTACTTTTCCTCTCTTCATTTGAAACAGTTCCTGCAAATCAAGGCTTGACTTTGGTTTTAAGCTTTCGGCATCAACCTAATCCTTCAAATCCTGTCCAAGCACAGAGGCAGCCGGCGACACTACAGCAACGCTACACTGCCAGGGTCCGCATCATTGGGTGGCCAGGCCGTCTGAGAAATTAACCATCAAAAAGAGAATGAGGACCTTCTGTATGTCCTACTTCAGACGTAACTATTTACACACTAACAGAACAATTCAGCTCTACCTGTAGGCAGCAGGTAGGACGTCACCCTGGATGACACTAGCTACCGTAACACTGCCTGCTGGGATGCAGCTACTGCGACCTTTATGACAGAAGGTACACAAAGAATCATTCAATCATTCGACAGATCCTGTGTGTCTGAAGCAGATGGAGCGCAGTGTGAAGTGGACTAGATGAGAAAAGCAGCTCAGCTATTTAACCTCCATACATAAGAAACACTGAAACATGTCCACAAACACAAATGGCTTACTCACTGTTGTGTCAGAGGCAAAAGCCTGTGGATTACTGCTGCAGTCATAATCCACACAATACATATACACACACATACTGACTGGGAGATACTGATCGGTTCACAAATGACTATCCTGCTGTTTGCATAGTGAGAGATTGACAGGTTCATCCCATTATATTAAAAGTGAAATTCTGCTGGACTGGGTCATTTCCCTATACAAATCAAGAGCAGTCTGGCATGCACTCTCACCGGGATAATGGTTTCACTATGTGAGGTGCATGCGGTTAAGAACACATAGTGTGCCACATCCCTATTAAATGGTAATTTCAGATTTTACAAGGCGGATTAGGAAATAATGTGGGACCTAATGTTTGTGTTGCTTTCCCTTTATCCTAAAACTTAATAAACACAAAACAGTGTCACTGCAACACAGCGCCTTCATACTCTGCTCCATCTCATCCGCACTCTGCTTAACAGCACGTCAGACAGACGACCAAGAAGTGATGAATGATACAGAGGCACGCCAACAAGTCTCAGCTCAATCTCCCTCTCTGCATGTGCCTGTGAAGGCAACACAACAGAAGCACAGCCAGCAGGCCAGCTCTGCTGCAAACTGTCAACAGAACAATAGAGCTGAGCGCATCACTCCAGCAGTCTGCTGAGGAACGTTATTACATTGAGACGAGACCAACCTTCCTGTCAGGACACCTACGAAGAGTGGCTGACGGGCCAGGCAGCGGTGTCTGTGTGTCTCCAACATCGTCACAAGTTAGACTTTGATGCAAGCTTTGATACTTCAATCACAAAGGCCACTGTGTCAACAAAGTGTTGAACGTGTGAAACAAAGAGGGCAAATCATGAACTGCTTGACAATATCACACCAGGCAGGACTGTATGTAAGTGAGCTACTATAAACCTGACACGGCTGATTACTGCAGCTGCAACAATGACAGCGTGACATTTTAATTAGGTGCTGCCTATAAAATACAACTCACTCTAGACAGCTCATTTTGGCTGATCCATTTGTACGCATCACCTAACAGCAGCTGACTTTTAGCATAAACTGCATCACTTAGTTTATTCGCATATGCAAAACTCAATATACAGACCTAACATCAGTCCGTACTGTGATTAAAGTGTCTTAGATCACTGCAGCTCAGATATCAACTGTTATATTTCCTGCTTCTGGTTAATATAACCGTAACACTCAAACAAAACGAGCTGAAATTATACCAACTGCTCCAGTGACAACCAACAAGTGTGGGGTGACAGACACCGTGCATATGAACAGCGACAAAGATCAGCTGATTGTTGTTTTTAAATGATAGGAATCACCTCTGATCGCCTGTTGGAAGGTCTTTAGCCATCCACTAACGTTAGCTAGCTAGTTAACTTAGCCAGCTAGCAAACAGTTAGCTTATCGTTAGTCAAGTTACAGTTATCGCCTTACTAATCACGTGGATTGTTAACATTTAACATAAACCAGGCCAAAGCAGATAGCACGGATAGTAATTTGGGCGCTTTATCTAATGTTACTTTAATAATGGTAGCAAGTAGCTAACGATGTGCTAACTGGGTAGCACAACTTACCTGCATAATAACATGACAGCGCTCGCTAGCAAGCTAACAAGATAAAAAAAAAAACACCGTAGGGCTACGATTCACTCAGCTGCTCACCTTTAACGTGTTGATCTTCACGGACAGCTTGTAAAGTGTCGATGACAAGTGTTTCCTCGGTGTATTTCACTTCAACCAAACCGGTTCGTCTGGTTAAATGCAGGTGACACGAGTTAACTGTCCGTGTCCACGTAGCTAAGCTAGCTCACTCGACGTTAGCCAGCAGCTACTTTCTGTTATCAACCTTGTCTGCCTATGGCTGCTGTCGAGGCTCGCCTGCCTGTCAGTTATCTGAACAAAGTCTCGCAGGCCGTGCGCCTTGTTAGGACTCTGAGCAGCCGCTCTCACACCACCGATTTGGAAGTGACACAAGCTTTTACGGTATGTTCTCGGGGATACCAAAATAATCAGTGTCAAAACGGCAGGGGGAGGAAGGCCATCTTGTTGACAAGCAGCTGCATAAGACCCGCAGCCAATAGCAGCGCAGAGTCGTTGGTGTGCCCATATATGGCGTCTGCACAGCTCCCTCCCTCTACTGCCCCCTGCTACCCCCCGCGCACACACTCACTACACTGGACCGCACTGTAAAACCACAACATCAAAAGGTCACTGTGTCAGAAATAGGTGGGAAAAATCCATAACAGCCATCAGACACGTTTACACTCGCATTCACATTTTATCCACTATGCATCAGTATTCTCATCTATTTCATTGACTATGCAGTAATATTTTTGCATCAGAAATGTTTGCATTGCATGATTGCCATATTTCTGGACAGATTATGCAAACATTTAGTCATAATTGCATCATGTACTCTCATTTTTTGCCTTTCAAAATATAAGCCCTGTAATTGTTACTCAGCACATCCTAATCTCTCTCATTCTGTTCTGCTGTTAATATTCACGATGTTGCACAGTCTTGTTTAATGTCTATATTTTATTTTTTACATGCTAGTTCTACTTGCTGCAAGGACCTAGTTTGCCAATGGGGATCATTAAAGTTTCATTTAATCTCCCAAAACCTTCATTTGTTTGTGTTTAAGAGACAAAACTCACAAGATGTTTTTAGCAGCAGCTGTTCTTCACTAGTGTGTTTACACTACCTGTATCTATGGTACATATTCATTCTCAGTCCTTAGATAGGTAGTGGTGGAGACATACAGTGTGTCCCACTGGTCAGTATGTTCTGCACGTTTGCATTTCAGATAAAGCAGAGAAATGTGAAAGCTTAGAGCAGCACCTTCTCAGTCCAGCAGAGGGCCAAACATTACTGCAACGAAGTGTGTCCATCCACCTGCAAACAATATTCGTGCAGACCTGACTAACATGCAGGTTTCAGGTTTTCTGTCAAAGTCAAGTCTTCTTAATCTAAGATATTACATTCTCATTGATAAAGTTGTCTGTGCAGTTCCTCTGACTCATAACAGTAAAGAAAAACATCACTAAACTCTTAAAGTATCTTATAAAACTGAAGCCATGACTGACAAAAATCTGTTTTGTTTTCAAAAACACACATTTTATTATTTACAGTTCTTTGCCTTTTGGACTTTGATTCTGTAACATTCAGCAGGAGGGCTTAACAATAAATGAATATCTTGTTTAATCAATTCACTAAAATTCTATTTTGCATATATAGTGATATATTGCTCCGACAAGTGGAAGATATAAGATATGCTGGCATTTGACAGTTAATTATTGCCATTAACAGTGCATCATCAATAGACCACTTTGTTTACGTCATCATTGTGCAGTGTTTATTCTATAAACTACACATAAAGTTAAAAGTTAAAATAATAAAGTCAATATTGTAGACAAACACAGCCAAAGAATTGAAACATAATTCCCTCCAGTCAGAAGCAGTTTCATGTAATGCAAAGTAGATCTTTATACTATCTTTATAAATCAGTTTCCATGACGACTGAACGCCTGCTCAACAGAAAATGCACTGCTGGTTCGCTGTGAAATACACGTTGGACGCATGCTTTCATAGACAAATGCTGCAGCTGCACAGCAGAGAATAAAGTCTACATCTTAAAGAAGTAGTAGTCACGCATTAGCACGCAGAGAACAGCTGTACAGTACGTCTTCTCACTTGTTTGGTAACTGTACCATGCTGCACGTGCATGAAGGCATCCTCCAAAGCGACAACACCCCCTTAAATCTCATTGGTCGTCGTCCTATTTTAGCCCCGCCTTATATAGACTGTAATTGGACTAACAGGCTGTTTATGAGGTCCATCATCTTCTATTCTACGCTACTATTGGTTAAACTAATTCACCCATTAGTCCTTTAACATCCGGGTTCCACCTACTGATTACAAGTGGCACTATGATTGGGTTTTGCGTCCTGTCAGTCAAATTTGAACTTCCGGGTATAGAATCGTTGCAAAACACACTATCGAGCTGGACAGTGGTGGAAGAGGACAGTCACCGAGAAAAGTCTGGACAACGAAGCTTTAGGAAAAGTGAGTAGCTTCATTTCTAAACAACATTTAATTCATTCATTTATGTGTAAGAGTAATTCATGAGTGAGAGGTTTACACGGAGCCATGCTGTGATTCCAACCTGCTGCTGTGACACAACCCGGTTAACGCTAACTGTGATACAGAAGCTAGCTAGCTGAGCTGGGTAACGTAGTCACTGGTATTAAATGTCACTGTTGTTATCTTTTATGCTTTGTGTTGTATGTTTGTATTTACTGGACTGCAGGTTACTGTGGTACCGTTACTGCAGGCGACACACGTGTTCATGACACATCAGCACGTCTTGAAACACAGGCGGCCAATCAGACCCAAGGTTAACCCATTCAGCTGGCGGACGAATATAATCCATATGTGTCACCATCACTTTCAGACTAATCCGTTACCCTACAAAACTATACATGCATTTAATTGTTTGTTTTACAGAGTGTGGCGGGTGTGTCTGGTACTTTGTGTACTTAAAGTGTTTTCCTGTATTGTCACTTTCACTGTCCTACAACATATGGCTTGACCCTCTTCTCTCTCTCTCTCACCTCTCTGCACGAAGTGATGCTGTCAGAAGTCCTGCAGGTGCTGCGTGGGGCAGGTAAAGTGGGGTCTGCCATGCTCACCACTCAGGGAGAACAGCTCCGGTTAATGGCCTGCAACTCCTCCATGGGAGCAGGAGTCAAAGCTGCTCAGGAGGTGGTGGAAGGACTGGTGGGCACCTTTATGGGCGGCAGCAGCACGGTAAGGATCCCTGCACAGGCCTTGGATCTGTCACCTTGGCCTGGAGAACTTATGATGGCCAGCAGATGAAATGATGCATTACTTGTTAAAAAACAAATCTAATGTTAACGAATTATTATTATAAATTATTATTTGGCCAAATTATTCGTCCAACTCCGCTGTGTCTGCAGCAACAGTCAATAAAGGAGGACGTGTTCCCGGATGCGGAGGGCTGGGACAATGTGGATCCTGATGAAGCTGCCAAATGGGCCGTGGGGTCAGAATTCCCCCCCGATGATCCAGAGCAAAGCCGGACAGAAGCTGCTGCAGAGATGCCGACAGGTACTGTCAAGATACTGGCACTGCACGTGCACTAGTTACGTATATTTAATGGTTTTTGTTATTATTTGGTACCTTAATAAATGCATCCAAGACAAAAAGTTACTATGTATCTTTTAAATATTATATCATTTGAGAAATAAGAGTTGTGTTGCCTGTCGTCTATCTGCTTCAGGAGTTGCTCCCTCTCCAGGCGCAGCTCCTACAGGGGCGGGCTGGCCGGGGCAGAGCGCTCGCTTCCTCCACACCACACAGCGTTACTACTGCCAGACCAGGTCCATCCACGACACGGTGGTTGCCAGACTCACACCAGAGGACATCAAGAAAGCAAGGGAGGCCAAACAGGCGCTGGTCAAACCTGTCAGACAGAAGGTTGGCTTAAATAAAACACAGCTGTGTGTGTTGTTGCAGATTTAAAGTCAGTATTGAAGCCATATAATGTTATTTTAAATATACTGTATATTTACAGTAGTGTCCAGTTGAAGGAGGTTGCATTTTGAGTTGACTCATGTTATGTAATGTGCGTCATATACAGGATGTTGGCCTTTGTGATGTAATTCAAGGATACTGTCTGAACAGTTCTGTCCTCTGTTTCAATAAGATCAATAATCAAACAATAATATAATATTTTCCTTTTCCTATCTGAAACAGCTGAGTGACCGCGCCAGGGAGAGGAAGGTCCCCGCCACAAGAATCAGCAGGCTGGTTAACTTTGGGGGTGAGAACAGTTCACTGTTTATATGGTTCATGTGTATCTCAGGAGCATTCAACATCTCTCATGTGCTGGAATTGAAAAAACACAGTGCAAAAGACTTGATGGTTTCACTCCCGCGTCACGTCGGCTGCTCTCTGTGTAATGGGCCTAAATTTAAAGTCACTTGTGTGTCGGTCTCTCTGCTGCAGGACTCGCAGTAGGACTCGGGATTGGTGCCATCGCAGAAGTGGCAAAACAGTCACTGGGAGGAAAACAAAAAGGAGGTGAACACAGTTTCTATAGCTTCTCCTCTGCTGTCCTCTGCTGTCCCATGCTGTCCTCCGCTGTCCTCTGCTCCCATCCTGCAGAGCAGCTGCAGGTCCAGCAGACAGATGGTCGTCCCCGGGGAGGATGATCATGTGTCAGCACCTGCCGGATGCTGGACAGGTGTTAAATCACTCCTGTGAACAAGAACTTAAACGGCGCCTTTAACACGTGTTAGCTGATCAGTGTTTGATGATGAAACACTCTGCTCTCTGTAGCCGCCTGCTGAGGGCTTCGGTATTGACACAGAGCAGTTTGAAGATAACGGCAAAGACAAAGTACTCATGTTTATGCTGCTGTTCTTCGTGCTTGTGTGTGTGTGTGTGTGTGTGTGTGTGTGTGTGTAGACATGAGTGCCCTGCTAGACTCTCCTCTCTTGTCAGAGGCCAATGCTGAGAGAATAGTCAACACTCTGTGTAAGGTCCGTGGAGCCGCACTGAAGATAGGACAGATGCTCAGCATTCAAGGTGAACACAGCAAACCGGTGATCAGGTGTCTGCACAGTCGCAGGTTTTCTGCGCAGCGAATGATACTTTTCATCATTTTTGTCTCCAGACAACTCGTTCATCAACCCGCAGCTGCAGAAGATCTTTGAGAGGGTTCGGCAGAGCGCGGACTTCATGCCCACCTGGCAGATGAATGTAAGCATGAGCTGACCCTCCTGCCCCTGACGCTCAGTCATCATGATGAGCAGGAAACAGTGTGTGTGTGGTGCAGAGCGTGTTTCTGACTGGATGAGAGCGCGCAAAGATTGCTCTCTGTTGCAGATTTAAAGGTCAGATCTGTGTTTCTAAGGCTTCTCTGTGGCTCTGATTGTGCAGAAAGTGCTGGAGGAGGAACTGGGACCAGGCTGGCGAGAGAAGATGTCGTCCTTCGAGGAGAAACCGTTTGCTGCAGCGTCCATCGGCCAGGTGCATCACGGCGTGTTAAAAGACGGCAGAGAGATCGCCATGAAGATCCAGGTACTCACACACCCTCTGTTTCTGTTTCCATCACAACCTCTGTCCTTCTCTGCCTGCACTGATCTGTCCCTCTCACGTTCTCCGCAGTACCCTGGAGTTGCAGAGAGCATCCAGAGCGACATCAACAACCTGATGTCAGTCCTGAAAATGAGCGTGGTCCTGCCTGAAGGTAACAACAGCAGCTGCATCAGTATCTGTGTCAGTGTTGTCCCCTGAAGACGTCTGCTCAGTGTAAAGCTGCTAATGTATGCAGTAATTATTAAAATACAGCTGTGTTTTGGAGGCAGATGCATCTATTTACATATGAAAGCCCTGACGACTCTAACACCACCCATTATCTGAAATGATCTGACTCACATTCATCAGCAGCCTGAAAACTCTGCTGCTGCTCCTCTGTGTGCGTTACTTCTGCAGGTTTGATGAATGGAAATATCATTTAAAAAGCTGTTACTGGTCTGTAAGTGTCCTGTGAATCAGCTGGTCTGTCTTTTCTCTGTCACTCCGGCACTTTGACTCTTCCAGCCTAGACCACAGGGTGGTGCTTTAGGCTCAGGTCAAGACTATGTGATGAGTCTGTTACCGAGAGACGTCTGTTACTGGTTTCCTTGTTTCACCCGTTCAACACCCTCAGAGTCAGAAACATTCAACTGTTTATCAGAACTGAAGACCACAGTTTGATTCGCTGCCGCACATTCAACACAAGAATAGTTGTTTTAGCTTTGCTCATTAGCAGAAACCGGCGGGCTGTATTGAAGAGACTCTGTGTGTGTGCCTGTGTGTTTGTAAGGCTCCTGCTGAGTTTGACACCGTTTGTGTTTCCACAGGTCTGTTTGCAGACAGCAGCTTGGAGGTCCTTCAGAGGGAGCTGGCATGGGAGTGTGACTACAAGAGGGAAGCAGAGTGCGCCAAGAAGTTCAGGTGGGTCTGTGCGACCGACTGAACCGTGAGGTCTGAGCCGGTGCTCCACGGGACAGAGACCACAGCGGGTTAGCTGTGAGGTTTCAGGGTGGTTCCTCTGTAATTACACCAACAGCTCAGAGTGTTTGCAGCGCTCATTAAGAAACCAGTGTGCTCCTTTAATGTGTGGAGCGTCAGCTGAAATTCAGTTCTGTCCAAACAGTGTTTTACAGGAACAGCTACTGCTGCAGTTACTGGTGACAATATCATTATTATATATAGTATTATTATTAATGTCGTTGCCATGCTCAGGGTATTTGTGTCTGCATGTCTTCTCTCTGGATTCACTTGTGTCATATTGACCATCTGTATTATAACTTGTGTCTGGTCTCCAGGTCTCTGCTGGAGGGAAGTGAATTCTTCCAGGTCCCTGAGGTGATCGACGAGCTGTCGGGCCGCAGGGTGCTCGCCATGGAGCTGGTGCAGGGAGTCCCTCTGGACCGCTGCGTGGACCTGGACCAGGAGACCAGGAACCAGGCACGAGTCGACTCATTTGTTTTGAATTGGTCACTATCATTGACATGTGAGCAGTGAACTGGGTCTGGGTGCTGGGTTGATGCTCTGGCCTTTGAGCAGTGATGGGAGAGCAGACTGCTCTCACGCTGTGACATCATCACACCGATGAGAGCTGAAACACTGAGACCGGTGCGAGATGATTGGTCAGCTCTGTTCCTCCACTCTGGGTGTTTGATCATTTAACGCAGATCATTTTATCTGTAAAACAGGTGCCGTGTGTCACAGTGTGATACGTGCAGCACTGAGCTCGGACATTAAGTCAGTAGCAGGGGGATTATACAGCAGGACTCAAACCCAGTGTGAAACTGAGAGCAGCAGTGAAGACTGTGTGTCACTGTAACCGTGAACATTTAACAGCTGAGGTTATGCACTGGGAGCGTGACCTGCAGTCCGGCAGCATCTTCAGTCACTGTGTGTGTGTGTGTGTGTGTGTGTGTCAGGGAAAGCCACGCTGAAGAGCGTAAGATGTATGAAATCAGTTTAGTGCGTCAGCGCAGAGCAGCAGCCACAGCATGAATATGTCACACTGATAAAGTAACACAAGCCTCTCGCCTCCAGATCTCTTTCAACATCCTCCAGCTGTGTCTCAGGGAGCTGTTTGAGTTCAGGTTCATGCAGACCGATCCAAACTGGGCCAACTTCTTCTACAACTCCGACACCAACAAGGTGAGCGCAGGCTGCTGGTGAAGCTGTAAATGAGCAGCGATCGAGGTGCAGTGGTGACCACATTCAGCCAAAAAGCATCCATGACGTGACTCAGCAGATGCGTGACAGTCTGATCTGGTCTGCAGGTGGTTCTGTTGGACTTTGGAGCGTGCAGGAGCTACCCAGAGTCGTTCACAGATGACTACATACAGGTATGATGAGTCTAAAACGATAAGACACACACCAGTGAGCCCCACAACATGATTTATGCAACAAGATTTCTGTGAATAATTCAAAAACAAAGTCTTTGGATAAATTTTGCAACTTCAGAGGAAAAAGGCTGATACACAATCAGACACGAGTGCACATAACCCTCCACCTGCAGCCGCTCCACTCAGCGCTGCCTTAAAGTGGAGCGCTTTAAACAAACATGATCACCACGTCCATGTCGTGTGAGTGCGTGTGTGTGTGTGTGTGTTCAGGTGGTGCACGCAGCGTCAGTCGGTGATCGAGCCACTGTTCTCTCCAAATCGAAGGACCTGAAGTTCCTGACAGGCTTCGAGGCCAAGGTGAGGTATTTGAGTCAGGGCTGCTGTGCTCATGTATTTTTGATATGATTCATCCTCCTCCACCTCTTCTCTCACTCACTCACACACACACACCCTGTATCCTCCACTTCTGTGTGTCTCTTCCTGCCTCAGTCCCTCTTACTTAACGTGGTTTCCTGCAGTCACAGTACAGTACATGTCTCCGGCCCTGTCCTGTGGGCCCTGTCCTGCGGGCCCTGTCCTCTGGGCTCTGTGAAAGCTGTCTGGAGCTAAACCCAAAGCTCATCCTCTGTATTTACTTGTTAGTTAATTCATACCTGTGAGCGTCTGCAGTAAACTGTTCTGTGTAATCCTGAGCTCCCACACTCAGACCTGCAGGTCTGCTGTTCTCTGCTCCACGTTGTTTCTCTGCACGCGTGATCTTTGTAACGTCTCCGTGTTCCCACCAGGCCTTCGAGGACGCCCACGTGGAAGCCGTGATGATCCTCGGTGAAGCCTTTGCGTCTGCGGAGCCATTTGACTTCGGCACCCAGAGCACCACCCAGCGCATCCAGAGCCTCATCCCCATCATGCTGCGCCACCGCCTCACGCCTCCACCCGAGGAGACCTACTCCCTCCACCGCAAGATGGCCGGCTCCTTCCTCATCTGCTCCAAACTAAATGCACGCATACCTTGCAGGGACATGTTCCTGGACGTGTACAGCAGCTACAACCAGAGGAGGCAGGAGGAGAAGGTGGAGCAGGCAGCTCAGGCCGCTGCTTAGACGCTCAGGGACAAGGTTACTGTGTAAACATGACGCTCAGACAGGGCTGCTCAGCACACACCTGGATCTCCAGATGGAGGCTCTGGATCAGACTCTACGACATGTCGGTGTGTAACAGACGAGTGTGCTCCACTGTCTCCTCTCACACCGACCTCCGTGTGATCCGGGGGCTCCCTCCTCACCGTGACGATCGGGGACTCCTCGAGTCCTGACTGAACTGATGTACAGACAAACCTGTTATTAATACAGAAATGGAGTTTGATCACTTTATAAATGATGGTGTGGTGTCGTAACAAATATATGCTGAAACTCAAACGGTTACTGATTAACGTGTTGACTGAAGAGAGGATTCTTAATTAATACTTTTTGATTGTGTGTGTGTGTGTGTGGCGTCTGACAGCGAGGTCCAGGAGAACGCCTCTCTTCTGTCTGAAGGACTTGTAACAAGCCGCCGTGCGTCGTCTGCTGCCGCTCTCTCTGGTTTCGGGACTGTGTGCGCTGCCTGCTGGTGGACAAAGCCTCTCCTGAACGTGACGACCGGCAGAGCAGACGAGCAGATCATCAGAGGAATTAGTGGAGACTTTTTATAAAGTACATGTGACATCAGACTCCACAGTGTGTACTGTAACCTGCAGCGCATGATTTTATTCAATAAAACATGAGGAAGATGTTTATATTTATCACAAATTGAGCTGCGGGGAGAAGAGTCTTGAAGAGGCTGTGAGCCAAGGACGACTCCTCCCTGTATTGATCTTTCCATTTCAGGTTTAGTCCTCTTTGGGAGATGTCATTGTCTGGCGGCCATGTTTGACCTCGCTCTCCACCTGCACAGCTCCTGTATTGACCGCTCAGCATTGATACAATATTTTAGGCTCACGCAGTCTAAGACCTGAGCTAATGGTGCCATCGATGGCTCTGTTTCTATTCCAGGAGCTGTTTGTGTCTCGTGTCTGTCCCCTGTCTGTCTTGTCTTCAGCACGCAGGACACTGTCTGCAGGCTGCAGGTGCTGGGACGTGACGCCTTCACTGACATCATAAAAGGGATGATGCAGCCTCTTACTGTATCTCCATTAGCGCTTGCTGTTTGCGTCCCTCCATCGAGCTTCGCTGGGTCCTGCATTTTACAGGCGCTGAGCTGTTCCTGCAGTGAGGCCGGCTCTGATACACTCCATCAAATCACAGTTTGTTTGCCTGAGTTTGGGAACCGTTCGTGGGTAATAACTGCAGCACGTGTTGAGAGGAGGAACAGCACATTCCTCTCTCGTAGTTTCACGCAACGGAAAGTTGGAGCGTCTCTCTGCGTGTTAGAGGCAGCTGGCTTCAGTTTACTGCAGGAGACCTGGCTCAGTTTGGTCCCAGTGTGTGACTTGTCTTCAGGGCTGACGCAGGACCAGCTCTGTTATGAAGTTGGAGCGAGGTGCACGTCAGGAGACTCGTGCACAGGGACCGATGCTGTTGACATGACGCGTGTGCAGAGAAACATCCACAGTTTCATTGGTGCTGCTGCAGAGTGGTCAACGTGTCTTCACTAGTCCCATTATAGTGGCTGGACTGGCTTCATGATGTTAAACTTTACTGTGAGTCCTCTGTTTCAGAGAGTCCCCGAGGACGATTGCTAACAGCAACCGTATGTTTGCTTGTTTCTCATTTTAATACTTCATATGGTATCACTTTAACACTCATAAGCTGCGCTGTAGTCTCCTCTGAGGACGCTGAAGTCATGGTCTTTGGAGTTTTAGGCAGAGTTTTTTTGTTTTTTCACTCATTTATATTCTGCACTTGAAAAAAAAAAACAAACCCAACTATTTGTGATCATTTAAAAGACAGAACACCAGGATATTTCAAATATTTGTCATTTGTAAGTTTGATTTCTGGGTACAGGACGTCTCCCACTGACCAGTGTGTGTGTGCGCGCGCACCAGAGGTTTCCAGGTTGCGTCACACCTGTGCATGGTACATACGGGACGGTGATTGGATCACAGACCAGGTATGATGTCCTACATTCCCATCTAATATAATTAAATGTTGGATGATATTAAAGGGTACATCATAAATGGAATATAAACAGCTCGTATCATGTAAAACTCGTGCCGCTGTAGCCGCTGTGCGCAGGTCAGAGCAGGGACTCCTGGAGTGGCTCCCTGTCACAGCATCCAAGCTGCCGCACGGTGGCGCAGTGGAGCGACTGAAGCTGAGCCCTGCTGGGTTTTTTTCCTTTCTGGAAAACATCAATGGGGAGAGTGGATTTGCATGTCCGGCCGTCTGTGCCAATGGGCGCACTGGGAAGGCTGGGTTAGCGGGTGGAGCCGGGGGAAGCAGCCCAGTAAGTGCACAGTCAACAAGCAAAGCATCCGAGATTACTACCGATACACCGATTCCACCGAAATCCGCCCTCCGTCGCCGCTCGGAACCTTTTTATTTTGCATGTGTGCCTGTGTTCCTGTGTATGTGAGTGTGTGCGTGTGCGCGCAGCGACCGGGTTGATCCGCGGCTCCTCATCGCGTCCACGCATCGCCTCCACAGCGCGGATGAAGAAGATATTGTGAAATTAGCGTCTGCATCAGATTGTTCCTGCGTGTAGAGCGTTTCTGCCCGGGGTCCTGGACCTCCACACGGGAGGAGCGGGGAGCCGATCAGCCGTCGTTCTCTTGGGTGAGTTCACTGTTTTCCCGTCCATCCCCGTTTCCTGACACTTCCAGGGATACCGGGAGAGCCTCTAACGTCCCCGTGATGAATGAATCCACCGTGAGGACGTGCGCGATCCGCTCTGAATGCAGCGGATTTGAGACTCACCGGGCTAATGATGATGATAGGACTCTGCTGGAGGGTCTGGATGGGTCCAGCGGGCCTGTGTGTGTGCGTGTGTGTGTGTGAGATGAATGAAATGTGGCAGCTCCAGCCTTTGAGAGCGCTTTACAGCCATAATCCATAACGGAAGAGTGTATTGTTGGCGTGTTGTAGTGGGACTCTGATCGCCTCTTACACACAACTCCCGACACACACACACACACACACAGTGTCAACATGATCTTCTGCGAACACTCCACTCATATTAATCAGCTGTAACTTTACAGGCCTGCGGATGAAACGTACATTAGCGCCATGTTGCGATCCCCTGACGCCGATGGTCGTCGGTTATTACGTCATTATTGGCGTGGGATGGAGATAATGTGATATCGATTGAGCTGTGTGGGGTTCCGCTGATTGCTGGGTAATTATGTGCTCATAGGTGTCTGCAGGTGTTTCCTCCAGGACAGTGTGGCCACTGATACACGCGCCCTGAGTTTGAATACGTACGACCATCGTGGTACCTGTCTGTCTGTGTGCCTGCCTGCCTGCCTGTCTGATCCTGTGTGACTGATCAAACTTCTCGGCCGTTGCTGCCGCCCTGAGGCCCCTCACGCACTCCTTGTTCATGCAGCTATAACGCACACACTCGCTCGCACACTCGACACATGCCTGCGTACACAGGCCGAGTGAACGCATGCGGCTCTATTGTCTGCAGAGCTCCATCTGTTCCATGACATGGCATTCCTCAGACAGCCAGTCATGCTGTTAGGGGGTGGTCTGCCCTGACCCACTGCCTCTGAGACAGAGAGGGAGTCACATGGGGTGAAGAGAGTAGGTGCAGGGCTCAGGGTGTGGAGCCCACAGCTCCTGGGCCGGGCTGGTGGGCTGAGTTTGACCCAGGATCGGACTTAGTGAAGCACTGAATTTAGCCTGAGATTAGGCCTGAAGATGGTTATGTTTGGTCTGGAGCTGGGACTAAAGGAAGGCTTGGTTTGGCCTGGTTTGGGGGCTAAAACAGGTTAGATCTGGTCCAAAGTTTGGGTCAGAAAGCCTCCAGCAAAGTGCGAAAACTGGGGCTAGAAGATGCCCTGGGTTGGTGTCTGGCCGGGGCTGGAGGATGGCTTAGTTTGGTCTAGAGCTGTGCCAGAAAGAAGGCTGTTGGTGAAGAAGTAGGACTAGAGAGAAGAAGACAGGATTTGGCCTGGAGCCGGTCTGGATGGAGCCTGGGTTTGGTCCAGAACTGAGAGGAAGGCTGGATTCTGTCTGGAGCTCAGAGTCCAAACTAACAGGCTGCTGGACACAAATGGACTCTAATGTAGCTAATCACTGCTGCAACTCAGTCATCACAGCTAGAACATAATTACACCACCCCCATCTACATGCACACACACACACACACACACACACACACACACACTCTCTCCATTTCCCCTTAGACCATTTCCCTCTTCCACTGCTCTGATTGCTGCATTAGGACTTGGCTGTCTTTTGTTGTCCACACACACACACACACACACACAGGGGGAGGGCTGGCGCAGCTGAGACCACAATACAGCGGGGATCAAAGGTCATCCAGCTGGCCAATCAGGGTGCTGTCTGGGTTGGCTGGTGGTGGAGGAGGGCGGTGCCCCCCTTTGTGCTGGTCAGGGTGGGTCTGCTAAACAAGCGGCTCCACTTCCAGCCCCGGCCCCGCTACTGCCGGCAGCCACGCCGAGCTTCCTCTGAACACACACACACACACACACACACACACACACACACACACACACACACACACACACACACACACACACACACACCCCTGCTCTCTTCTCTGGACTGCAGGCCTGAGACCTGTCCAGGGTAGAGGAAGTCCTCTGGTGATTCACGACAACTGCTGCTGAACATCAGCTGATAGTGTTTCACTGTGTGTCAGTGATCCTCTGCTAACAATCTGTAATGTGTGTGTGTGTGTGCGTGTGCGTGTGCGTGTCCCATGAATGAAACTAAAACCCTTAAATCGACTATTTCTAATGGTGGGATTAGTTAAAGAGAAAACAATAATGAGATCTCAAATACTCAGAAGATGGAAAGAGGCGAGTGGTGAGAAGAGGAAGAGTTTAGAGACGGGGCAGGGTGGAGGAGAGAGGCACTCAAATGGGGGGGGGGGGGGAAGCCAGCAGGGACACTGGAAACCATTTGTTCCTGTTTCTGTCCTCAGTTTGTGGCAGAAACTCCTCTCCTCATTGGACGAGAGCACGTCAGTCTGCAGAACGTGCAACACTGAGGATGTACCTGTCTGCCAACATTTGCATCCACGTCATCCTCCCCCTCTCTCCCCCTCTCTCTCCCTCTCTGTCTCTCTCTCACTTCCAGCTCTGAGGCCTAAGTGCCTTCAGTATGTGCTGAGTGGAGTTATCTGATTTCTGCAGGCTAGTTAAATGCAACCACTCTTTCCCCCCTATAGTTCCATTACTGCACACGCTAATGGCATGCTCACAGTGCAGAGACAGGGGCCCGTTGTCTGGTCTGTGTGTGTGTGTGTGTGTGTGTGCGCTCTGATTGCCGTGCTCTGTGTTGATCTGGATTGATGAATGATTGGAGCGATGGATTTGAACGCCTGTCTAGTGGACGCTCATGTGTGAAGGCAGCGATTTGTGTTATTCTGTGTGTGACCATGCATGTGTGCGTACGGGTGTGTGTGTGTACGTGTTTCCCTGGCAATCAGCAGTTTGTTTCTTTGCTTCAGTGGCGTTTTTCTCTGCAGATAACAAGGAAAGTGGAAATGGGTCTTTCTGAGCAGCTACAGCTCAGAGCGGCGCGCTCATCGCAGCTAATAACTGTCACTTTGAGTTGCCTGAGTTGTGTTATTTTGTCTCATTGGTTTGTTCTGGGTTTATTTTTTGTGATGACCTATTTCAGCCTGTTTAGCTACTGAAGCTCAGATGCTCCACAGGAGACGTGTGTAAAAAAGTGAGATGCTAAAAAAAGAGGCGCCTCTGAAACAGCACATCCCTCCCTCCGGCTCTCATCTGATCTTTATCCCTTTGCAGCCTTTTAGCAGCTGCTGTGCTAACCGCTCGTCGATTGTTTTCACACAGTTTGTCCCAAATTGCGCCATGACTCCACGAGTGTCCAACACAGAGCGCTTTAAAGCCCAAACCTCCCTCTGCAGAGTGAACACACCGGGGTGCTGGCTGAGGAGCGCTAACACAGCCCCACTGTGAGATTCATGCAAGGATGAGAGGATCCACACCACGCTCACGTCTGGAGGCTGAGTAGCTTAGCTTAGCATAGAGACTGGAAGCAGGGGGGAACAGCTAGCCTGGCTAACCAGCAGCTCTGAAGCATTGATGTGACGCTGCACAAACCACAAGTTCAAAGTAGAACTGCAACAATTAGTTTAATTAAGTTAATCTGACAAGCGATTAGTCATTCAGTAGTTTTTACAGAAAGATTGTTTTCAGTGACACTGAGACTGAATACTCTAACCCAGCTGAGGCCGTCACCCTGAGCTCTGGGAAGTGATAATTAAACTATTCGTCAGTTGACGCCTCAGTGTTGAGTCTGAACCATTTTCCCCTGCATCATCTTGCACAGTGAGGATTCTCTGTTTGGTCTTTACATGGAGGTAAATGAGCTGCACGGCCTGTGTGCACTGTAACACAGCTGAGGAACGCCTGCATTGTTCATTTGTAATCTCGTGTTATTTACAGTACTCAGGGCCCACGTATGATGACTTTCCCCCGCTCTCCTGCGCTCTGATTCAGAGCCTGCAGAGTGAGTGTGCAGCCACGCGAGCTCCAGAGTCACAGCGTGGAGAAAAACCCCTGTTTAATGTGACGCTGCTTCCTCGCTGCACTGTTTCAGAGTGACGCAGAGGCAGGGAGATTGTTAGTGACAGACAGAACCCAAGTTAAATCTTCCAGAGCACAGAGGGGCCTATTCACTGAGAGATGTGAGGAGAGTAGAGGGGGAGAGAGGGAGAGGTGGCAGTGGGTGAGGTGGGGGAGGAGCAGGGTGACAACACTTAGAGCGTTTTTTACGGTTGATGGGCTGCATCTGTGCGGTGTGTAGCTCCACAGGCCTGTCTGAAGCCGTCAGAGTGAAGGATGGAGGACAGCTGATAGAGAGGAAACACATGCAGGAATCAAGCCCTCTGTGTGTGTGTGATTGTGTGTGTGTTTGGGTATTTTTGGTAAAGCAGCTCTGAGTTACCTTCGGCTGAAACAGAGTGAGTCACTGCAGAAAACAGATACACGTCTGCGCTTTTGTCTTTTGTTTCGCAAAAGCACACACATCCTGCACGTGCGTGTGCGTGCACCGCACAAGAAACCATGTGACCGCTTACACAGGCTGGTGCGCGCGTGACGAAACCTGACGAAGTAAAGGTCACAACTGTTTGAGCCGGTTTGAAATGTCTGCACAGGAAGGAGCAGGCGGTGAGGAAGGAGCAGGCGGTGGCTCTGCTGCTGCGCTTTACGGTGACATCACAGCGAGTCAGGCTTCAAACCGCCTTTATCACCTGCGCGCTAATGTTACCTGTGTGTAAAATCACACAGGAGTTCCTCTTTATGAACTTTATCAGATAACTGAATATGTGAATGCACCGGCACGTGTGGCAGGTGTGTCAACACAACACGAGCGTGTGTGTGTGCGAGTTTTTCACTCGGAGTGATGATGTTTGTGTTGTGTGTTTGTGAAGAACAGTGATTAATAGCTCATGCATCACTGTATTATAATAAAGCCCTCAGATGCTGACACTGGTGTCAGAGTCAAAGCCCGGCACTGGTCCGGCTGAAGTGTTTATTGCTTGTTTCAGGCCAACAGCTACTTTGTCCAGCTGGTTGTTCAAGAGCTGTAAATCTGAGTGAAAGTCCACAGTTACTAATGAAATCATTATAACTGGGTATTAAAGGAGCACAGACTCCATGTGTGACTGCAGCCGTGTGCATCGTGACTCTCAGATCAGCTCTGATCCACTTTGTGTGGCTCTCTCCGGCTCTTTCAGCTGGTTTTCAGTCACGACGGTGAGTCAGCGTCTGTTATTCAGGAGTTTGTGGCCTTGATTTTGCAGTTTGTGTCTTTGTGAAAGAGACGAAGCAAAGAAATGGAGACAAACCACATCACACAACAAAATCCTCCACAGCTGGACACGGGTCACTGTTCCACTCTGTTCCAGGAAACACACGTCGCACGCCTGTAGCTCCTTTTCTCCTGGTGTCAGTTGATATTACATAGGTTTAGAAACTGACCCCGTCTAAAAGTCACCACTGATTCGAGGAAAGCACAAGGACTCCTTTGTTTTTGTGCTTCCCGGCCTCCTCCAGGTTCCTCCTGTAAGGTTCTCAGTAATAAATCCACCTGTCACAGCGTCTGGCCGAGGGAGAGGGGCCGAGCACGTGCTCTCCTCTCTGCAGCCCGGGTTGCGGCTCGCCTTCTGTTACAGTTGGCCTGTAAATGTGCCAGCCAGGCTTTCTCTTTATGAAAACATCCTCTCTGTTTACCGGTGCTGTGACTCATGGTTGCCATGGCGAGGAGCTCTGACAGTAACGCAGCTGATTAGCAGCATCTGACTCCACATGACTGTACTCTTCTCTCTCCTCTGCCTCTTCTCCTTTCTTGCCGTCTGTCTTATCCTCCCATCAGCCTCCTCCTCCTCTCTGCTGCTCTCTTTCAGTTTACTCTCCTATTTATATCGGACCCGTCACTGTTTCATTTGTCTGCTCGCTCACTCCTTCACGTTTCATCTTCTGCTGCCTCAGTTCGGCCGCACTCAGCAACCTTTAATAAACCTCACGTAGATTTCCTTATCGCTCCTCCTCATCCCTCTGCCTGTCGCTCTGTGGTGTCCAGCTGCGTGCCAGATGTGTCCTGCTCTCCCAGCTGTTGGCATCATGATCGCGGAGAAGAGAGGACTGAGATGGAAACGATCCCTCATGAATAACAGGGCGGTGTCATCGTCACATACAGTAAAAATATCAGGAAGGAGGGAGGAAGACGATTAAAACCATTTAGCACGTACTGTGCATGAACATCCTGCCATGTGAGGGTGAAGAGACGCATGAACAGTGAGCGACGCGCTGTGACTCCCTGTAGGAGCGGTACAGCGATGCCACACCAGATCAAAGTGCTGTGAGGGCCACAGACCGACGTTACTCTGAGTCCCTGTGATGGCATCAGGGGCTTTCAGTCGGTAGGAACCGCAGAGACGTTCAGACGCGTGTGGCAGCGCAGCGGGAGAATATGAATATGGGAACGGAGGAGAGACGAGCGTCGCTGCCGAGGGAAACATTGCACCCTCACGTCGCCTCCCAGAAACCTGAAGTGAGACCAGCCGACATCGTGCGTTGCAGGGAGATCGATTGATACCTCGCTCACGTCTGTTCGAGCTTCTCTGGCAGCAAAACCCGACATCTGGTTGGTTTAAACGTTACAAATCTGTGAGAAAAGTGGAAAAACTAACAATTTGTTGACTCAGTGTCAACAAACACATAATTATACATAGAGTTAAATATGTTTGGCTGAACGTTGCCTCAGACTAACAGTGAGTGTTTTCTCGACCTTTGACCGGGGACATCTGGAGTGTTTACGAGTCCACATTTCCTCCTTCATGCGTCTCACAGTCCGACATGATCACCTCAAGCTGTTCAGTCTCAGGGTAACTGTTGATCTGCGTTACATTCGGCGGGATACGCTTCATATTGTCTGCGCCCAGTTGTTCTTTTTAAAAAGATGAAATATTAGTCATTAAACGACAATAACCCGGGAGAAATGTGATGAACGAGTCGAGGAGAATCCAAATCACCCAGACCGGTTTTTCACTCGACAGCAGCTATTTGCCGGGGCAGATGGATGAGGCCGGAGGCCGGGAGGAGCGAGGCGAGGAGCCTCTGTGGGTGTGGAAGGGATGGACAGCAGAGGGAGAGATGAAAGCAGGGAGAGGTGTCTTGTGTCGCAGGCGAGCTGCAGTGAAGGCCCACACAGATTGGTGATAGCGTTAGCATTTAGCATGGGTCGCTCCTGTCGCTGCTGCTTCCAGGCTGAGAGGCAAATACAGAGAGGCACAGTGTGATTGATGCTGGGTCTTTACAGCAGAACCACCCTGGACTTCATACAGCTGCTGTCTGACCTGCAGACCCTCCTTTTTACAATCCTCCCTGCTTTTCAGCTTCCTCCCAGCCCTGGTTCGTTAAAAGCCTCCTCTGTCTCTCCTGCTCTGCTCTTTATCTCTCTCTTCCCTCTCAAAACATCAATTTCTTCATCTAGCCCTTTCCCTCCCGCTCTCTGTCTCTCTCCCGGTCAGGGGAAGTGGCAGTCGCTGCCTGCTGGCCCCAGAGGAACAGACCTGCCTTTGTGTGTCTGCACTGTAGGAAGATGAGTAGCCGATCCGCCCAGTGAGCCCAGAAAGCCCAGTCGGGATTCAGGGCTTGTCTGCGGCGACTCAGCCACCCAGAACGCCTGTAAATCAGCCAGACGCTCGAGCCAGGCCCTTCCCAGTCGGAGCAGCTAGCTAGCCAGTCAGTCAGGTAGCCTTTATGTTTTAGCAGGGACGGCTGGGCGAGCCTGCAGATCCTGGATCAGTGTTGTCGCTCCGGATATCCCCCACTCCTCTGGACCAGCTCCAGAGTTTGAAATGACCGCAGCCTAATTTATTACCTCAGGCCGTGAACTGAGAGCGACCCGCGGGAGCTGGCACATGTTTTACAATCCTACAGGACGTTATGGCTCTCTGACTCTGATGTCTGATTTCATTTCACTCCTTCAGTCTCATTAAATCCTGTTTTTCTACTGAGTGAAACACCTGAGCTCCAGATATGAGGAGCAGGCGATCTGGACTGGAGTTATTGAGTTAAACAGAAACATCGATCCAGCAGAAGTTGTACTTTGGTTTACATGACAGTTTGAGGAAATACACTTACTGACCGATACCGCTCTCCTATCATTTAATATCAAGCCTCACCCAGAGGCTGGTTAGCTTAGCGTAGCGCAAAGCCTGGAGACAGAGGCTCTGTCTGCAACAACATCAGCTGATGAACATTTCAGCTGTTTAAATGATAATATTAATATAATATCATATATCATTTCACTGCTTCCCTCTGTTGGTCTATGTGCTCAGCTACACCAGCACCTTTAAAGCTACAGACACCAGCTAATGGGCTGCAGCTGCATATCTGATGGATAGCTGTAAGACCTGTGCATCAGTGGTCTCATTTAATTATAAAGAATATATGAAGATTGGAGTTGTCCTGCACCGCTCCTTTAATCCCAGTCAGGAGAAACTGTCCCGTAACGACTGAAGAGTGGGACTTTACACCCTCGCTCTGGTGTTGATGGATCTCTGTTGTTCTGAGTTAATACCTCAGTGACAGGGTTATAAGTGGCACAGCGTACTGAAAGAGAGAGCAGAGATACTCATGAATCTACACCGCGGCGTGTCTGTCAAACAGGTTTGCTCGTCGTCTGTCTGCTCGAGCCGTCGCGTCCACGCTCTTACACAAACTTCCTCTTCCAAACCCGTCGAAGCCCCGTCAGGGTGGGAAACCAAGAACATCCAGTGACATTGATTTTCTATTATATTTCAGAGCTGAAACTACTTTACGTCGTTACGCACAACATGATCCTCAGCGATATCACTTTCACAGCGTTGACTACACTCTGAAATGAGTCCATGATGAAATCTAGAATAAAGCCACAGTGCTCGCTCGCTCTCCCTCCCTCTCGCTCTCTGTTTTTTTAGTAATGTTTTAATGGATGAGGCTCCAGGCACCTCAGGCTTCAACAAGCCTTAACAAGGAGATCAATAGGCAGTGTATAGACTGTCCTCCCACAGGCCGTGTCTGCTCTCGCCTCACATCACACAGGAATATTGTGCAGATGCCGCGGCGACACGCAGCCGGCGTGGAAATGATTTGATGTAACAGGAACACGCTGGTGTGATTAGTGGAGCCTCTCTGCCTTCATCCACCCCCCGTAACACCACTCCACTCTCTGTGAAGTCAATATGTCAGGAGAGGTGAGCCTGCATTTACCATTCTCTTTAAGCCTCCCTCCCTCCCTTGACATCACCCCCGTCTCCCTGTGTTCAAAGGATGCTGTGGGGCGTCAGCTGAGCGGTATCAGTGAGAGGACGACACTGTGAGGCGAATCCAAATAACTGGCTGCAGGGCCGGACAACAGTCTGACTCCGGCCTGTCCTGGGCCGTCCAGTTCACCAGATGGCTGCTTGATATGAGCAGAGAGAGCCGACCAAAACACGCCGCGCGCTCCGTTCCTGTGTGTGTGTGTGTGTGTTTACATGCTATCCGTCCCGTGTTGCTCTCTCCGCTCCACATAGGGAATGTGTTATTGCTCTGCATTCCTGCGAGCCAGAGGAAAATCTCAACCTCTTTTAACCCCCCTCCTCTCAGCTGTAGAGCCGCTTTGAAGTACTCTCCTCTTTCTCTCTCACACACACACACACACACACACACACACACACACACACACACACACACACAGCTCCTCCGTCCTCACATGGATTTTTGTTTACATCCTTGCAGCTCCAGCAGAGGCTGTATGGAGCTCATACTTGTTCTCTCACTGTGGTGCAGCTTCGTCAAGGCGTGTTTGCTGAGGAGGATGATGATGATGAAGATGCCTGTGCACGTGCGTGTCCCTGTGCGTGTGTTTCCATGTCTCATTTAGTGAATGTGATAAGATGTTGGGGGTCTGATGAGGCGGATACAGACACATCCTACACATGCATTATGTATCCACGCTATGTTTCGTTCTGCTGGGCTCTAACTTCCGCACACATCCCTCAGCGCACAGCGTTTTTAAACTTTCCCTAACTCGCAAAAAAAAGAGCACTCCTCCGGTCTAAGTGTTCGCCCGAGGCCTCAGCTTTACAGAGTAAAGTTAGGAGAGATTTGGGGCTGTGTGCCCCCCCCCCGTGCATGTTCATGTCTTGTGCATTGTTCAGGAAACAACACAGTGTTCAGCTCAAAGCATACGAGCCATTCATTCTCATAATCAGCTGTAATAACCTCCATTAGTCTCTTTTAACGTTGCTGCTCTTCCCGGACGTGTTCAGCGTTATGACAGCATTAAGATGTCCACACAGATCTGCCGTTTACACAGGGTTTATACAGTCTATATGTGTTAATGCACAGGTGTCACTCTGATACCGTTACAGCGTCATGAAGTTAAGACCATCTGTGTGTGTGTGAGTCATAAAGCTCCCTGTGTGTGGATCTGTGCATGGCTCTATGTAGGTCTGTGTTATCTAATACAATCTGTCCATATCTAATATTCACACTGCTAACCCCTGAGGGAGGAGAGGAGAGGAGGAGAGCGGAGGAGAGGAAAGGAGGGAAGAGGATAGGAAAGGAGGAGAGGGGAGGACTATGCTTGCCAGTAAACAGACCTCTTCCTGGAAGTCTCTTGACTTTAAAAGGGAATCTTACACAAAACAGATTTAATACACACACACACACACACACACACATACACACACAGTATCCACGCAGTAGCTGAGCAGCAGACTCTTCAGTAGATGGACTAAAACATGAGTCTGATCCCTTGTGAGGTTATCAGTGCGTTGCGTCTCTGCTCTCCTCGGGTGGGCGGGGCTTCGATGGGAAAAGGTGATGTCATACATTGCTCACACACAGCTCAAGTGAATTTCCAGCTAAAGACGAACTGACGACATGATCACATGATCACGATGTTCGGCATCAGAGGCATTTGGTGATGAATATTTAATATTGTTGCCGAGGTAACGTCAGAGCAGCGGAGCAGATCGAAAGACAGGGGTGTGCCCCTGCCCTGTGGTGAGCTTTGACACGGACCAATCACGTTTCACGTTCGGCCAGGTTTGCTGTTTGCTGAGGATGTGAACACGTGGATGCAGTTACTCCTTTAACCAGTGGGAGTGTGTAACAGACTAAATAGAAACTGTTTCTGAATCTGTTTTTAATAAAGTTGCAGAGAGACTCGCTGCAGCTCCAACTTTTCATGACCGTGCCAGGATTTTGCACAACTCCTCCAGAGCCGGAGCCCGGCCCTGTCTCGGCCCCGGCCAGACGAAGAAGAAGAACAGAGCCTGAATCGGTGACTCTGTGGATGCACTTGATTTAGTGGAGCTCTGAGTAAGCACTTCCGAAGCGATGCCGGCGGTCTGAGGCGGGGCAACTTTAACTTTTGTTTTGGTTTTGCATAAATCAGAGCTGATGGGCGCATGGACTCAGCCTCGCTCCTCTCACAGGCTTGATTTGTGAAATGTGAGATGCTCTGCAGGAATCAGACCATGGTTTTTGGAGAATCACCTTATGAGTCCTCCCCTGAAGCAGCAGGATGATGTCGTGTTACTTGGTGTGAATGGGTTTTTTTTGTCCTCACACACATCAGCTGTAGTGACCTGAAACAACAGATCTAACTCACTGATTGTCATATAATCAACCACATGATCAAAATGTTGCATATGTGTGTTAAACCCGTTGTCTTCAGGCAGCGCTGGAGCTCTTTGCAGCTCTGCTGATGTTACGTTTCTGCGCTCGCTGCCTCGCACTCGTGTGTGAGTCACAGGCTCTGAGCCGGGGTGATCTATCCGGGGAACCTGTCTCTGGAACGTCAGCGCAGGCTTGTTGGAAGACGCCTGGTTAAGAATAGTTGCATATCTGCGGGGCTTTTGTTTGGGGCGTGGTGCTGTGTGTGTGTTACCATGAGTGTCTCAACACAGTTATGGAGCAATCAGAGAGACAGCCCTCCTCCTGCTGACAGATGGCCCTGTGTGTGTGTGTGTGTGTGTGTGTGTGTGTGTGTTTCTGCCTGCATTTGGGTGAGGATTCTGGTTTGAGGGGGGAGGGTAAGTGGAGTTTGGGGAGGAAGAGGAGGTGGAGAAGTGTGGGGAGAGGTCAGTGGAGGCACAGCTGGTGAGACCCCCACTCCAACCAGCTGCTGCCTTAAAAGAGCCCGTCAGCAGCCCGTCAGCAGCCCGCCTGCAGCCCGCCTGCCTGTACGTGCCGGCCCCTCTGCTTTCTCTCTTTCTGTCCGATCACCACCCCTCACCCAGGTCTCCCCCTGCAGACTCAGCCCAGCTGTTCCTCTCCGCCCCTGCCACTTTGCTCCCTGACCCCCAGCAAAAAAAGACTTGCATTCACAAACAAGTGTGCGTGCTCCTGAGTGTGCACGCATACACGAGAGCGCCAGTGGATTCACCAGTCCACTCACTAATCCAATCAGTGACATCAAAGGTGTGTTTGTGTGTGTGAGTGTGTGTTGGAGCAGCGAGGAGACGCCTGAGGCTGCAGTCAGTGTCCCAGCTGGGTCCGGGTGCTGCAGGGTGGCCTGGGTTTCTGCTGATTACTGTGCAAACTGGCAGAGTTCCTGCGTCCGACATGAAGTGTCAGACCTGATGTTTCTGCATCTTTCATGTTTATTAACCACAAGTTTCACTGCATCACGATACAGAAGCCTCACGGGAGTCAATTCATCGCCTACACATCATCGCTGGGACTGTAAAACGTATCAGCTGAGAGTGTTACCACATGCAGTGAGTCACAAATTAAACCTGAAGTGCATAAAATCCTCAAACACCCCGTGTGTAAACATGTTAAAGCGCGTTTCTTAAGTTAAATTAGATTAAATGTGTGCAGCCACGCTCGCTCTGACAGGCTCCTCTTAGGCACAGTGATGCTTTGAGCTAATGCTAACATGCTAACAGTAGCGCTCATCATGGCTCAGCTGAGTCTGGTGGGTGAGTCATTAGTGGTGTGGGTATTTGTCCAAGAGCTTCAGGTCTTAGATAATATGCAGTTTGGACATGATGATGATGACGATGACGACGATGACGATGATGATGTAAACGTCACAGTGGCACTGAAGAGAAAAGACTAAAGTCAGGGGGATTCATCCTCTGGGGGCCGTGAATGTTAAATTAGATTTCATGGCGATCCATCTTCTAGTTGTTGTGATATTCCAGTCTGAGGCTGACGTTGGCATCCTCAGCCTGACTCACACTGAGCTGTGCAGCAGCTGAGCCTCAGACCCTGGATGTTGTAAATTCCTTGAAAGCAGGAACAAGTTTTAAAGTTTTCAAACAGCCCCAAAACAAAAACCCACTGGAATTATTTGGACGACTGATCTCGTGAATGCTTTGAGTCTCTGCAGGAAGATCATCATGTTGTTTTGATATTATTGGCCTGCCTTGCTCTGGCAGCAGGACAGGAAGTCTTAAATCATGCAGTATGGCGTGCTCCGATAGAGCAGCGATCAGATGCACCGTGTGTGGTTAATGAGCTGAAACGTGCAAAACAACCAATCCATCTGACTCTGAGTCTGTGCAGTAATGATTTGGTGATGAACTATCACACAGCTCAGAGGGATCTTTATGCTTCGTGCTGATTTCAGGATGTTTCTCTTGTTACACGCCATCAGTGTAAAGAACAAAACAGTGCAAGTTCAAATCTGAACTCCGGCCACCCAGGCTGCCCCCCTCCACCCCCGGAGCAGTGGGTGCAGGGTGCCACACCCTCTCTCTGCCTCTCCCCCAGTGCTATTGTTCCCTCGATGACAAGGCCCACGTGCCCCCCTATTCAGCATCCTGGTGGGGGGTAGGCGGGCTCTTTGTCTGGCTGCCATTGTCCCAGACACACGCTTCCATTTGACGGACACACGTGCTGTCAAAAGAGAAAGGCGGCGGCGGAGGAGGAGGGGGAGGGGCCACCGCTGGCCATTATTCTCTGCGGTGGTGGCGGTGAAAAGACGAGACGCGCTGGCCATCTGTGGTGCGTGTCTGTAATCTGTAGTGACTGGGGGTACTGCACACACACACTTCTCGGTTTCTAAAAGAATCCCTCTCCTTTGTCTCGCCACGCTTTTCTGAGGGCATGATGCCTGTCGGGGTGGCTTCCCTTCGCTTCTGGCCGGGTTTTGTTTCACTGCACCGTCTCTGTGGGTGGAGAAGGACGGAGCGAGTGTCAGGGGTTGAAGTGAAGCTCCTGTCGTGGAGAGAAAGTCACTACAAGAATGTCCTGTGTCCTCTCCTCTGCACGTCAAAGTGACTATTGTTGACCGGCTGTTTTCTAGCAACAGGCCCAAAACACCAGTCCACTTGTCCGTCCTCCACGCCGTCTCCTCGGGTGACCCGGCCTGCCTGAGGGTCTTCACCTCAGCGGTGTTTACCCTGCGTCTTCACAGCTCCTCTCCACTTCCCTTCCTCTGGAGGTTAGCTGATGTTCTCTGAACTACGCCGGCTCGTTCCTGGAAGTCACTGTGGGGAGTTTCACCCGGCTGAGACATGAGATAACTCCCCAGACGCGCTGCTGCTTTCCTCCTGACTTCCGGCGCTCACACACCTCCTCACATTCCTCTTGTTTCTTCTCGTTCTCATCAAATCCTCTTTTCTGACTTTAACGTTTTTGTGTTTATTGTATTTTTCCTGAGATGCCTCTCACGGGATCTGAGCTTTAAAGAGCGTCAAACTGATTCACTGTAAATCATCTCCAAATGTGAAAGTGGTCCTTATTTGGATTATTATTGAACATTTACTCTCAGCTGTCAGACGTGTGCTGCAGCGCCACCACAGTGTGTGTGTGTGTGTGTGTGTGTGTGTGTGTGTGTGTTTCTGAACCCATTTCCTCTGCCTGTGTTGTTTCTGTGTGACCAGCTCAGGCTTTTAGTGCCGGTCGATAAGACACGACCACCCCGTGAAGGTCGCTCGGTCTCGCCTCTCCACAACAACCAAAACTCCCAAACCGCTGTGAAGCCGGCCGCTGGCGTTGTTTATCGCAGCAGCGATGATACAGCCCGACTGTAATTTCCTCCTCATGTCTCCGAGCTGCACTGGAAATGAAACCTCTGCTTTCCTGCGTGTGTGCATCCAGTTTCTGTGTCACCAGATGTTGCTCGAGGGAGGACTGTGTTGTACCGTAGGCAGTTATAAGTACACGCCCGCCTCAGATGTGCAGAACAGAGGGTGGCAGACAGATGGTCGGTGTCACAGGCAAATAGCTGGACTGACAGACAGGTGGAGCAACAGACAGACAGATAATAGATGCCTTAATGCAGAGCAAATGTTCAAATATCAGAAAATAAGACTACTACACCCTGAGACCGTGATGTCACCAGTTAGTCAACTTCCAAATGCTTCCTGTTTGGGAATGCACAGAGCAGAGTCGGACGGGCAGTCGGAGAGCGATGGGCCAGATGTTAAAAGCTTTAAAAGCCTTATTGATTTCAGACTTCTGGTCTTGTATCTGTCTGCTCTACATGCACAGACATGCATAATGCATGAAGGCTCTGTCAACACTGGAAATCACAAGAAATGTGAGTTTACATGCTCACAGTGAGGCAACGTAGGCTCACACACACACACACACACACACACACACACACACGCATGAACTGTTTGTGTCAGCAAAAAACAAAAACACCATCTCTTTCTGTCTGGACAGATCTGACAGGAGGTCGGAGGTCAGAGGTCACAGCAAGTGACCTGGATAATCACACACACACACACACACACGCACACACACACAAACAAACACACAACATGAGCACAGGCGGCCGGCCTGTTGCCATGACAGTGTGTTACTCCCACTATCCAGCAGGGGCACTGTTGCACAGGAAACAGGGACAGGTGGCCTCTCCTCCTCTCCTCTCCTTGTCTCCTTGTCTCCTTGTTTCCTCTCCTCTGGTCAGTAGTAGTCCGTCTCCATCAGTGTCTGAGCTTCTTACCTGAACAGTAGTTAACTCTTTGGGTGCAGCCCACAGATTACAGTGCAGTTATCGTGTACACACAGATGTTATGCATGTGATATGTTATAATATTCTCAGAAAACACAACATAATAATAATAATAAAAGGTTTTTAGACGTGGGCGCATGCACAGTGTCTTTGTTTCTGGGCCAAACCAGAGCAGAGAGTTGTGTCTGACTCAGACTGAACCTTCAAAACTTTACTTCAAATGTGTCCGATGACAAACTGAAGAGCGGCGCCGTCTGTCCATCAGTCACACATGAGTGAGGCCAGCTGTTCTGCTGTGGCAACAAACGGTGCAGGACGTCCCAGTGAGAGCTCGAGGAACGAATGAGTTTCCACCGAGATCACCGCTTCACGTGTCCATCCTGAGTACAGCCTGAGAGCAGGACATCCCCGTCTGCCTGTGTCTCTCCCCGTCTCTCTCTCTCCCTGTCTCCCCCTCTCTCTCCTCCCCTCTGCTCCTCAGCAGGAAGACCTCGCTGTGATCAGCAGGATGGGGGGGGGTCTCCTTTCACCCACAGTCACAGTCTCTGTCTCTCCTCCTCGTGCTCATCTGACCTCAGCACAGTGAAAGAGGTGTGTGTGTATGTGTGTGTGTGTGTGTGTGTGTGTGTGTACTTCCTCTTCTTTCTTCTTCGTCTATTTTTGTTCTTTTCCAGAGTTTTTCTCCCAAATATCTGCCCCCCCCCCCCCCCCCCCGCTCTCTCCCAGCCCACAAAAAACCCATACCATTGGTTGCCATGGGATCCGGTTGCCATGCAGCAGCGAGGTTTTCACATGGGCCTTGTGCGTGTGTGTGTGTGTGTGTGTGTGTGTCCACCGTAGCGTGACAGAGTCTGGATGCCATGTTGATTTGGAAGAAGAGGAGATGTGTTGAGTTCAGATGTGAGCTGCTGCCGTGGAGCCTGACACACACACACACACACACACACCAGAGCATGGAAAGCTATTGATCGTGTAATATAGTGCCAAGCTTGATCAGCTGACATACACCCAGCCTGTGTGTGTGTATTACGTGTGTGTTTGAAGCCACTTGAAGACACTCTCACACACTCTGACGCTCCTCCATCATCTTACGTTTGCTCAATGAGGCTTTGTCTGTAAGTACAGGCCTGGCGTTGGTCTGCAGAGATGAGTCTGTAAATGGAGACATATGATGATGGAGAGTGGGGGGGGGGGGTATTGACCCGAGGCAGGGATCGATGTGCAGCCTGTCAGGATGAGGCAGAGGATCTGGCCGTCACGCCTCCCTGCCGGACAGCTCGTCCATCCGAACGCAGTTTTACACAGTCTGACTGGATGAAAACAGAGTTTGTGGGAGCTGATTGGCCGATCGAACAGCATCAGGCGCTCTGATCAGCGTGTGATTGGAGGGTTTGTGTTTGGGTTAGCAGCAGTCACAACACGACCATGAGCCGGAGTAAAGAGGCGTTAACGCACTCAGGTGCATTAGAGCTGCACTCACTCCTATTTCATAATGGATTCACTGTGAAAAGAGGCACTCACAGGTAAATCCACAGCTGTCCTCAGCTCTGTGGACGTGGCTGGTTTACAGTCTTTCAGCCAAATGTTTTGAACTTCACCACTTTGATTTGTCTTCATCAGCCTCGTTTCCTCCTCACTGAGCAGTAGTTTTCTCTGCCACAGCTCCAGGAAACTCTCTAAAAGGAGACTAAATATTGGATTTAAACTCATCAGACGGGCAAAAACACAACTGCAGACGAAAGCTAATGTTGCTCCGTATCTGCTGCGCCTGCAAACAAGCAGCTGTTTGCTGTTTGTCTGTCAGAGTTGTATCAAACGGCGATGAAGACGTGGTTTGTCTGCCTCAGGCCTCAGGACAGCAATGTAGAGTTCGATCCCTGAACTTTGAACACACACACTTATAGAGGCTCCAGGCGCGTGTTGTGTTGAAGGAAATGACATCACAGATGGCGGTGGGTTTTTAATTTCCTCCACTCGGCCGAGTTACCGTAAAGAAAACAAGAAAACACAGCTTTATGTGTGTGAACATGATTCTGTCGTCTTCCACTGTAGCCTGACTCATGATTTCCATACTGGCAGAATACTCACAGTATATGATGTGGAAAAAGTGAAACTGCTGGAGAGTCACACACACACACACACACACAAACAGCTGATTCTGACAGTCATGAGACGGCACCGAGAGCACACACACGTTAAAACCGACACGTTAAAGCAGAAACAGGCCGCTGCAGCAGGAGACACTGTGGATGAATCCACAGCATCGTGTCTCTGATCGTCCTCTGTCGCTCTGATAAACCTAATCGTCTGAGTCGTATATAGAAATAAAAAATAAAAAAACAGCAACTTTAAGGAAAACTGACTCTAATTAACATCCTTAAAACGAGTGACTTGCTCCGTAACCACACATCATTTATCTCAGAGTTGTTATGGTTCCCAGTGATGGTACAGTAAGTAGGTTACTGCTCGTTACTGTAAGCAAGTCAGTGCTTGGAGGCCCTGCTGGCTGCCGGGGCAATAATCCACACAGAGTTAGATTATTGAGTATTTGTAACCCCACAGATCATTAATTGTGGTTGTGTGTGTGTGTGTGTGTGTTTGGAAGGAGCCTAATTTACATTCAGGCAGTGTTGGTTGAAGTAACGGGCTGTTGTGGAGTCGCTGAGGCGTGGAGGATGTAAAACCACAGAGTCTCAGAGTTAACATGCTTGCAAAACATATTACACACACACACACACACACACACACACACACACACACACACACACACACACACAGACGGCATGGTTTCTGTAACCGGTGGGAAAGCTCACTTGCAACACGTGCCACAGGGCTTATTCATGGCGAGCAGGAAGTGTGTCTGCCACCACCTGGTTGGTGAGATCATCGTGTTTCATAACTACACAGCAGCTTTAATAGGCTTATGTTAGAGTCTGCACAGTAGACACACACACTCAGACAGATGAATATGCATGCACAAGCAGATGCCTGCACACACACACACACACACAGATAATGTCCTGCACCTTCCTCTGATGAGCTTTAAACTCAGACTCTTTTCTTCCTCTGTGGTTTGTGTCTTTTCTCTCTCTTTGGTTATTTTTAGTTTCTTCCTTTCTCACCCTCCTCTTCTCTCTGGGAACTCATCTCACTGCTGCAGGAGAGCGAAGGCATGGAGGAGGAGGACAGGATAATAATGATGAAGATTAGAGGTTTACAGACAACAGAACAAACGACGGGGTTCTTACCTTCACCTCTAGCGTTAGTCAGCTGACTCTGTGTCTCATGCAGTTACACAGGTGCTCAAACACTCTGTTGACACTCAAGATGGATTTAATTTGGACAAAATGATGAAATGACAGCAGCAGCACATCAGAGTGACATTTGTGTGTGTGTGGTTTAACCTGTGTTTGTTAATGTCACAGTTGCTGTTGCTGTGCAAACAGCAGAGAATGTGTCTGTGTCTGCTGTAGTGAGTGTGAGTGTGCTGTCAGAGGAGGCCGTGTTTTGTTTGCACGAGTGTTTGGGATTAGATCAGACTGTAACATGTTTGTCGGAGCTGAGCGGGTTTGTGTTTATTCATGCTCAGAGACGAGTTTCCCCACGGGGCCGTTTAAGTCCATCAGAATGACAATCAGAACGATTAGGCCTTTAAACGTAATCATGAAATGCAAACATCTGACAATAGACATGAAGAGACGCTGCTCAATGCTGCCATTTAGCTCCAAATACCCAGAGTGCTGTGTGTCTGTGACAGACACGTGAACAAAGCCAGCGCTCAACAAGGACGGTTTGATCCCTCTCAGTCTCATCCATTGTTGATCTCTGGCTCTGGGTGTCACAGGGTAAACAGCTTAGGGGATGAACTGGCATCATGGAGGGCTGGGAATGTGTGAGAAGAGAGAGAGCCAGCATTAACTCTCAGCACTGAGCTGCAGCGCCTCCATCCACACATCCACATGTGGATCCAGCTGCTGCACCTGTCCCCAGGAGCTGTCTGTCAAACATTCAGGATCCCATTTTAACCCCCCGCTGCCCTCCCGAACTCTCAGGGTCAGCGTCTCCTTCATGTCCACAGCTGTGTTCGCCCTCAATCCTCCAGCCTGTCAACACTGTGACTGCTGAACATCCTCCCTGCACTTTTCCTAAGCCCTTTCCCAAAGTCCCAGCCACTCGCGCTCTCTCCAAGTATTTGGAGGATGTTCAGATGAAGTAAAGGCCCGTTCGGCGGGGCTGTGTTGGATGCACCTGTGGTTTCAAGGTTTTTGGTCATAGAACCGTGACAGTGAGGTTTAATGCGATGCTGCTCAGACCAGCTGTGAGTCCTGCAGGTTACCATTGTGCTGCATGATGCTGCAGCAGTTATAGTGAGACTGTAGTTGTCATGTTTAAGGACGGAGGAGGTGGTGTTTTTCCTGCTGTCTGTCAGAGCCGCGCTTTGGTCTTTACTCTAACTCTGTCTCTGGCTTTGTCCTGGCTTCTGTCCCCACACTAGCCCCCAACCTCTGTCCTCTGCTCTTCCTGCTGCTCTATGAAAACACACACGTATATGCGTACATATGCGTTTCTTGCCTGGGGTGCAATTTCCCATTTCACATCAAGTTCCCATTATGCAAGTGACCGTGCAGTGCCTTCCTGTAATGGTGCAGGGAGCAGTGTGCTGTGCTGAGTCTGACGTACAGTAGAGGGGGTTGACCTAAACAGGATGTAAATCTGGGCTTTGCAGCACGACCCAGAAACCCTCTGAAACTCTGGAGCCTGTGAACAAACTTTAGATCTGCTGTAACTGAACATCTGCAGCGATTTACAGTTCATCGTGTGCAGGGTCGACGCTCACCTCAGCAGCGCCTCAGTCAGAAACAGATGAAGGGCCACTGGGGACCAAATGTTCAGATGAAGTAGGTTTCTCCGGCTGCGCCAGCAAATCTTTTCCAGAAAACAAATGGACGCCCAAAACGTGGAGGTGGTGCTAGTTTGGGTGTGGAGTGCAGTGTGCTGTACGCACCCTGCAGCACTGGGCAGCGGAGCTCTCCCTCATGCCCCCCCACACCCCACACCCCTGTGGAAACACACCGGCCGACTGAGCTCCAGTCCTCCAGGCCTGACCCTGTTCCCCAGCTCCAGCTCCAGTGTCTGTCCCCAGGCTCCAGCCCCACTTCTTGCCCTCTCCCCCAGTGCACTTTTGACCAGTGCGCCCACAGCAGATGGAGAGCAAAGCAAACTGTGTCACCACCAGCCATGACTCGCTTAATCACCCCTCCCCTTTCCTCTTTCTCTCTGTAACTCGCTCCCACTCTCCGTCCTCCCACTCTCTTCTTCTCTCACTCCCAGGATTTGGAGCATCAAACATTGATTTGTCTTTATTTTTAGAGCAGCTGTGTGCGCCCGTGCGTGTGTGTGTACAGTATTTGATGGTGTGTGTCTGTATGCCAGACGCTCGTCCCGCTGGGTCGTGGGCCGTTGGATTGTGTTTGGGTGCATCAGTGTGCGTGCATCCGCGAGTGTGTCAGGGCTCCTTTTTCCAAGTTAATCCCTTAAGAAGAGGTGTGGTTCTGTTTCTCGCTCTGCACTGCCTCTCTCCGCGCTGTCCCTCACTGTGAGCGCAGTCTCATCACATGCTCTCCCTCCTCCTCTCATCTTCTCTGGTGCTGTTGTTGTCGCTGTGGCCGCTGGTCTGAGGGACTTGTATCTCTCATCTCTGCGTCTCCTCTCATCTGCTCTGGTTCCTGTGTGAGATGAGTTCTTGCGGCGAGATGGGGGAGGCCATCGAGCTCAGGTGAGTCAGATACAGAGCAGGGGGTGTGAACTGTGTGTGTGTCTGACGCACGTATGCACATGCACTTTACGTGTATCTCTGCATACACTGATGCGTTTTGCTGTATTTCTGTGTGTGATTGTGCACCTGGGTGCATTTTGGGCTGAAAGTGGGTCGACTGTTACCGTAGCGATCAGCACCTTGGGCTGTTTTTTTCTCAGCCTCACCTCTTTCTCTGTCCATCACGTTGACCCTGTTTCAGCCAGGCGGAGACGTGCAGGTCCTCAGGAGATCCTGGGGGTTTTCGTGACAGTGATGGTTGTGGTTTGTTGTTGTTATTGCTGTTGCTGTTGTTGTTGTGTTATTGCTATGGTGGTTTATTCAGTCGCTGCCAAACTGATAATAGGTCTGCTCCAGCCTGTATCCACAGGGCTCATAGCGGCTAATAGCCTTAGCAGATGCATTAGCCCCCATGCCCATATGGAAGAGATTAAAGCTGCTAAATTGATTCAAACGGCCAACATCTTTTTCTCGCATAGTGTTGCTGCATGCACATGTTCCCGTGTGCACGTATAGATATGTTTGTATGTGCATGCGTGACCACCTGCCACACAGTCTTTTTACATTAGAGCTGTGTTTCTGAGCCTCCTCGGGCTGAACGAGGGAGCTGGTTCGCTTAGATTCCCTCCCAAATGTAACACTTCCTCTCTTTTCTCTCCGTGCCCTCGTGATTATATAATGAAGAAGGACAGCTCTCGAGTGTGTTGCAGAAAAGAAAGAGCGAGGCAAAGTGTGAGAATCCTGTGGACGACAGAGACCTGTGTAACGAGTGAAATGAGGACAGATGAAGAGCAGCAAAACGCAGACTCAACAGGAGGGAGAAGATGAGAGGAGGGGTGTGAAAGAACGAGAGGAGTTTGAAAAGAGAAGAGTGAAACAGGGGAGGAGGGGGCAGAGTGTGTGAGAGGGAAGAGTCAAGGAAAAGTACATTTATTACAGAAAATATGAATTTCCTCTCAGTTCAGCAGGCAGGAGATTAAAAATAGACCGAGGATCGTGCTGCTCGCTCGGTTGCTATCATCACCTTCACCGACCTTATGGAATAAGACATCACGTATGAAGCAGATCGCCAGCTTCAGAGGGAATAACGTGAAAATGATGAACAGGTTGAAGAAAACGGGCAGAGAAGAAGAAGAGGCCATGAAGGTTTCAGCAATAATTCACTTTTCAAAAACTCAGACCTTCCTCACAGCTACGAGGCCGAGGTTTCCCCGAGAGGCTGCGGAGCCGTGCAGGGTCACTGGGCGTTCTGCTCCGGCCCAAGAGTCTGACGTAAAGCATGCACAATTCGAGCTGAAGGGTGGGGTTCAGAGAAACGACGGCAACAATAGCTGCTTCAGCCTGGGAGCGTTGGAGTGAAGCTGCATTGTGTTTAAAGTGTTTTAGAGTTCACTGACGTTAAATGAAGTGAATGTGTCCGGTGCTCCACACGTCTCTTGATTCTGTTTTACTGTCAGTAAAGAGGCGTCGGGCGGCGGAGCGCTGCTGTGAATCTGCTGTTGTTCTGTACCGTCCCTGGTTTATGAGCCTGGTCTCTGAGCTGCGAGATGAAGCTGCGCCGCGCTGTCGGGACGCAGTGCATATGATAAGCTGGCCTGTGGCGCTGGACTGCACTGATAGAGGGAATACAAAGTGGGAACACAGCACGACAATATGATACTGCTGCATATCGACTAGACTGCTCCACTTCACGCCTGGCTGCACTGTGGTCAGATTAGCCTCCACACACACACACACACACACACACACACACACTTTTCCAATCACAGTTGCAGACACACACAGATGCATACAGAAACAGACCTGTTTTGGCGTGTGTGCAGGCACATGCCATGGACATAAACTATTACAGAGGCACACACACACACACACACACACAATCCCATACACACTTGTAAAGCGAGCGTGGTCTGTGCCCTCATCGCCTGCTGCTCCAAGGGCAGAGGGGGATTTGGATATTGTTATGTTAATCTGTCTTTCTTTTGTGTCTTGGAACCCATTCAGACACACACAAACACACGCACACGCACACACACACACACACACACACACAGGTATGAGCACATTCAAGCATGCTCAGACTTTTGTGCACAAATGCGACACATGCAGTGATGTATACACTGGAGAGCACCTGTTGTTACAACCAACGTGGAGACAGGAAGCAAGTTGCTCTGCAGAAATGCAAGCTACAACACACACACACACACAGACACACACACACAATCTTCTCCAGGCTTAGCGTGGGTGGGTGGGAATTGAAACAGCGGAAGGAGGGGCAGTGACACAGCACCGTGATAAGCCTGGAGTGGGATAATCGGTGTAGGAGCCATGCATGTGTGTGTTTCCTGGTGTTGATGTGGATGTGTGAACATCTGTGCGTGAACGTGTGTGTGTATGTGCGTGCAGCAGCACAGGCTTCACACTCTCTCTCGGCAAAGCTAACACAATCTCACTTGAAGGTTTCCTGCTAAATCCTATTTGCAGAGAGGACTGAAGCAGATCTGTTTAATTGCAGGATGTTTCCTGCGTCTGCAGCCCCGCCGGCCAGCGCTCCTCTCTGCCTTTACCTGATTTGTAGTCTCAGTGAGTGAGTGAGGCAGGAAGAGCGAGAACACGGTGTTTGCACTGCATGACTTGTATGTATGTGTGGAAAATCACAGCAGTGTGTACGTGAGTGTGTGTGAGGATGACATGGTGTGAGCGAGATGTGAACGCCACAGAAACTCGATCAGTTAAAGTCAAACTGTGACCAGAGTCCTGAGGCCTGCGCTGCTTCCTGGGTCTGTCCTTCCTCATCGCGCTGACATCTCACTTCATCACCAGCACTTCCCTCAGACGACCTTTAGACAAGACAGGTCAGCTCAGTCCGACTGTTTGACTCCGAGGACTCTGCCTGTGTGTGCTTCACATGTCGACATGATGCGGAGTGGACTTAGAGGTCTGTGGTGTCGTCCTGCAAATGAGCCGACCCTGCTGCAGGCTTTGATGCAATCACTGTGAAACACATGCAAGAGGTGCGTCACTTTGTCATGGAAGATGGAATATAAGTTTGCAGAGTTGTAAAATCTGAATTTTACAAACTGCTGCACTGAGATTCCAGTGACCCTGTTGTATTAAAGGCAGTGGTGTCGCAACATAAAGCTTTGTCCTGTTTGTTGATGAAGATAATTGGAAAGAACATCTTGATCATTCCGCTTTGTTTCAGCTCACACTCTGACTGAACTGTCGACACGTTGTTAACCTGTCGGATCGTCTGCCTGCTCGTGCTGTCGCCCGGCACAGAGATGTTGTCATAATGATAAATCAGATATTATGCATGAAAATAAGAGCCACGCTGCATCCACCAGGACGTTTAAACTGTGAAGTTACCATCAGCTATGGATGCATTCAGACGTTTCAAGCCTGAAACACACTAATGATGAGGCTTCCTGAGGGCTGCTGATCAGACATGTCACACAGCTGATGTGCTGTGTTGATCCACAGTGTGTGTGTGTGTGTGTGTGTGTGTGTGTGTGTCCTTCCCTGCTGCCTCCAAACACACAGGAGCTACGTTTTCCAGTCAAACGCTCAGATGGTGAGTCGTCGCCCCCCGCAGCGCTCCCTCCTCCGCCTGTGGCCACGAGTCGAGTCTTGACTACAGAACAGAGTGGAGGTGGCAGAACTGATCTTGGATCAGCACTTTGAGTCAGCCCTTCATCCAGTCATGTGATCATCGCAATGACAACGTCTCTGTTGCGCTCCATTCACCTGTTACTGTGATAACACGCTGAGTTCCCACACTGCCTTGCAGCCTGAGTCACAGAGGACCATTCAGTCTTATTATGCAATGCAAGATGACCACTGGCCTGCACACACACACACTGAGACACACACTGAGACACACACCGCCTATAATTACATTAGGACAGCTTTCTGTAATGCTCCGGCCTGCCCAGAAACTCCCCGCAGCATCATATTGCATTACAGGGTCAGAGGAAGGGTGGGGCCCGGCGGTCAGCACCGAAACAAGCCGTCAATCATCAGCGTCAGAGGGAAACATTACCCACCTGGTGTTAAAGACCAGGTCTGTTCAGGTGGAAATGAATTCATCCAGTTCTTGTTTGTCGCTGAAGAAATTATTAAAACACACCCACACACACACACACACACACACACACACACACACACACACACACTGTCCCAGTTTCTGCAGCCTTCTTGCTGAGTCAAATGTAGCGAGAAATGACTCTGCAGTGTCGTTTCCTCCCATAAAAATCATCATTAATGAAGTTTCTTGTGCTGCTGGAGATTCAATTATTCGCTGACAGTGAAGTTATTTAGTGTTTGTGCTCTTTCCCAGACCTCCTGCACTTTCTCTTTGTTCAGTTCAGAGCACACAAACCCTGCACACAGCACAGGGAACACCGTGGGGATCAGCCCGCACCAGAACTGAGCTCACTTCATAAATAATGAGCTTTATAGTTTGGAAAATCATCCAAGGACACGCCACAGTTTCACATTATGCTGTTATTGACCAGCTCTACAGTGTGAGCACTGCCTTAAAGCCACAGCACCACCGCTCCTGAATCCCAATGAGACGGAGATATACGAACCCACGAGCTGGTTTATAGAGCTGGTTTATGGTGTGTGTGTGTGTGTGTGTGTGTGTGTGTGAGAGAAGGAGGGAGAGAGGGTGAATGACAGAGACAATAGTCACAGTGAGTGCCAGGCTGATGGTTAAACACATGGCTCTGCTTCAGTTGTCACTGTACATCAGGGTGTACACACACACACACACACACACACACACACACACACACTCCTAACCTCAGCAGAAAGGACCATTACTGGTGTGACACAGCTGCGTTTACCTCCTCACAGGAGCCACCTACACTCTGCAGCTCTTTACATCTGCTGTGGCTGCTGCAGCCAGAGGAGTTCAGGTCTCACAGACCCGGGCTCCGACTGTACAGACGGCTGGAGCAGAACACGAGGCTCCGACTGTACCTGAACAGTCTGAACAGCTTCATGTACTGCTCCGACTGCGCGTGAAGCTTCTTATTTCAGCTTTAACGTTTCTCTGAAATCACTTGTTGATGCAGAGACTGAATCATTTGTGGGATTGTGTTGTGCTGTAAGCAGCCTGTCTCTCTGTCTGTCTGCCTGTCTGTCTGCCTGCCTGCCTGCCTGCCTGCCTGTCTGTCTGCCTGTCTGTCTGCCTGTCTGTCTGTGCTGTAACCAGCTCTCAGGTGATCAACAGTATGTCAGGTGTGTTTAGCTATGAGATGAGGAGTCGATCTCTGAGGTGGCTGCTGGGTAATTCACCACCAACACACAGCTTTGTCTGATTAAAGCGTTCCTGCCGACAGGAAGTGATGCTGGTCTCATTCCACACTGACCTCTGTGTGTGTGTTATGTAGCAGTGGTTGTGCTGTGGTCCAGTCGAATGTAAACCCTCCAGTCTGACTGACGTGTCTGGCTCTGTGTGTGTGTGTGTGTGTGTGTCACTCTCTCATTGCTCACACATTCATACACACTCAGCCTCATAAACCACTGCACTAAATAAGGCCGTCCTGTCCTGGGTCAGGCTTCAGTCTAAACACAAGTGCCCTGGTTTATCTCCGCCACGTCACACTTCTTTATTTTTTAATCTCACACACACACACACACACACACACACACACACACACACAGGAAGTGGCAGGTGGTCTGTGTGTGTGTGCGTGTGTGTGTGTGTGTGAGAGAGAGAGAGACAGAGAGACAGATGAGGAAGACAGAGACGGAGAGTTTCGGATCATAGTGAGAGTCAGTGTTTGTATCCGGGTCACTCAGTGTCAGCTGAAGTCTGCAGGGCCCAGGAACTGGGTCAGTGTGTGTGTGTGTGTATGTGTGTGTGTGTGTGCCTATGTGCATTGTGTTTTTGATTTAATGATATTAATTAAATGTTTGTTGTCTCACGTTAGCAGAGAGATGAGTCACAGCTGAAGTGACATTTAAAGCTTGTAGTAAAATGAATGGAGGAGAACTTGTGTGGTGTGTGTGTGTGTGTGTGCGTCTGTAATAAGTTGATGGTTGTGTGAGAGAATCTATCTCAGAGTGGATGAAGCTGAAACTCGGAACAACAGCTTCACAAATGCAGTGTCGTGTCCACGGAGCTGTTTGTTAGACGAGTGTCAGCGTCATGTTGTGTAGCTGCTGTAACGCTGACCTTTGACCCCGTCTCCTCCTCTGTGACTTTATCTGAACCAACTCCGACCGGACCGTGTGACCGAGCACAGCAGCTTCTCTGCTGCACGGCCGACGCGCACCAACATGACGTCAGCTGAACAGAGAGGAGGAAACACAGAGAGGGACATCGTGTCCGTGTGAAGTGGTCAGCTCACTGGTGACTAAGCCAAGACAATCCCCTGCTGCCCCACACACACACACACTATCCCCTCCTTGTCTCTGCAGAGACATATGGTTTACCGTAATGCAAAGTGACTCGTGTGTGTGTGTGTGTGTGTATGTGTGTGTGTGTGTGTGTGTGTGGCGACGTCACCCCTCCTCCTCCTCCGTCTCCCTCCTTGTGCGAGGTGTGTTTCACGTGCATCCGTTGGAGGTGAAGTGTGAGGGAGGAGTGTGTCCCGTTCTGCCAAAATCTGTGTGCGGCCGTTGAACAGAGAACATCTGGATCAGGGAGGAACGCCGTGTGCATGAGTGTGTGTGAACGAGAGCGGGAGTGCCAAAGATATCAATCAGACTCACATCTGGCGAGCACCAAACACAGCTGGACACACATGAGTTCATGCAGTCTTAACATGGATTATGTGGCGGGAATCGAGACACACACACACACACACACACACACACACACACATACGAGCACAGATATTCACGTTAAATACAAGTTAACCACCTGATATCAGAATAAAGCACACACACACATCCACACACACACACACACACATTATCCATGACAGTTAACCTCCTAGCAGCTAAATACCAACTTAACAAGCTGGAGCGGAGGTTTTTATGAGTGTGTGCGCGCGTAGGCGAACTCTTCTCTCCTGTTAAACCCATTTCCTCACATTCACATGGAGGGAGCTGCAGGCGCTTCGCTTCGGGCCCGTACGCCGCTGGGTCCTTCAGACAAGAACAGAGCAAAGACGGGATCTGGACCATAAGCACCAGAGGAGAAGAAGAGTAGGGAGGACCCCGGGGAAGGAAGCGCTGATGAGGGGAGGTCAGCTCGGGTGAACGAGCCTCGAAAGTCTACGACATAACATCATCTGATCGTAAGTCGTCTCTGCTGCCATCTCCTCCGCAACAATGCATTCCAGATGGCTGCGAACTCAAACACTGGACCCGGAGCAACTATGTGTTTCTTGGCTCCAGGCCGTGTGTTTGTGTAGTCTACGCCGGAGCTGCGAGGAGTCGTGCATGGTTTGTGACGAGAGTGCCTACTTCATCGGTGCCGTTGATTTATAGATTTATTTAGATGTTTCCCGTCCTGTCCCGGCCCGCACGCCCCTCCCCCCTCCGCCTGTCGCCTGGCTTCTCTTCCTCCTGCAGATGGTTCTCGTTGAGCAGGGTGAGGTCACAGCTATGCGAGGCCTTCACGTGTTGCATGCTGGGTAATGTCTCCACCCTAATGTGTGTCTCCGTCAAAGAGTGTTTACTACCATTTCAGTTCATTTCACACTGAGCTGCTCAGTCAGAGAAGGAGTGGTCTCACCGACTCAGCTCGCACATGGACGTTACTCCATGCGTCTGTTATCCACCCATCATCTGTCAATCATCTGTCAATCATCTGTCAATCATCTGCCTGTCTGTGCAGACAGAGAGACACCTTCCACAGTGACAGCTGAACACATGCTGGACTGCATTTCCTTCCTCTCACAGCTGTTTGACAGTCTTGGAGATGCCATCTCATCCTGCAGCAGGTTAGCTTAGCTTAGCACAAAGGCTGAAACCAGAGGGGAACAGGAAGCTAACTGTATTCCTGTTTTATTATTTTATCATTTTCTCACCTCATTTATCATTAAAGCCTTTTGATTTTGCTGCTCGCTCCAGTCGATAATGTGTAATTAATAGTGTCTGCCAGTCGATGACCTCATTAGCTTAGCTGTTTAACGTCTTAATGAAATCATGCATCCTGCAAATCTAATATAAAATAATACTACAGTGAGAGAGCGCCGTGACTTTGTTTGCATCTGATTAAGCAGCTAAACGGCCTGCGTTTAATCTCAGACATGAAGGTTCTCGACCTCTTTATCGATTCACAGCGTAGAACAGCAGAACGCGTTCAAGACGCTCGTTACTCGATTACACACTTATACACTTTATTAATTGATGTAATGGAGGCAATTTGATTTTGGTGATGTTTGTTGGTCTGTCTCATTCTGTGCTCATCCTTCTGACACACACACACACACACACACACACCAGCAGGGTAAGTGTGTGTTGATCTTCTCACCTCGTTTCTTCATCCGTCCACTCCTTCCAGTCTCACTGCTCTTAGTTCAGATGATTTCATTTCTGTCTTCCTGCTGTGGCTTGGCATCAGATGCCAGTCCTGTTCGCTCACTCCTCCTCCCCCTCCTCCTCCCCCTCCTCTCCCCCTGTCCCAGACCATATGAGGGCAGTTTCAAGGCATCCTGTACTCCCTAACCAGCACCTCCTTTCCCCCACCCTGTCCCCCATAACCCCCTCCTCCACCTCCCCTGTGGCTTATTACGCACCAGTCGGCTTTAACCCTATCACACACACACAGACACACACACACACACACACACACACACACGTTCACACCTGCTGCAGCAGCCAGGTGCCAGTCATTTGGCGGTTTGCCCAGAAGTGACTGGCACAAGCCTCGACATGTGTGTGTCGAGCTGCAGAGGGGCTTGTGTGTGTGTTTTTGACTGTGTGTGTGTGTGTGTGTGTGTGTGTGCGCGCCTGGGCTTGGCAGAGGCTGCGTGCCTCACATGCCAGAAATGAGTAAAGCCACTCGAGCTGTCGCATCTGAATACTCTGCATTACACACACATCTGATTGTGGTTGTAATGCAGAGTGTGTGTGTGTGTGTGTGTGTGTGTGTGTGTGTGCGAGGGCATTGAATTGCAGACTCTTCCGGCACACCAGATTTGCTGCCCATCACCAGTAACACAGCAGGGATTATGAGAAGTGATGTGTCCGTGTGCGTGTGTGCGTGTATATTAGTGTTAGGGCCTGACCTGCATGCAGCAGAGCAGAGAGACGGTTTCTCCCCTTCAGTGTAACGAACTCTGCTCGCACATGGATGTACCATGCTGTCAGTGTAATGTGTGTGTTCTTCCACACCGTGTCACAGCCAGGATGACCAATCACGTGGCGACCAGACGGTAAGAGCACGACTCTTTACTCAGATGAACAGCAGAGGTATCGGCACAGAGGGACAGAGATAAACCAAGTCGTCTCCGCTGTTGTGTGTCTCTCATCAGACCAGAGCATGTAGGGACAAACGAGAGACTGAGGACAGAGGGGACAGTGTAGTCACATCCACACCTGAGGGACAGGTGATGCAGTGCAGTTAGTCTGGATAAAGACGAGGACGCGCATGAGCAGAGCTGCTTTTATGTTTCTCCACATCTTCTGTCGGGGGTGGGTGTGGTGTTGGTGGTGGAGGGGTGATGGGTGACTGTGGAGGAATGAAAACAGTAATTATCATTTTTAAGCAGGTCATGTTTTGATGGCGTCATGTTTCATTATGTTGGGAAATTAGCATCACTAAACAGGCCAGCGGGCTGAATGGTCTAATTATGCAGCGCAGAGAGGAGTGTGTGTGTGTGTGTGTGTGTGTGTGTGTGTGTGTGTGTGTGTGTGTGTGCAGTGATCAGTATTCTCTCAGCAGTCTTGATGTTTCTTGGAGAGATGAAAGCGCGCCCTATGCTTTGTGTTCATTAGTGTTAACGCTGTACCTGTGTGATTTGCACAGGCTGTCTCTGAATGGAGAATCAATGGAGCGTCGAGGTGTTTATGACGCTCGTGCACTGGCTGCCTTGTTAGGGATGATTACTACATAACGACTTTGAGCTAATCAATGAAATCCATCCCACTTCACTCATAATCCTGTATGAGACGCAGCACGGCCGTTTCTGTAAAACGCTCTCAAGTGGCGTTTCTTTAAAATACGGCTTGTCTCTGCTGGATTTAATTTGCTTTTAATGAGCCTTTCTGTTAAACTGAGAGCGAACGAAGGCTGGCGTGTTGTTTGTTTAAAGACATGCAGAGCTAACCTGTGCTAACCCAGCGTCTCCTCCTGCGTCCACAGTACCAGGGAGCACGTGACCCCGGAGATGAACAAGCTTCGTCAGAGCCTGAGGAGGAAGAAGCCCACCTACGTGCCAGAGGCCAGCAGACCGCACCAGTGGCAGGCTGACGAGGAGGCTGTACGAAAGGGCAAATGCAACTTCCCCGTCAGGGTGAGCGTCCGGAGCCAGCGCTGTCTCATCTGACATGAGAAACATCTGCATCACTCAGATTCGTTCATTAAACACGACTGCAATGCATAATCCTGCTAATAAACAGGTGTATATAGGAGCACTGTGACTGGAGGAAGCAGAGTAGACGTCTTGGGGTCAGGAATATTATGGTATGTTGGCCTGTAGTCGCACCGCAACAACCCTGTGTAAGGACACACAACATTATCAGGCGCTCTTTATCCTTCAGCACCACAGAAGAAGAGTGAAAACAGCATCACGCTGATTATCAGAGACAGAACATCCGTCTTTCACTTCTGCTGTCAGATCTGGACAGGAAGGTTTGTTCCTGCTTTACTTTAAAGGAATGATGTGTTTTCTTGGAAATGCGCTCGCTGTGTCTTTGGAAAGTTAGATCGATTTCACTCTCATGTCTAAGGAGCTGGAGGTGATTAGCTTAGCTTAGCATAAAGCCTGGAAACAGGGGGGAACAGCTACCCTGACCCCGTCCACAGGTAAATACATACATCACAGCTGTGGATGAAGCTGTTTCCAGCCTTTATGCTAAGCTACGCTAACTGTCTGCTGCTTTCAGCTTTACATCCAGTGCACAGATGTGAGCGTGGCTTGCAAACTGTTCCTTGTAGAAACTTTAATACCTGAGAAACTTTGCTCTGGTCATAAAAGTGGACTGTGTGTAAAAATGTCAGTTTCGTGTCGTTTTACTCTCGGCTCAAAGGAGATAAATGAAAATCTGTTTATTCTGCAGGGTTGAAGAAGGTTTGATCTGATAGAAACCACGGGGTAATTAAAGCTCAGGCTCTCCGCACATGCTCTGTGGCTCATATGCAGAAAGTACAACACGAGGTGTTATTGATGGTCCAATTTACTGATAAGCAGCCTCAGTCTGAGCACTGCCGTGCGCCTCTCGCTGAGAGGCCGGGTAATTTGTTGGAGAGCTGGAGAGACAATGGCAGTAAAAGATGGAGGACGGAGAGGGAGGAGTGACGGAGGTGGAGGAACAGATTAAGGAGAGCACAGGAAATGACAGGGTGAGAGATGAGGGGACGCAGAGGGGATGGAGAGACAGAAGACGAAAGATATGAAGCGAGAGAGATACAGCGAGTCTGCAGAGGAGGAGGGAGAACACGGTCCTGAGAGCGAAGCTGCGCAGCGAAGTGGAGCCTGCAGCTTCCGGCGAGAGATGGCGGCACTGAAAAGCCTCTCAGCCTCTCCATCCAAGCTTTCTTCTTTCCTGATGGAAGTGTTCCTCTGTTCATCGTCTCCTCGCGTCTCGCTGCTTTCACTCCACATGTACTCACGAGTCATGCACTATTAATGCCTCCCTGAGAGCTGCTGATCTGCAGCAGAGGACACAATGCAGCGCCGTGGAGCGCCAAACTGAGGGTGAAGTTTGGATTTGAAACTTTTCCGCACTTTACTTTTAGGGTTGGTGCAGTTTATGACACAAAAACTAAATGTTCACCTCCTCATCAGCTCATTAATGCCTGTTTGCATGAGCGTGCATCTAATGATGACATGAGGAAACTGTCTAACGAGCTCCAGACGACTTTTCAGTCATGTTCGATCTCATTTATAGAAGTGCTCGTCTGCGTATTGTTTACAGATATTTTAGTTCAGACTGCAGAAACTCGACTTCCTCTTTCCTCGACATTTGGCTCCTGACTGCAGCGCAGCTACCGGAGCTTTAATTATGTCCCTGTGGGCTCGCCGTACGCCACAGAGCAGAACACTGGAGAGGCAACAGAAGAGGATGTGAATTATTACTGTCCTGTCTGTCTCTGTCTCTCTATCTGTCTCTCTCTCTGTCTCTCTCTCTCTCTCTGTCTCTCTCTCTCTCTCTGTCTGTCTCTCTCTCGCTCTCTCTGTCTGTCTCTCTCTCTGTCTGTCTCTCTCTCAGCTTCCTCCCTGTCCTGATGCTGATGAGGGCTAATGAGGCTCTGCCTGCTTTTTGTCTCTTTCTTTTGTTTTGACGTCGTGTTCAGCTCAGCCTGTGTCACATGGCGGTCACATGAGGAGTGACGCTGCAACACGACAATAGAGTGAAACAGACCAACAACAACAGCAACAACAACAACAGCAACAACATGTGTTTATCTGTTTAACGTCTCTGTCTGTGCTCTGCAGTACCTGGGGCTGGTCGAGGTTGAGGAGTCGAGAGGGATGCACGTCTGCGAGGAGGCAGTGAAGAAGCTAAAAGTTGTAAGTGTACACACACACACAAACACACAAACACACACACACACACACACACACACACACACACACACTTCGCATGCTGCAGCACTTTGTTGTATACAGGCGGTTGCATATACAAACCCCAAGGATCTACAAGCTTCAGTGGAGCTCATTACAGACCCTGCTGCACAGAACTGAACCAAGTATCGACCAAAGGAGTAAACACACACACACACACACACACACACACGCACACACACACACACACACCTCTCCTGTCTTGTTATTTTCTCTTCTTCACACTTTCATCTCCCTCGCTGCCCTTCACTCCTGGGTCTGATTCCATATGTCTGTCCGTCTGTTGGCCGGTCAGTCAGTCTCTCTGATCCCTCTACACCCAAGAGAGCAGAAACTGAGATCTGGTCTAACACAAACACATCTGAGCACACACTGACACACACTCTCACACTCAGTCTGCCCCCCTGGGACGCTGGACTGGGACGGGGAGCGTGTGAACAGAGCGACACAGGCCGGCCGGTGTCAGACGGCCCCACAGTGAAGACAGCACCGGTCTGTTCGCCACACTCCTCACATCTGTCCGCTGCCACCCCGCCTGTGTCTGCTCCCAGTAAACTCACCTTTCACCCAGCAGACCTGCAGAGCAGCGCGTCTTCTGTGAGTGGAAGAGAACCAGAGGAAGCGAGCGCTGACTGAATCAGAGTCAGTTTAATGCTGCAGGAGAGTCGTTCACCTGTGTTTCTCTGTGATCCGGTCTGTCTCTCCGTCAGAATCAGCATCTCTCCTCAGCTCACGCTCAAAACTTTCCATCAAACTTGTCTTTTCCTGTTCATCCCCGTGCTCGCCTCCCTGTGTAGCCTCCCTCTCCTCTCTCTGCACCTCCTTTCTGTCTCCCTCTGTCTTCCTCTCAATGGGATTATGCAAAAATCGAGGCTCCTCGTCGCTTCGCTGTGGATTTCAAAGCCACTTCCTGCCGTGCTTTGGCTTTCTGTTTCCCCTCCTTACACACACTCACATGCAGACTAATGCGTGCACACACACACACACACGCACACACACTCAGATGGAGTCGTTGCTTTTGCAGCCTGCGTATTTTTAGCTTGGCCCATGCTGAGTGTGTTATTAGCTCTGCCTGGTGCCCTCCTCTGGAGAAATGAGTCTCGGTGCCAGCTGGCTCAGTTTGTACCTCTGCCCGCCTCCCTGCTCTGAACCCACCACCACCTCAGCTGCTGCGTGCCTGGAATCAGCACTTTACACCACGAGCCGTAGTAAAAGCGGCTGTGCGCGCTCGCAGATCACACCTCTTCACTGCGTAAATGACTGAGGGACATTAAACATGAGACCTGGTCACCTTCAGCTCTGCAAGGTGAGACTGATTCGCTCTGCTGCGTCTTTCCTGTGTTTCCAGAGTGGGAAAAAGACGGTGAAGGCGGTGCTGTGGGTGTCAGCTGATGGACTCAGGGTGGTGGACGACAAAACTAAGGTAAGCGAACACACTTTGTGTGTCTGTGTGTCCTTTACGTCCTCTGCCTTCCCTTCCTACCTGCCTCATCACTCACTGGGCAACAAGGACGAGCAGGGGGAGCATGTGACCCCCACACATGAGCTCACCGCCAGAGAGTGAAACAGCGGGAGTCTGCAGGTCCCTCTGAAGCTGTTTGTCTCTGCAGCCTCCTCTTTCTATCGTATCCTCACATCCTCACACTAACACAGGTTAGTGTGGACGTGTGTGTGTGTGTGTTTGTATGCGTGTGTGCGTGTGTGTGTGTGTGTTTCAGGGCTGACATATGTGACTCATGATTTCTTGCTGCTCAGTGGGGGAGGGAAGATCCAGTAAACAGAGACACACACAAACACACACACACACAGGAGGAGAGGAGTGTGTGCTGCTCACTGTGGCTCGCCCCCCCCCAACTAACACATCAGTTTATTACTTCAAGTCCGTCCCACAAACACCTGGGGTATCACTCCGCAGGTGAAAATGGTCCCCAGTAGCAGACTTCCTGTTTGAAAACTCCAGAGCTCAGCTGTTTTAAATGTCAGAGCAACATGAATGTCTATCCGCTGCATGTGTTTGGACACGCGTGCTCACTCCTCTGTCACTGAATGTTCCCCACCACACGTTTAACATCCTGTCAGTGTTTTAAGTCTCCTCCGTCCTCCTCATCACCTTTTATCATCAGCTCAGCCTCCATCTATGAATCAGCCAGCACGCCCAGTAACACCCACACTGCCACTGTTCAACTCTTCCCACAGTCTGTGAATGTACAGTGCACATACGTGTGTGTGTGTGTGTGTGTGTGTGTGTGTTTGACCTTCATGATGCAGTTTCAATGGGAAGAAAGCGTCTTCTCTGTGCCCACGGCAGAGAGCGATGAGACGCCGTGAGTCACATGCTGCTGCAGCGTGTTCCTCCTTTCAGTGACGGAGGGACATGATCTGAGTCAACTTTACACACACACACACACACACACACACACACACACACACACACACACGCGCACACACACACACACACACACACACCGCCCAGCCCATCACCTCGGCACCAGCGTCCCCTCTTCATTCACTAATTGGCCCACAGTGAATGGACTGTCTCTCCTCCCCCGCTCCCCTCCTCCCCCGCTCCCCTTATCCTCCCCTCACTCTGTTTTATGTTTTCACTGGGGGAGGCAGGAAGTGTGTGTGCATGAGTGTGTGAACCCTCATTCTCTCTCTCCCCTTTCTCGTCCCTCTCGCCTCTTGTTTTCCCTCTCCCTCTGTTTTGGGTGAGTCAGAGAGGTGAGTCGGGGCCCCTTAGAGTACACAGAGAGAGAAGGGCCCCTCTTAGCTTCCTCTGTGGTGGCTATAGACACGGAGACGGGCTGAATGACCCTTTTATAACAGAAAGGGCAAGTGGTGGAAACATGTCAGACACGAGAGGCTCGGTGTCATGAGTCTGCAGCCACTGTGCTGTCTGCCACTGGTGGGTGTGTAAACGGGGCTTTAATGGGGTTAACCGTGGCAAGCACTGGGGGGGGTCTGCACGCTGCTGGGCTCCGTCGTAACCTGTAACCCCGTCAGGTGTGATCTCACCTGTGCAACCATCCCACTGACCTCTCAGACCGGATTCAGTCTGACCCTCGGTCTCTGTTTCTCCGTCAGGACCTCATCGTGGACCAGACCATCGAGAAGGTTTCGTTCTGTGCTCCCGATCGTAACTACGACAAGGCCTTCTCCTACATCTGCAGAGACGGCACGACCAGACGGTGGATGTGCCACTGCTTCATGGCTCTCAAAGACTCGGTGAGGGGGGGGGGGCAAATTAACCTTCTATCTGCCCCTCAGGGGGTTTCTCCAGTCCAGACGTCCGGTCGGGTCAAACCTCTGTTCCTCTGGCTCCTGTGACTCGATTCAGCCTCTCTCTCTCTCTCTCTCTCTCTGCCTGTATGAAAACATCAAATGAGAAGTTCACATCATTTCAACAGCCAGGGGATTATGGGTAATGGAGTTTTTAAAGGCTGTAGGTTTAGTCACTTATTACATATCAACATTTTAACATATTACATATCTGTATGGATGGATTGTGAATGAGGATTTTAATCGTGGAACAGAAAAAACGAGTTTTCTTGTCACGTAGAGTCTTTAAAAGTCTTGTGTAAAGTCAGTGATAATTTGATGAGATGATCAATTACTCGATCAACAAAAAGTCATAAACACAAACGAATCATTTTAGTCATTTTTCAAACAAAACCCAATATTTTTTGTTGTTTAAGCCTCTGAACTGGGAGGATTTACAGATTCCTGACTTCTGAACGTGATGATTTTAAGTTTGTTTTTGTTGTCCGGATAAAACGAGTCATGACCTCCGTCTCACTGGCTGATAAACACATCCATCGCTACAGAGCAGCCATCAGCGCGAAGCCGCTCCGACCGACTCTGCAGTGTCTCCGCTCAGCGCCCGCCTGCATCTTAGCTGCAGGTGTTTGTGTTTGACTGAGGTCGTAATGTAAAGACAGCTGCAGTAGAAACCTGTGCTGTCACGGTGCATTGTGGGTTCAAGACCATGGCGGTTTCATCAGCTTAGGCCGTGAGTTGGATTATTAATGTGGACGGAAGAGAGCGCAGCACAGACCTGCGGGATTAGGAGAGGGGATTAGACAGAAGCCTGTGGAGCTATCTGTCCATCGCTGTCTGTTTCCTCCATGTCTCTGTCATCCCACACTCAGCTGTCTGTCTGTCTGTCTGTCTGTCTGTCTGTAAGACAGGGGGAGGCAGGGGAGGCAGAGAGGGGGAGACAGAGGTGGTGGGGGAGAAGGACTCATGGCAGAGGGCAGCCTGGGATTAGAGGCATTCGGTGTCACAGAGCGTGAACTTGTGCTGGTGTCTGACAGAGGAAGAGGTCTGAGGTTGCTCGGTGCGACGGCTGGGTTTGATGTGAATGTTTGAACCTGATGTGAAGGAACAGCAGTCACACACACACACACACACACACACACACACGTTCAACTTAAACATGGCCGACGTGTGAGCTGTGCACCATCCTCACTGTCCTCTGCTCCACCAGGGAGAGAGGCTGAGCCATGCAGTCGGCTGTGCCTTCGCCGCCTGTCTGGAGAGGAAGCAGCGCCGGGAGAAGGAGTGCGGCGTGACCGCTTCCTTCGATGCCAGTCGCACCTCGTTCGTGCGTGAGGGCTCCTTCCGCGCCAACTCCTCCTGCAGCCAGCAGGGCAGCAGCAGCGAGCGGGACGACAAGCTGCCGGACAAGAAGAAAGGTAGGAGCGTGTTTCACTGTGTGCTGCGATGCAGCTGCGAGCTGCTGCTGAACGTGTGAGCTGATGCACCCACTTCCTCCTGCAGACCAGCCCTCTGCAGTCCCGGCCCTCCCACCTGGCACCGCCTCCCCTCCCGAGGGAGCGGCCTCCCCCATCGAGCGTCCAGAACCTGGCGGGCCTCACGCCATCCCTCGCCGCCACGCGCCCATCGAGCAGCTGGTGCGTCAGGGCTCGTTCCGGGGATTCCCAGCGCTCAGCCAGAAGAACTCTCCCTTCAAGAGGCAGCTGTCGCTCCGCCTCAACGACCTGCCATCCACACTGCAGCGCAAGACCGACTTCCAGGCCAAGAACCCTGGTGAGTCGACGAGTTCTTGAAGTTAGACTCACAAATGCCGATGAGGGACCTGCTGGCATTTTGTTTTCTGTCCGTGTAGAAACTGTTCATTGAACTTTTAACGTGTGATTTGCTGAAAATGGTTGTTCCCGTCAGCGTGAGTGTGAGCAGTATTTCATTTTGTGCACTTTTTTGTTATTTATGGTCAAACGAATGGTGCCGACTCAGTGCTGTTACATTGTTTTGACAGTTTGAAGCTCGTGCGCTGCAGGTTTGACAGTTTCTGAGTTCATCTCAGGTGGAAAAGCAGCCGAGCAGCATTAAGTTATGAGCTGATGAAACAAGTGAAATACCTCCTGCAGGTTTCACAGCCAGTTTACCAGACTGACACCGTTAAAGCTGAAAATGATAAAATCATCCCACTCCACAAGAAGACCCTGTCTGCGGTGGGATGTCTGTTGAAAACAGGAAATAAATAGTTAATAGGAGCATATTCACCATCTGAATCCTAAATGACATCACGTTTCGATGATATGAACCTGCAGATCTGCTCAGGATCCTGGTTTTCGAGGTGACTGCTCCACATTTCACTCACAGGTCCAGGTGCAAATGAACTGACAGACTTTGCAAACTGAAATGAATCAAAGTTAAGGAACCTTACTTCCGCCGCCACACGCCAACTCAGAGTTTGTTGACTCTTCGTTTCGCCCGTGCTGTGGTTGTTTGCAGACTGGAGCGATATTACTTTTTCCATTTGGCTCCAGTTTGGCAGCCCTGACCCCATCTGAGGAGGTCTGAGCTGCCATGGCGCAGAGCAAACCCTCAGAGAACCTCAGTGCATTTATATTCCTGTTTCATTCAGACAAGGTGTAATTCTTCAGTTTAACACCGGCGCTCCCCGTCCGCTGAGCGGAGGCCGGGATACGCAGGCAGTTCTGTGAAGTGCCGGCGCTGATGGCTGAGCGTGTGCGGATCTGAAGCCTCGCTGCTTTTTACTCAGGACAATTAATAAAAGGAGACTTCCCCCTCACAGGTTGATGTGTACACACACACAGACACACCCGCTCTGTGTGGTGCCACAGGATCAGAGCGCTCGGCAGCAGGGCTGATTATAGTCATTAGCAGAGATGAGAGAGTTGACTGGGGGACTCGTCTGACTGGAATACTAAACCACAACATTCAGCTCCCGCCCTCACTGCGCTTCTCATATTCACTCCTTTCATTTCATCTCTCGCTCCCCTGAAAGTTGGTGTATCCACTGGAGAATGTGACGCAGTTTGAATCCTATATCCACAGCGCTCCCTCTCTGTCTTACACACACACACACACACACACACACACACACACACACACACACACAGATACACACCAAGCAGTAGCAGCCATTTCCACTGCCTCTCTGCTCCCTTGTGACTCTCTGAACAATGTGTGTATTGATCTGTGCGGTCAATCCTGTCCTGGTTCGCCTTTAGCAAGCCCTCTGCCAGCCCTCTAACCTGCACTGAGAGAACACGCACATGCACACACACACACACACACACACACACACACACACACACACACGTATGCAGACACGCATGTGAAGTGCTTAGCGTGTTTTATGGGAAGAGAAGGACCTCAGGGTCTGCAGGACAGAGCACAGAGATCTTTAACAGGAGACCTCACACATGCCTCCAACGCTCTGCAGCCACACAGTGACAGACACACAGCGTTTGATGCCTGACCCACGCTGACCCCGCCTGCAGCAAACATGTATTCATTTACTTCAGTCCGGCTCCTCTGTGCCATTTATTCACACTACATGTCATCAGACTCCGCTTTGTCAAGTGTTTTGGACAAAACTGTGCATGTGGCGCTCGGACGAGGACAGCAACAACAGGAAGGATGAGGGAGGGGAGGAGGAGGGAGTGGAGGAAGAAACAAAATTCCTCTGTGTCTGAGGCCTTCGTCGCGAAGGGAGGGACCGGGCGACGAGGAGCAGGGAATTAGATATGATATCTATTTATATCTGCGGCCTGTGCAGGAGAGCATTAAAGCTGTAGTCCAAAGCAAAGTCAGACAGGAACATTACGCCCTCTAATCCGTCGCCGGTCGGATCAGTTACACTCGGTTAAAAACACGGAGGAGCTGAGCCAGATTCACCTCCGCGTCCCCATGCACACGCGCAGCCCTGATGTAACAGGCTGAGGCGAACACACAGCGGAAACACACAGGCTGAGGGGGTTCACGTTGTGTTGTGTTGACTGTTTTGTCTTTAATAAGTGGGCTCTGGCTCCATGTTTGTCTGGAGAATCGTGTGTTTGATGCTTTGTGGGTCACCAGCGACCAGCATCAAAGTCTTCGTCTGCTCCACTTTCTGAGCTTGTGATGCTAACGGGCTCTGTTCCACAGATGAATAAACAGGTTTTCTCCTCTCTTTGTGTTTGTTTGTCCCTCTGCTCAATCCTCCTCTCTCCCTCTCTGCCTTATCACCTCCCTCCCCCCCCTCCCCTCTGTGCCTCCCTTTCTTGCTAGTACCAGAGATGGATATGGGGCTGCCAGGTGAGGGAGACAGTAGTATCAATGCCCTGTGTTGCCAGATCAACAGCTCCTTCACCAAGCCATCAGACGAGCTCTTCTCCAACCCCTCTATGTCTGCAAACGGCCCTCCGACCTGCACTGTGCCCCCCGTCCTGCCTCCCCCACCTGCCCCGATGCAGGGTAAGCATCAGATCGATCGTGGTATTGAATTATTAACAGCGCACGCTCCGAGCTGAACTGAGCGATGAGGAGTTTGTTCCACTCATCCTGAATCTTTCACTTCATCCCTGCAGCCACTTCCTCCTGGGTGCAGCCGGAGCCTCCGCTCCACTCTCCCCCGCCTGTTTCCGCGGCGATGCAGATGCAGATGCAGATGCAGATGCAGAGTGGACACAGGCGCACGCCCTCCGAGGCTGAGAGGTGGCTGGAGGAGGTGTCCAAGGCCGTCAAAGCTCAGCAGACCCCACCCCCGGGCCCCACCATCCCCACCATCCCTGGACCACCCTCCATGTCGAGTCAGCAGATGTCCAGTCAGGCGGCCGCCCCAGTGTCCACTGTCCCCCTGCCCCTCTGCACCATGTCCAAACCTCTCATCTCGGGCCCCTCGGCTCTCTCAAGTCAGGCTCCGTTGCCCCTCCCACCCATGTCAATATCATCGGTTCCTCTAATACCGGGCCCTCCGGTGTCAGGCCCCCCTATGTCTCTGCCCTCCATGTCCATCCCCACCATGTCAGGCCCGAGCATGTCTGGGGCCCCCATGATCCAGCCCTCCCACCCCGGGCCCCCCGGCTCCCTTCCCAGCTCCATGCAGCCCTTCCCGTTGGCTTTCGACGCCACGCCGGCCCCTGTTGGCATGTTTGCGAGCCAGCCTGTGCAGCCGGCGTTCGTGCCCATGCAAACCTACATGCCGGGCCTGGCCAGCAGCATGACTTATCCCAACGCCAGCGTGCCCGTGGTGGGCATCACGCCATCGCAAATGGTGGCTAATGTCTTCTGCACTGCCACAGGCTCGTCCGGTTCAGGCGGAGCCATGGGCTCGGCCGGAGGGGGACCCAAAGTCGGGGCCCTGGGCACGGTCGGGCAGCACCACCCAGGAGCACCCGGTGCAATGGGGCACACCGGAGGGTTTTCCACACCGCCATTCTCTTCCACTCCGCCACTGTCAACGGCCATTAACGGCCTCCCGCCGCACAGCAGCATCATGATGGACCTCCAGAACGGGACATCCAACAGCGGCGGCAGCAGTAGCAGCTGGCCGCCGGAGGGCAGCCAGCTCACAGTGCCGGCAGCCAGCGATTCCCAAGACGATGATCGTTTTGAGGCCAAGTGGGCGGCTCTGGAGGCCAAACCGGCGCCGCAGCAGCCTGGGAACAAGGCTCCGGCTGCAGCCGCCAACCCGTTTTCCAACAATCTTCAAAAGACTTTTGAGATCGAGCTTTAAGCCGCAGTCGGCCTCCTGAAGCTGTAGCTCGAGGTCTGGAGTTAAAGCTGAGGAAGCGCCGCTGAGTCCAGCACCTCTGCCTCCGACAGGAGGGCAGTCCTTAAAGTTAGCTTAGCATCGGGCCTGTGGCAGACGAGCAACCTGCCCAAAGCTCTGATGAGAGTCGGTGTTTCAGTGATCCTGATTGCTTTCTTCACACTCCCATCAGAGCTTGAGAGGAAGTTGGCAGCTTGCTGGCCTGTGATTGGAGCATCAGGTCTCTCGCCGACTAGACTTGATGGACTGATCCTCCCACTCCACCCGCTCCCCACCTCTCCTCCCTGCTATCACTTCTCCACTCTGGCTTTACTTTACCTGCTGCACGTCCCTGGATGTACTGTGCGTGCCCCCACCCCCGCTGTGGACATTGTGGATGTGTGTGGGGGGGGGGGGCGCAGTGGTTTCTTTCTTTAAAAGGGGACTCCACTCAGAGTCATTCCAAACCCACGTGATGTTTTCTTGTTTTCTGGAGGAGAGCTCGGTGGAGCCGGAGAAGCAGAGAAGCGACTGATGACTGATGCTGACCTTCACCAAGCACAGCGGAGGTCTGGATGCCTGAAAGGAATAGCCAATGATGTGAGACCTGACCCGACCAACTCAAAAGGACTTACTGACTAACAGTAGAGATTTATGGCCAAAATTATTTTATTTATTCTATTTCACTTTTCTGTTTTAACAAGTTATATATATATATACTTCAAAACCCAAAATCTGACGCAGTGTTTCAGGAGCGTTTCCATCCCCTGAGTTTATTGTTGCCGAGGCATAAAGAGGAGGGAGGCAGACAGGTGACAGGGCGGCGGCAGCAGCAGCAGGGGGGAGCTGAGTCATGTGACAGTAATGAGGGCCGACAGTGCAGCTGTGTGCAGTGCAACATGGGAAACAGTGAGTGTATATGGCAGCATGTGTCCTCCCGTACATGCACTCCAGTGCTGCTCAGGACAGGCTCTCTGACTCTGTGGCCCATCTCTTTTGCTAAGGCATCCCTTCAAGGGTCACTTCAGGATATTCAGCACACAGACACTCTGGACTACACAGCACAACTGTCCTCTGGACTCCATCTCCTCCAGACTAACCCAAGGAGCTTCACCAACTCAGTGGAAACAAATAAAACACTCAACAACACTGTGCAACTGGTTCAAAGTGATGCACCACATTCCAACAGTCATGAATCCTTTAATATGTTCAGACACAGGGTACCGTCTCATCACTCGCAGTCTGAGTTCAGCTGCACTCAGAGCAGATTCAGGGTCGATGATTACAGGTGAGGGGAGGAACATGAGCAAATCAGAGAGCTGAGACAATACAGAACATGTATTTGTGCGAGGACATGCGATGGACAGATAACAGGAGACGTAGAGCAGCAGAGGAGAGGATGACAGGAGGAAGGATAACCTGTATGTGAGAGACTGAAGGAGTGAATGGAGTGTATCTTTAAAATGAAAGAGACGGAGGAAGTCCGCAGAGAGGAAAATGAGGTAAGATATGAAAATAGAGACGAGAGAGCGTGTGAAAATCCTGAGAACAAAGACACATTCATCCTGTAGCCCGCAGCCTGAGAGCCGGCTGCTGCTCCCGGGTCAGAGCCAAGCCGCTTCGGCTCAGCATCGCGCTCCTCAGACCTCACAAACGACTCGTTTCATCATCCTTTATAAAGAAACGTTGCTTATTATATAACTGCAGCCTTTTTCTATGTGCAGCTCCCTCTGTAGTTCACACTCAGCAAAGCTTTCTGTGTGTCCACCTGCAGCTCCTGCTTTGACTTCAGGTCCGTTCATCATTACAAAGTAGAGAGGTTCTCGGTAGAAGGGCTCGTTCACGTGACGCGAACGAGCGAACAGGTGGTTTCTCCATGCTCTGACCGGAGCTGCTGCTCTTACGTCCCAGGGCAAATTGAATTGTATGGATATGGTCTGCCGCTGATTAGGTTTCCTGCGCACTAACTGTTTAATTAGCTCATTGGGTCTCTTCCTGTGGCAGCGATCGCGTGTGACTGGCTGCCTTCTCCCTGAACTTCCATTCATGTGCCACCGTCACTGGTCCTCGCAGGGTCTTCTCCTTTGTTTTAGGACAGTACATTTGCTCCCACCGAACAGATCTGGACTGCTCCCTCTACGAGACTGATTCACTCATGAAACCGACGCTTTTATTTCACTGAGGATACATTTTAGCCCTTGACTCTCGTTTGCACGCCCTCCAAATTATAAATGTAGGTTAATTGTGTTAAGGCAAAACTAAATGACCTCATAAACTTGATTGTAAAACCATAGTTTAGTGATGGTAACAAAGCAAACCAGTGGAATTTATTTTTAATCTTTATTTACAGAATTTTTGTATTTAAACCTACATATTTGTATTGTAATTACATTGTACAAAAGATAAATAAAGTAATATAATATTACTGCTGCTCGTGTCTCGAAGGTTTTGGCTTTCCTCCTCTTCTTTTTTTTTTCTTTTCTTCTTCATTTACTTTTCTTTTCTGCCTCCTTGACATCAGCCGCTGTGTCTTCACTGCTCTGACTGCCCCTCCACGCTGCAGCAGCCTGCAAACACACCAGCAGCAGCATGCGCGGCAACAGACCTCCTGCTCTTCTTGTTTGCTTTGATTCCAGTGAGGTTTAATGTTCACACACTCTCTCCCTCAGTCCAACATGTCCACTAAATCAACAGTAACACAACAGAGCCGCCAGGTTTGCAGCCAGTATTGATTGATTGATTGAGGGCTGTTAGTGAACACACACAGTTTCCTTCATGCAGGTCGTCACATGTTTGGTGCAGCCAAGAGCAGAGACGCTCAGACACTCACGCACACAACAACCAACAAAAAGCCTCTGAAATGCTGTGACTGGCTGTGTGAGGTTCACCTGCAGGTGAAGCTGAACCTGAAATCTGCAGCTGACACCAACTCACTGTGAATTCTGGGGAAAATCACTTCTGCACTCAGGAACTTCTCCCACTTCTCATCTATGAAGCTTGGCATTTTCAGAGATTTGCAGGCCTCCATGCAGAGATTCAGACTGATACAGACGCACTGTGCAGTCGGAGGACGGTGAGTTCAGCATCCAAACAGCTGCCCTGGCTCTGCTCACTTATCAGCACATTACATCCTGTTGTTTAATCTGTGCAGAAACATGTCATAGGTTTAAAAGTCTCTGCATCGGCACACGGTCCGACAGTTTTATTAAGTGTCTGTCAGCTGCATCGAGTGTTTAAACATCCAGAGACAAAACAAAGGGACGCTGACACAGTTGACACGTCAGAGCCTTAAACTCCACCTTACTCCTCTCTGTTCATCTGCACCCTGTCTCTCTCAGCTCAGCTCAGCTCAACCCCCCCACCCCTCCCTCCACCCCCACCCTCCAGCTCCTGGATGTCACTGCTGTCTAACCAGCACCACCCTCCATTCGGCCGGGCTGAGCGGTGGTGCTCAGGTCACTAATGGAACGAGACAAGGCCTCTTTTCTTCTTAAAGGCCGTGAGAACAGGGCGGATGTGCACACACACACACACACACACACACACACTCTCTCTCACACACACACACACACACACTGAGCTCTTGAGTGGTGGTAGCAGTAACTCACCCAGCCATTGTCCTGTGATCTGAGGGCAGAGTCAGTGAGTGTCAGCGCTGCTTGATGAGTGTAACTGCAGGAGACACACGTTCGTCCTCTACTGACGCTGGATGCACGTTTCAGCGTCGCCTTCACTTCCTGTTATTGTGATTCAGTCTAGGTGCATCATCAGGGCTCACACACAAGCACAAATATATTCAGTTTGTCCAGTGATGTTACTGATTTACCTCTGTGATCACAATCGATCGCTCAGACGTGTTCAGCTGCGTGCTCGTCATGTAAATCACATGTAATGTTACAGGTTTAGTGTCAGCGTGGACCAAACTGTGGGTCACTGTTCAGTCCTGTGGCGCCACATTTAAACCTCCAGTCCTGCATCTCTTCCTCCTGGAGGTGGAGAGTGTCTGACCAGCAGTCACATGATCATATGAACTCGTCTGCAGGAGGCTGTGACTCAGAGGAGCAGGGGATGTGAGGGCTGGTGAGGAGGAGACGCAGCTGATCTGCACTGTTGTTGGAGCTTTTGACTGCATCACTAGAATTAGCTTAGTTTCAGTTTGTGCATTTTGAACTGCTCTCTGCAAAGATGACAGGATGAGTAAAGCCTGTCATCTCCGCTCATTCATCTCTGTGACATAAACTATCAGGAAGAGCGATCTGTGCAGTAACGTGACCTTATTTTGTTGTAATGGATTGCTGCAGACACCCGTTGCCAGAGTTCATGAAACTGACTTTTCTGCAGAAAGCACAGTTCCTGCAGGCCGATGCACCGAGGGCTGAGGGCTCGGTCACGCTGATTCAAGGATGTGAAATCCCTCTTTCCACGCGTTGTTTGCGCTGAGGTGTTTGTTTTCTCTGCAGATCTGTGTGGCTGAAAATCTTCTTTTTCACATTAATCACTTTTCATTTGAAGTTGGTGATCCTCAAAATTCAGAATGGCAGTAAACTGAGTTATATCTAATCTCATTTACCAGAGTAACAACCATAATTAACTCGGTTTCCCGCCCTCAACACTAAAGCATGAACCCAAACCACAGCACATCACTGCTCAGTTCCACCCTGTGCAGCCACAGTGTCTCCACCTACCTGTGCACGGTGCTTTGTGTTGGACAGTAAAGTTGGTTGCAACAGCCTACATAGGAGATGGAGATGCTTGGTTGCCATGGCTACGCAGTGAAAGACTAATTTATAACGTCTGGAAACTGCCCTAGTCGGCAAAAACTGCCTCCTGTAGGTAAAAATTAAAGTGCCAGAAGAGACGATGGTGGCTGCAAATACAGTATCACAGTAATGGATTCTCAGGGAGGTGTGTGTGTGTGTGTGCGTGTGTGTGTGTTGGAGGTCGTCTCCTCTTCTGTGTGTGTGTCCTAAAGGCCTATTTTCTGTACATTCAGTAGCCCGGCTTCCTGTTTGAGTTGCGTGTGTGTTGTGATCATTCAGAGCAGATTACTTCAAGCTAATCGTACATGAGGGTGTGTGTGAGGCCTGCGTGGTGTGACTCATCGCAGCTAATACGAGCAGACAGGCAGAGATCTTTGAGTGTGTGGATGGAAAACATTACTGTGGGCTACGTCGTTTCACTTCCAATTAGTGCTCCCTCTCCCCCTCTCTCCCCTCTCTCCCCCTTCCCTTCCTCCCTCCCTCATCGCTGCCTTTAATGGACGCCTGCAGACTGAAGGTTGTTGCCACTTTCAACTTTTTGCATCACTGTGTTTTTGTGTGTTTGTGTGTGTGGATACATAAATATATACACGTGCAATTAAACAGAGACGGAAAGGAGCGATGTGCCTGAGTCTGTGATATATGTGTGTCTATATGTGTGTGTGTGTGTGTGTGTGTGTGTGTGTGTGTGTGTGTGATGGTGAAGCCTGATAGCTGGCTGAGTGTAGACTCAGTAACAGTGTGTGTGTAATGGGCCATGCTGAGATCGTCAGATTGGCACTGGATAATGCATTCATGCTACATACACACACACTCATTTATCCATCTTATCGCTACTTCATCACACAAAGGAACACACACACACACACACACACACACACACACACACACTGCATTTATATGTAAGAGATCTGCACATTTAAAGTGCCATTTGAAGCCTCTCACACACACACTTGTGCACACACGCTGGCTTAATGCTGCTAATTGCAATGGATATAGTGTTGGGAACATGACCTTGCAGGTCTTGAAGCTGGGAGGAAGTAATTACATTGATTAATTGCATTGAACATTGAAAATGTGTTTGCTATTGATTAGTGCAGCAGCTTGCCTATTGTTTAGTACACATCTGGCTCTAACAGCGTGTCAGGGGCAGTAATGTAAATGTTGAGGAAAGGGCTTGAATGAAGGGAGGCAGTGATCCATTTTAATGTCTGTGTGCTGTGAAAACAGGCCATGACAAGCCTCCATGACAAGCCTCCATGCCCAGTGTGTGTGTGTGTGTGTGTGTGTGTGTGTGTGTGTGTGTGTGTGTGTGTGTGTGTGTGTGTGTGTGTGTGTGTGTGTTTGCGTGCAGATGGCGTGTTTGCGTGTGCCCTTGTCTTGTCATTTGAGGTTCTCTCAAACCCTGAGGGCCAAAGTCAGTATTTCTTGACGTTTGCATATTTCTGCACGCACACACACACACACACACACACACACACACACACAGAATACTAACAACTGTGCCCGTCTCTGGCATTTCTGGCAGGCTAAACTGTGTCAGCATTGCTGCTCTGTGATTGGCTGGACAGATATTAATACACATGAACAGTTGAGATGGTTGTGTTTAGGTTTGAATATGAAAACTGTTGTTTATGTGTTTCCTTGAGATTACAGATGGTTGGTTAAAGTTCAGTGTGGCTGAGGACTGAGAGAGAAAACAGGAAAGACCGCCATCTTTGCCCAGAGCTGCAGACCACACACACACACACACACACACACACACACACACACACACACACACACACACACACACAGAGTGTCAGCTTCTACCACCCCCTGCCAGCAGCTGTCACTCATCAGCGCTGGGTGCCAGAGAGGACCAGAGCCAGTCTGCTCTCACTCAGCCATTGTTTGCTTTGCTCAAATCACCCGAGCATCATGTCTCTGCTCCACCACAGGAGCAGGGTGGTGTCTCTGTATGTTCACTGTGTTGTACCTCATGAGCCTGGAGGAGATGGAGAAGTCCTCAGAGTGCTTGGTCACTTGTCATCAGATGAATGACAGCTGATGTGAACATAAGTGAATCCTCCAACATTGTGTTTAGTCTCTGCTCTCATGCATCAGACTGTGGGTCGGGCTCTGATTACACTGTGCCAATACAACAGTTTCTTATATAATCACGCAAAGCTCCTGTGAGTGTGTGATGGTGATGATGCATTATGCCTTGTGACATAATCACTGTGTATGTATGTATGTGTGTATGTATGTACACCTCTGCTGGCTTCACATGTGACTCATGCACTTAGCTCTGGCAGATTACAGCAGCGGATACTGTATCTACTCCTCTGCAGTGTGTGTGTGAGAGCAGCTCTGGTTATGAGGAGCAGCCTGTGCCTCTTAAAACATGGATAACTTCGTGGCAGAGAAGCTGTGAATATCTAACTTCCAAATAGGACAGCTTTATAGTAAACTCCCCTGCTGGGACTCACCCAGGACAGTTAGCAGTGGGTGGTCTCATGCAACATTTACGATGGTGCAGCTGCAGCATTTCTGCTCATGGAGCGCCCCCCTGTGTAGAAACAAGGCGCCACAGACCCACCGACCTATATTATGCAAGTGAAGTAGAAGCAACCACATCTGCTGCTCTTGGACTCTTGTCAGGTCTTTGTGTATCTGTGCACGTCGGAGGGCTCGTGTGCAGAGCCAGCAGAACCTTGACAGACAACTCACAACAGTGTGTGTCAAACGGCTTCATCAACACTGTCCTAATAAACACAGACGACTCTGTGAGCTCAGTATATCAAACTAATAATATTATTAACTTACTGACTAACTCTGACACTGAAGCAGCTAATATCTAACCTGCACTGCGATTTCATGAGTTGCAATATTATAAACCCGTCAGGATAAAAGCAGCTGCTCAGCATCTGCAAAGCATCACAACGTGCACGTCCTCTGTCTGTCTGTCTAAGCCTGATAAGACCGAACACGTATGATCATGATGTCGATGTTCTAACTTGCAGCCGCCTCTTTTCTTAATATTTCCCAACAGGAATGTGTTGAGGCTGCGTTCTGTGTACCCACATGCCCCGGATCGAAGAACCACAAACTCTCTTTTTAAAATCTGACCATACTAATCACACACGTCTCTTTCTTTGTTACTTTTATAATTCTTCCTCCTGGTTTTGCTGTTTTGCAGCTTTTTATCCTGTTTTGTGAGGAACTCTGGGCTGCATCGCTGCGTGAAAGGTGCTCCACACGTAGTTCGTGCACGCATAAGAGCAGAGGAGGCTATTTTTATAGAGCTGCAGCATTTTCTTATACTACATCTTTTATTTAAGCTCACATTCTCTAACGTGAGTCAGATCACATCCATATACAGATGTCCTCCTGGCTCGTCACAGATCCGTTCAGCTCAGTCTGCGAGGCTTAAATCAATTTGGGCGTGTATAATCAGTTTGTGAAGGAAATGAGCAGAGCGCTGTGGATGTTAGTCAGCGATTCATTAGAGGACTGAGACTTCAGATAACCTTGATCCAGAGGTCACTGGAGACGTCTGCACGTACCTGCTGCCAACAGCAGCCTTACTGGTGCTGAAGCGAAGCTCTGAGTGAAACAGCTGGAGGCTGATCATGTGTCCTCTAAGGGAAGAATGAAGGAAGTAGTGTCAACCAGATGTGAGGCAGAGGCGCAGTCTGAGCTGCTGAAACTCATCTTAAGATACCAAAGGTTAAAGACCTGCAGCGAAGTCTGACGCTGATCAATAACTGAAGCTATAGATTAAAGACACTTTGAGTTCTCAGGAAAGTTGTGATCACACACACCTCGACTCAAACATCCGCTCGTCCAAACACTCGTCGTGACGTTGTGATGTCGGCAGCAGGACACGTTCATGTTCCTGAAGCCAGCAGAGCTCAGAGTAAACGTTAAAGTGTCAGTGATTAAAGACATTAACAATCCAACACTGACTGTACTGAACATGTGGGATTATCTGCAGAACTGTCAGACGCGTCTGATCACTGCGCACATTCATTATTTGATTCTCGTGTTGTTTTCCACTGACACGCTACCTTTGTGTGTCAGCTAATCGCTGCTGAGGATGCTGACGTGTGAATAAGAGAGAGAGGCAGCGAGCGCGTGACCGACGTGCACAGACAGAAAACCTGCTTTGTTTTCTTTATTTGGACGTTTGATTGGAGGAAGGAGCAGAGCGATTGTCAGTTGCTGATTTCATCGTTAAAACTGAGCTGATTATTTGTACACAGAGGGGGAAACGGCGTCAGTGCCTCCAGGATGTGATGCAGAGATGCTCGCTCTGACAGGAAGTGGAATTTTACATCAACAGGTTTATAATTTCAGCTTTACATTGCAAATAATCAGAGTACTGTTCAAATACAAGTCTATTCTTCGCCTCGTGCAGGCGTTTCATAATAACCTCAGAAGGTGAGTGAGTACACAGGTGTTACCTGGAATGTCTATAATGTGCTACATATTTGATTTTCACCTTATTATAGATACAGCTGTGAGAGTTAGAGGCTGTAAATGACATTGTTGCTTAATTAGGCACAAATAATTACCCCTTCCACACACGGAGCAGTCCCCAGAGCAAAGCTCAGGGGCTTCAGGAGGAATATAGGAATCTGATTCCCAGGAAGGCACACACAGCGGCAGCTCCTGTTTCTGCTTCAAGCGTCTCATTCAGCCCAAAGTAAGACACAGTCAGTTCTCCCCTCGACCAGTTTGTGTCTGTCGTAAACCCCAGAGAGGGAGGGAGGGTTCGCGGGGAGATGATGAGCAGGATAAAAACTAAAATCACAAGTTGCTGAGATGGTTCTCTGAAACACAGAGGTTATAAAATCCCTTAAACTTTAAAATCTCCCACAATCCCCTGTTCATCCCTTTGACTTTAACAGCGGTGTGCTGCGGGGCCGTCGGGAGGACATCTGGGAGGAGTCGCATGTCCAACTTTCCATCTGTCCTGCTGGTTTGAGCGTTTTGACTGGTGCAGCTGAAATGACTGTTATCTCATCACTGCTGCCGAATCAGTGAGTCTGTGAAGGCAGAGGAGAGGGAAACTGATCCTAGGTCAGCACTGATGAGACACCAGGTTCGGGGGGGGGGGGGGGTCCCGTCTTTTTTAAACCAGGGCTGATTCCAGTTCTGCGTCTCGGTGCCGTACGAGCAGCAGTGATTCACAGTGTTTGTCCGAGGATCATCTGAGGAAACCGAGCGTCCTGTGGGAAGTTCTCCTAAAGACGCTCACAGACTGTCTGTGCGGGCGTGGCAGCTGTCACACACTCTGACCGGGTGGTCCCAGCCTCTGGAGGGCACGGGCCTGATGTGTGTGGAGCAGAGGCTGCACACGCCCTGTCCACAGGCCCTGCAGTGGTGCTTGGACATGGCTGCAGTGAAGGTTTTGGAGCACTGGTGGCACTGGGTGATGTCCTTGTCTGGCACCCAGTAATCGGGCCGAGCCACGTCTTTGACGAAGCCTGAGTGAACAGAAAACACCGAACATCAACATCAACCTGCGCAACACGCTGCACACACCTGGCAGGTGAGCCATCAGGTTAAAGAGGATGTGAACAGTGATTCAGTGGATCTGAATTTAACTATGTAATGTCATCATGAACAACGCTGCAGCTCACTCCTACTCAGCGTTTACATTCATGTGCTGTGAAACTCACACAGAGGGTAGTCCACAGCTGTGCTGACCATGTCCAGCGTCGACTGAGCCACCTCCGTCACCCTGCGCGCTATCAGGCCGCGAGGCTCCACCTTACACACTGCACAACACAGGCCAGCACACGTGTGAGAGACGCACAACACAGCAATATTAACACGAGAGCAGCTCTCACTAACACAGCCAGCCTTTATATAAATTATGCGGCCTGGATTGTGACGCAGAGGTGTGGCTGATATATATTAAAGTAACTTTTTAAGTGAGTTGAAAGAAAGGCGAGAGTTGGATCGTGTTCAGAATTAATCCAGGTCATGTTTAAACATCTGCTGGTACTTTAATAAACAGAAGCCTTTCTGAAGTTCACTAGCTGGTTGGAGGCGTCTCACCCTGGCTGTTGGTGTCGGCTGGCCCCCCCTGTCGGTAGCAGGCCTTACACACCCTGACGGGGCCGCTGCCCCAGCCTCTCTCTGGCACCGGCATCCTGTGGCTGGAGCAGGGGTGGCAGAAACCCTCGCCACAGGACCGACAGTGGTGCTTCCTCTCGGCCTCCATGAAGACCTTCTGACAGCCGTGACAGGCCTGACGGGAGAGCAGGGTCGTGTTTTGTGTGAGTCACGCGTTTCACTCTTGCTCCCTGGATTGTTCTGTGGCGTGCGACTCGGCTGCAGCGCGTCATACTCACGGTGATCTCTGTGTTGGGTCTCCAGTAGGGCGGTGCCACCTGGTCGGTGACCCAGGCGGCGACAGCTTTGGTGGGGCCCGTGCTGTACTCCGACACTGACTGGATCACGTAGTTCATCCCATCCAGGACCCTCTGGGCAGCGTTCTGGTGGCTGCTCAGGAACAAGTCCGACTGAGGGGAAATGCAGATGGGTGAGGAGGAGGCGCAGAGTTTTACAGTCAGCAGGTGAGACTGATCAGAAAAAACAATCAATTAATCAGAAACTAATCGATCAATTAATCAGAAACTAATCGATCAATTCAAGCTGAAGCAGCGAGAAGTTTCAGGGTTATCACTCAGCTGCACATCAAACATCATGAAGTGTCTGAGAGGCAGATGAATGAAATGATGCATGAATGATGTCATGTGATCGTGTTCTGTAGTTACTCTCATCGACCAGACGCCAAACCATCGTCTCACTGCTCAGCACGTTTGTACGGGGAGCAGGAAGTGGAGGACGAGTAGAAGGGTGGAGTACTCACCCCCTCCCACACATGTTTGATCTCCGATCGCACCACACTGCTCTCAGGGTCCTGGTTCCCCATCCAGTACTGTCTGCTGCGGTAGATTACACCACAGCTACCACACTCCAACACATAGCTGAGAGGGAGGCGGGGAGACAAGGTGACATGGATGCATGAAAGCCAATGAGAAGCTGTGTGTGTGTGTGTGTGTGTGTGTGTGTGTGTTTACGTACCCTGACCAGGCGTACTTGGCCAGTCCAAACCACGGGTTGTCACTGGAAGCTGAGGTCTTGGGCACGACGATCACCTCTCTGCCTCCTTCGTAGCATCGCTGGAGACATGAAACAGAAAACAGTGAACACAACCTTCAACATACAGAAACAATGGGTTTAGGTTTTAGTTCGAGCACAGCGTGTGAAGGAGGAAACCAGTATCAGAGCTGAAACCACACACGTCTTAATCTGGTCTCCGTTAATCTGAAGGTGTCGGTCTCACCTTACAGATGAGGACCTTGTTGTTGTACTGGTGTGCATACTGGCACAGACCATCCGCCATGTGGGGGACCCGGTCTCTCAGGTGGTTCATGCCGTTCTTACAGCGGATACTGCAGATGAGACAGAAAACCAGAGACACGCAGACGTCAGAGTCAGCAGGTCTGATTAAACCCTGAGCTGTGCATTCAGCTGATCTGATCCAGGACCAGCTCCTCTCAGAAACAGTGAGCTGATTTCCCACCAGCTCTTCTCTCAGCTTCCCATAAACACACACACACACACACACACACGGAGCAGGGGACTCCCATCCCACCTTTCCAAAACTATGGAAAACACATCAGGTTTTATGTGTCCCAGTGGGGAGTCAGTTAACATCCACTAGAACAACAACAGATTTGTGCTCGGAGAGGATAAATTCCAGCTCAGTGATTCAGAGGCAACTAAAAGACTCCTGTCTGTGTGTGTGTTTGTTTCCATCTGACAATAAAAACCTTTAAAAGTGCAGGAAGGTTCAGAGAAGAAGGCTGTTCACCGACCAAAGTGTCTGAGTGAAAAGAACTGGATTTACACAAACCTCTGGAAATGAAACGTCCCCAACAGGCGACATTAACGACGAGAAGAACAGTCTGTTTTGAATAATGAGAGAGAGAGAGAGAGAGAGAGACTGAATAAAACTGTTCGTAATCACTTACCTGCAGCTGAGGCAGACAGCGGAGCAGGTGAAGTACTCGTCTGGGAAGAAGGAGTACAGGGTCATCTTGTCGTCTGACAGCTCGCCACAGAAACGGTCACTCAGGGCCTGAGCAAACGCAAACCGGAGAGCACAGACGGATTGTAGAGAGGAGGAGGAAACACAAAACAAGTTCAGAGACAAACACCAAACAAACAGCAGAGCTTCCTGCATCTCTCCGTCCAGTGTCTCTTCTCTGCGATCTGCTGCTTACTTCCAAAGCGTGAAACACTATCCCGGGCTGGCGCGGGGAGCGTGTGTGAGTGTTCTTCACTTGCTGCCTGACGGCCTCCAGCAGCCTGCTGTAGTCAGTGGGAGGCGTGATGGTCTGGGTGCCCACGTACTGCACCGAGCTGAAGGCCTCTGTCCCCAGACCCAGGTCGTGGAAACGCTTCTGGAGCAGCGTGTCGGCATGTCCCGCCATCTTAGAATCTACCAGACACAAGGACAACAAAGAAAACTGGGTTAGACAGCAGAACCCGCAGAACATTACATCGCAGTCCATATAAATGTGTCTTTGTGCAGCGTGCACGCCACTAAATATGTCTCCCACCGTACCGTGACCGAGCAACTGGGTGTGCGTTGTCTCCTGGAAGATGATTACCGCGGGCCCAAGAGAGGAGAGGGGCACGTCCAGACCGCAGCGGCTGGAGAGCGCCCTGAGCTCTGGGGTGAAGTGCTTCAGGTAGGCCCCCGAGGCGCTGCTCAGGAACACAAACATGTCGTTGTGGAGGCGCTCTGCCCGCGTTCGATAGACCACTATATCAGACACCGCCAACACCTGCAGCAGAGGGGGCAGATAGGTACAGAGAGAGAAGCAGTGCATATGACCTTTAACGAGAAAACAGCACACGGGGTGAAGACAGGAGGTTAAGGAGGGTTGACAACGAGGACGTGGCACATCTTAGTCATTCTGAACACACAGCAGGATGCAACACCTGCCCTGGAGTCTGCTCCTGAATGTTGTTAACTGTGAAGAACATAACGTAAAGATTAATGTTTAACACACAGGAGCTGGGAGGAGATGTGTGTGCGTGATGTGTGTCTACACTGCAGCATCACAGAGCAACACTGAGCTGGACCAGGGGCACCGAAGATGCTATTATCAATTATCTAATTCATGGGCTCAGTAAACGATTACACGCTAACTACCACATTAGCGAGGGACAAAACCAGTGAGCAGCGGTCTAGATCTGAAGTGTACTCGCTGTCAGGTGGCTCATAACATCAACCAGGGAGTCATTAAATTACCTTTAACAGCAGCCGCATCCTTTGATTCTGATTGGCTGCAGCCCCCAACAGGCCCTCGGTGTCCAGGGCGACGAGGCTAAGGCTGGGGTCATACGCGGCCCACACTCCCACCGTACAGGAGCTCGGGGACTTGGAGGTGTAGAACACGTCCTTGCCACCAAACAGGATATGGTTGAGCGTGTGGGACTTGCCGTCACCTGTGTTGCCAAAGATGGAGAGGACCTTGACTCCGGCCACGTCCCCACAGCCGAGCTTCTCCACAAACTCAGACTCATCGCGGACCTGCAGGGAGAGGAGGACGGACAGGAAGCACAGAGCATGATGTAATTAACTGCTCACTTATTGAATTAGTGTAATTACCGTGATCTGGGCTGACATGGAGCTGTGACACACGACCAAATAAAGACCTGGGTTGTCTATGTTTTACTGTCTTTGCGTCTATTCAGTCCAGGAAAACAAGCTTTGAGATGAATGCTGCGATTAGTCACAATGAGCTGCTGAGTCTCCACCTCTCTAAAGGACCAAACAGGTTGTGCATACACCCCAGGCTGATCAGGTGAGTATAGAAACCATGATTGTGGCCTGTACTTTGTACCGCTGTAGCAACAACTCAACGCCTCCCTGTGGGTCAGCTGTGCTCTGTGACTCACCGGGGACTTCCCCAGAGAGAGACGCATCAGCTGCTCTGCCTGCCTGCCTCCCTCTGAAGGAGCCTCTCTCTCTCTCTGAGTTACAATGAGTCCCTATTAAAGCAGATCCACAGGCTGAGCGTGACGGTCGTCACATGCTAAAGTTACTGTTGTTACATTAGCACATTTGGAGAGAGAGAGAGAGAGAGAGAGAGAGAGAGAGAGAGAGAGAGAGAGACCTGTCACAGACTCACCAGGAGGGGTTTAAACAACAACACGGTGTCTGTAGGCTAACTGTTTTCAAGTGTTAGCACTGCGGCTAGCTGTTAGCATCAGTGTCAACACTGAGCTGCTGGCCTTCATTACAGTATGTGTGGTGTTAGCTTAGCAGCTAAAGGCTAGCCGCTGCTAGCTCAGCCGACGTTAGCTAACTTTACCTGCAGGTTTTCCTGTTCATCCACCAGCAGGAAGCTCGAGACACCGTGCGGACGGTCCTCCGCCGCCGTCGGACTGACGCATACTCTCTCCATCTCCTTCATCAGAGTGTCGGACATCGTTGTTTAGTCACTTCAGACGCATTTCTGACGGCGGAAAGCGAAACCAAAGTTCAACATGACTCCTGTTTGTCAATCACAACATCAGCGCGTGTACGGACGGCGCTGCGCGAGGAGCCAGGGCGCACGCAGGCAGTGACGTAAGACGCAGAGTGTGAGTATGTTTGGTTTTGTCTGGTGCATCAGCGCCACCCTGCGGTCAGAGGGCGGAACGACAGCAGCTGCAGTTAAACTTCAGAAATCAGGAGAAAGACAACGTGAAATGGGGAAAGATGTTTAAGTCGCGCACACATAAATTCTGCGCGCGCCCTGCAGCAGATTTAAAGCTTACATCAATCACGCAAACTAAACAAAATTCAAGTACACCCATCGGTTCCACTGCGTAAAGCTGAGAAAATATTTAAAACAGCAAATAATTCATAATCTCGGCGATGCACAAGCAATCAAAGTTACCGTTTAAGCGGCAGAGAGTGTTTTATAGGAGCAGTGCTGCCATGTTCGAGCTGCTTGCTAATGTTCATTAAATATTTGTTAGCACAGATCTATAAATATCACATGTCACTGAATGGCTTGAGTGCGGCGCCACCGCTGCTAACATGACATGGAGAAAGAAATTCCAGCATTGCTGTTCAGGCCTGGCTCAGCTCCATCCATCCCTCCCTCCTTCCTTCACTCCTACCTACCTTCCTTCTCACATCTCTAAAAGATTAACTTCATGTTTGGGACATTTCACAGTAACAGCCGAAATAAACCTCAGTATGACACATTGCTCTGCAGACACGCAGTGAAGAAAGTATGCAAGCAGGGAGAGAAAGTGCGTGTGAAGGAATAAGAAAGGAAGGAATAAAGGTTTGAAGGAGGGGTGAGGAGATTGGAGAGGGTCCCAGCTTTTCTTCGGACTCAACCATGAGAGACAAATGTCTGAAGGAATCAATTATAGCCCTACTCCCAACCCATCGCCTCTGATTAATGAATAATTAAAGCTGCTCAGTGCAAGGCTACCTAGCATGGATAATATAAGATTAATCGTGGGCCTATCGCCGCTAATGTAAGGTTATGTAGACACAGCGTCTCTTAATTCACCCTAAAATACACATTATAAACTCATCACTGAGGGGCAATAGCCTCTAATCTAATATCCAACTTTTTATTAGTGGAATAAAAGTTGCCGACTTTTTCACTGTGTGTTTTAGGGACATTTAGAAACGCTTTAATGAACAGATTGTTGCTCTTTGTTCCTCTGTACCAGTTGTTCCCAGAAATGAGCACTCAGGTAAAGTGATACCTGGTTTATTATCCCTCACTTAATTTATATTTATATCTCCTTTCTGTCCCTACACACAGAGAAAAAATAATTATGGATATATTTTTTTATTTGTTATTTGAAATGAATTCCTCAGTGTGAAACGCATCCATCAAGTTGCCACTTTTTTTTTTTAAACCATGTATGTGATGCAATTTAGAACAAGTCGTCGCAGATTTAGGCGCCTCCTCACCATGCACACCAGGTTGCAGTGCATGGCAGAGCCTGGCATCCTCAGACTGACAGACAGTCCTGCAACCCAACCTTGACATAACTGTAGACGGTTTTTTTCAAATAAATTCGGAACTGGGGGATGGCTTTGCCCTTACAAGTCCAAGGCGGGACTGTGGTCCACTTAAACCGCTATCCCCGCTGGTACTTGTAGTGCGCTCCCCCTCGGCATGTCTCATGTTGACATGCGTAAAAAACTACACTTCCCCAAAGCTGTCACAGAGCGCTCCCGCCTCCCATTGGCTGCTCGCTCCAGCCGCAGCCCCAGAGAATGAATGAAATTGAAATAGCTGCTACATTACATGTACAATACCGGGCTCTGCAGTGTTGCATTCTATCATACTATATCAAAATGGCCACAGCGGTACAGAACCCCCTCAAATCGTAAGTACAACACGTTTCCTCGGCGTTTGCGCCTTTTATGGATTTGTGCATGCTGTCAGTGCATTTTCATTCCCAGATATTTCTCAGCATGATTACCAACACATCTATACATGCAATGCATACAGCAGATATGGAGATAATGTCAGCGGATGCGAATCAGCCCTAAAGAAAAGTTATATTTGAGGCTCGTGGTGGGAGGAGGGGGGGGGGCTGTTTTTTTTTTGGCGTGCGGGGATTATTGTGCGCTCCGATGCAATTCATACAATCATTTCCCTGAGCCAACAGCAGCGTGTGTGCAGGGATATGGAGGAATGCTGGAGGTAGATTTGGGTGACCCGGTATGTCCCTTGCCAGTGCAGCCAGCCAAGATCACGGTCAAAGCCAGGCTGGAGTGGCAGGCTGGCCGGGAGGCAGGGAGCTTAGATGGCTTTACAGTACCTGTGTGCACATTTTTGGACACAGAGGGGGTAAACAGGTAGGCAGAACGGAGCTCCGGCACTCCGGGTTTAGGCTGCAGCGTTGCTGCCGGACCTCTCGGAGATATATGGGCTGAGGTAAATACGCTGGTGCTCGGCTTCAACTCCGAGACTTGCTTTCGTCCCCAGCGCCTAAAATAAAGCCCGTAACACAATGTAACCGCGATCTGGCGTTTCACACTTCACGAGCATCTTAACGGGCATTTATTTCCACTAATGGCTCTTTAATCGGGCGCATTTCCCGGGAAGTTTCTCCTGGAATGATCCCCTTTGTGCAGGTTTTTGGGGGGTCTTTTTTGTTTTTCGGAGACTGGATTCAGCGGAATGCAGACGCCTGCTGCCCGCCTGGGCTCCCGGCCAAAAAGGTGGCTGATGTGCGTCTGTCAGCGGGTACTTACAAAGATCTAGCCGGAAAAACCCCACAATAGCATCCGATATAAACATACAACCGAGGAGTGTTTGGGCACACAAAAGGTCCAGCTTAGGCAGTTTGAAACAAAGAAAAGTCGCAGACCTGTGAGCAAAACCAGGGGCGCACATCGGATGCAGGTTTCACCTGAGCAGGGATGTGGGATACAGACTGTCTGCCTGTCTGTCTGCCTGTCTGTCTGTCAGTCTCTCTGAGATGCAGACACAGGCGACATTTCGTGCAATTCCATGAACGACTGCCCTGTACGTGCCTGCTTTGAAGAGCACTTCACAGCACAGAGGAAACTGGAATGCTACTGATTGGGCAACTGTGCGCTGCTCTGATTGACTGTGATGCTATTTTAGCATTTTGACCAAATGGATTTCACTCATACCACAGCACACAACTCAGTAACAGCAAGGATGTGAGATTCATTATTCTGGGGTTTAATTGTGTCCCCATTAATTAATGCAGTGCATTATGTCATGTTTTGTGATGATGGCACAGGAGTGGACAGGTGGACGGGATGGAGGCTGAAATGTGGGACCTTTGAGCTCAGACCCTCCTCTCCTCCTCTCCTCTCCTCCTCTCCTCCTCTCCTCTCCTCTCTGGGATGCTCATCCAAGCAGAGCCAGAGTGTGTGGCCAGATTTCTCCCAGAGGCCTTCACTGACACCATGTCAAGGGGATTAAATCCACTGATTTGCATGGAATATATATCACCGTGGTATCAGGACAGAGGGGGGGGGGGCAGGCAGAGAACAGGACAGGGACGGAGTGAAACAGTAGTAAGTAAATGATTAAAGAAGAGGCTCAGGGCCAGTAACTAACGAACCAGCGCCCTAATTTCAGCAGTGGTCCTTCACTGATGTGAAGTGCTTAAAGTTGGACAAAAGAGGAGAGAGGAGACGTGGAACAAAGCAGCAGAGTCACCAGCCAGAGTGAGACCTGCGGGGATGCTGGCACACATCTGACTCTGTGTGCAATAATAAAGCTGAATGTATTTATTACACAAGGCCACAGCAATCACAGTGCCTTTAACATCTCACCAACTGTATAAATGCCATCGTTACGCAGTATGGGTTTAACTACGTTCCAGTTAGCACACTGCGATCGGCTTTTAAACAAGCCCCGGTAATTAGCATGTCTACAAACAAAGTTGCTATTAGAGGCTTACAAATTAGAGGCCTATCCATTAAAATGGGCCAAACAACGGGCAAAATTTGGTTGAGTGTGGACCCTGATAGGGCGGCTGGCTGTGCGGCGCAGACGACGCCTGGTGTGTCCCTAAATATCCTTAAACTTTGTTGAATCTCAGCAATAAATTATAATTAATTCAGAGGATGTAAATTCTGGGAAGCAGCTACAATCGTTGCCCATCACCCAGCCAAGTCTAGCTGTGTGCAATGTGCAGTGTGATAGCCAGTGTGTGTGCGTGTGTGCGCGTGTGTGTGTGTGTGTGTAGGCAAATCATTGGAGGGGAGCAGCTAGCTCCAATCCACTGGGCATTTCCCAACCAGCCCTCTCTCCGTCTATCTCTCTGCTGGATTAGAGACTAGTTTAATCTCTCTTCCTCTCCTTCTCTCCTCCTTCTCTCTCCTCTCTGATTTCCTCTCTGTCCTCCTCTCACCCCTGCTGCCCGTGCACGTTCCCTCCCTCCTTCTTCATCACTTTCTCCATCCATCACTCTTTCTCGCCATCTCCCTTTTGTTCAGCCATTTCCTCCCCGTCTCGCTCGCCCCTCTCCCTTTTCCCCATTTTCCTTCTTTTTTGGCCTCAAACCATCTGAGCCCTCCAAGTTGCTTACCCTCAAACACCCCCAACCCCCACCCCTCCACCCTGGCTCCTTACATTGTGAATCAAGGCATGGCACCACTTTAATATTCAGCAAAAAGTACTGAAGGAGATTCTCTATGCATTTCATCAGATCCCCTTAAATCTCGTTGGACAGCTTATTCCTGAGAGTTCCTTTAGAGGGATTTACTGTAGGTTTGAACTATCTACTGACGGAGGTGTTTATAGTCCACTGTTCATACCAAATTACACCACCGCTCCCTTGTGTTATGTGACGTTCCTGCCTCCAAACGGCTGCATTCACTTCCGTTTTCCTGCTGGCAGATGATTAAAACCTGAAAAATCTAAATATTTTAGGAACAATGAGAAATGAAATAACAGTGTGAATTTCACTTAATGGTGATAATTTAAAAGGTGCAGGTGTCAGAATGGGAGTCGACGTGGCGTAAGTATCTCAGAATATGACTTCTTTGTGCTGGAGATGTAGATAATAGTGTGCTGTGGTATTGGCAGCAGTTGTGGCAGGGCCTATATAATATTATTTCTGCCCTGCCTGACTGAGCCGAGCTAAATGAGTTCCATGTAATAACCGGCTCTGTGTGCAAACAGCCCCACGTGACGGTTGAAACCACAGCCTGAGCATCCATTTCTAGACCTTTCTTTCTCTTTCAATCTCTCCCTTTCATTCCCTCACTCGCTCATTTGTGCGGTATCACCCGTGTGCATGGAGACACACAAACACACACACACACACACACACACACACACAAAACAGGAAACACACACAGAGTTGCACTCTCTCAGTCCCTCTCTTGCTCTCAGTCTTGTCTTTATTCGTACGGGAGCGAGCCTGGGGTCTGATGTTTTTAAGGGTATTTCTTTTTTTGAGTTATTCCTTTCATCATCCTGTTATTTAGACTTTCTCTCTGTTTTACTTTGTCTCTTTTTTAGAAGAAAGGATAGAGAGACCGAGAGAAAGAGAGAGACATAGATAAGTATTTTTAGCTCTGTGACCTATTTCTCCAGTGCTACCTAACCGACTGTCAGTCAGCTCCACTGCTTTGGGACCCTGCGTGACTTCAAGCCGGGAAATTTGGATTTTGTAGTTTTGTTTGGTTGTGACTTGTAGTCCGAATGCAAAAGGTTTGTTGAGGAGAAGGAGAGGATGAATAAACCCAAACCTCTCCCCTCCCCTCCTCTCCTCTCCTCTCCATCTCCATTCCCTTCCTCTCCCCTCCTCTCCTCTCCTCTCCCCTCCTCAGCATTATTTCTTCTCTCTTGTCATTCCCCATTTATATTATTCCCAGTGTTCGTGCATGTCCAGTGGATCCCTATCAGGAGTTGTTGAGGGTGGAGTCAACACAACCCAATGGCTGCTTCCCTCTGCAGCACTTTAATAAGGATGCAGACTGGAAGGGGGGGGTCTATGAAAACACACACACACACACACACACACACATGCACTCACACGTGCACACCCAGATACAGAGGTAGGGAATCCATCGCCATAATAAGAGGCCAAGTGCAGTGGTGATAAATCTCACCTGAAGGAGCTGTTCAGAGGCAGATTGCCTTACCCTGATGTACTGCCCTCAATACACACTGCAGCTAGCTATGGGCTATATACACCCACACACATACACCAGGAACGCACACAAACACAAATAGTCAACATGCATAAACAATTATGCTCTAATGTGAGCGAGCATGCATGTGCAGAAACACGCAAACATGCAAACCTACAAACATGCAGATGCAGAGAGAGGCCCATGATTCACAGATTTATAGCGGCTCCATCGTAACCACACCCAGTGGACAACGAGTGAGACACACACAGGAAATGAAACACAACTCGTCATCAAAATCACACACAGCAGGTAACGGAAAGTTCTGACAGAGACGACGCGATCTGTCGCGTGGCTCTGCCTCTGTCTCCCGTCCTCACTCTGCCTCCTGTCTGTCAGATCGCGTGTCATGTTCAAATATGCAAACAGTCAGTTGTAGATACACACACACACACACACACACACACACACACACACACACACACATGCAGAGATGCTGTGCTGTGACAGCAATTCAGGAAAACTGACGTTTTCCAGCTGGTAGTGTGGCAGACGTCCGCTCCTGCACATACACTGCCACACACACACTGCCACACACACACACACACACACACACACACACACACACACACACACGTCCGTCCATCTGTCTGTCTGCCACTGTCAAACTGAGTGTGTGGTCTCTTTGTCTTTGTGACTGACATGCACCCTGTCACTATATGCACACACATGCACACAAAGGTATGTTTGTACCTGCTTTCCTTAACTCCGACATGTGTGTGTCTTAAGGTTTAATACACACACACACACACACACACATATATATATATATATATATATATACCCTTGCCACTGCAGCGTAGCAGTCTTCAGAAGAACAGGAAAATGTGTTCACACACTCAGATTGGGAGAAGAGAGAAAAAAGACAAATCATTTCACTGGGACAGAGGGTGGGGGGGCTGGGGGGGAGAAATTGAATTGAGGGTGGTGAGGATGGGGGAGGTGAAGGGAGGAGGAGGGGTGAATTGGTAAGGGTGATATTGCATAGTTTAATCTGTTGAGTTCAGCCATGGAAGGGCTGGGCTGGGGGGAGGGGAGGAACAGTACAGTAGTAGGCCGCCTGATATTAGTTCTCCACTGTGAGCACACACACACACACACACACACACACAGACACAGACACAGGCACACACTCTGCTCTGTTGGCCAGACAACACGACTGTGTGTGTGTGTGTCTGTGTGAGTAACTGCACAGATGGACAATGGTGGATGAGACAGGTGTGTGGACCAGGTGTACAGACTTGAGGATGTAGGCACAAGTGTTTCTACGGGCTTAAAGCTAACCCATACACACACACACACACACACACACACAGAGCTCACAGCCATGGGCTCGACAGCATTCGCTAACAAATCTAAAGTGCAAATCACTCCCGTACAATCTGCCCTCAGCCCTCGTGAAGCCATTTACATGTGGACTACTTCATTTCCTCCCAGTTTAATTACCTCATTTCACCCAGTTGGAAGCCCGAGCTGAAATGAAATCCTTTGTTGGCGTTGATGTTTTTTTGTAATTGTGGGCTCGTTTTTATGATTTGCTCATATTTCTCATCAGCTCCTCCAATGATGTGCTTTCACCTCTAGGGGGAGCCCTCTGTTTCTGTATTGGTTGGGGAACCGGCTAATTGGTGTGGCTAATTGCACCGTGACCAGAAAATGCTGTCGGCAGTCTGTGTGTGTGTGTGTGTGTGTGTTTGAACAGTGTGGATGCAGCACTGGACAGACTCAGTGTGTGCTGAAGTGGACTGCCTCTGCTGGATGGGACTTGAGGGATCACCCAGAGATTCAGACAATAGCGTAGCCGGGGTGGGCCTGGTGGGGTGGCTCTGCTTTTTAGGAAGGCTGTACGTCTACTGCCTGGCACACTGTGTGTGAGTGTGTGTGTGCTCCCAGTGTTACCAGTTTCCTCAGTGTTTTCATGGAGGCCTGTCCCTCCCTGCTGTTTGCTCAGTGCAGGCTGAGGCAGACGGCTCAGTGTGGGTTTAGGATTCACGCGCACACACACACACACACACACACACACACCTACACTCTGTGCTTCAGGGCATCTCATTTTTCTTCATCTAATCTCGATTCTATGTGTGTACATGTTCATATTATTGTGTGTGTGTATGTGTGTGTGTGTGTGTGTGTGTGTGCATACCTATTGGTTTATGTCCTTAAAACATGACGTTCATGTGTGTGTGTGTGTGTGTGTGTGTGTGGGTGTCCTCTGTGCTGTTTTGGCGCCCTTGCACGGCGCGGGTCTGTGTGATTGTCATTTCCGTCATGTCTGCCTGGATATTTTAGGTAGTCAGCTCCAGTTTGTTGGAGAGCTGGCACCATGCCAGTTAATTCCTAAAGCTGCCAGTGTTCGTCTCTGCGCCGCCGAGTCTGTGTGCATCCATTAATGTAAAATAGAGCCGGAACAAACCTGAAATAGAAGTAAATGTTAAAAAATAGAGCGAAACTGAAAACGGGTTGGCGAGCTTGACTCTGATTCGTGCTGCATTAGGCCTTTACCCTCGGTTCGTGTGCGTGTTGATGCAGGTCTGGTCTTCCCTTCAGCTGCTCTGTGGTTCGGTGATGGGCAGGTTGGTTTCTCTGTGCTTCTCTCTGCGGTCTGTGTTTTCAGATACTGCCCGGTTGATCGGACCACAGTGGCCACAGGCCTGCAGGCCACAGTGATGCAGCCGTGACAGTTTCAGCTCTGCATGCAGGAAAATCCTCAGTGTTAACATGGACATAGAAGCTGAGCCTCTGCCTTCCCCTCTCTATTATATATATATCTACAGTTGTTCTTTGCCTTGCAGCTGGGCGACTGTTAGCTTAGCTTAGCACAAACGCTGTAAGTAACAGCTCGGCCTGAGCTGAAACGACTCCAGTTAGTTTGTGAGTCTTCCAGGTGCTGAGAGGCAAAGTCTGTTTTTACCTTTAGACAATTTTGGGTCTTTGTGCTAAGCTAAGCTAACAGTCTCTGCACCATAGCCGCTTAAACCACGCGGTAAAATAAAATATGACCTCATATAAGAGTTTTTTTTAATGTTACTGTTTGCACAGAAACATTTAGCAGGATTAATAATGCGTTTATTTCTCTGATATTCAGCTTTATTGTTCTATGGCGTTCGGCGTTTAAAGGGAGCATTTGCCTGTCGCACTCCTTCTCTGCTGCCACCCCCTCAATGTGATTTTTCAATCAAATCCAGGAGCTGAAGATTATTATTTTACAAATTGATGCTGAGAGTCTGATTTTCTCTGATAGCTATTTGCAGCTGAATTAGAGGTTTCATGGTCCAGAAAATGTCTGCAGCCCTGTTTTAAACCACAGAGAGCTAAGAGACGAAGCGTTATCAGCGAGCCACGTCTTTCCACAGCTCGTCCTGCGCCCTGATTGCACACTTCTCTCCCTCTTTGTCCACGCTCTGTGTCCCTGATCTGTCCCCCCTCTCTCCTCACCCTGTCTCACCTGTTCTGTCTTGCTGCCTCTGGGGAACTTCTCCGTCCCCCGCCTCTTCTCCAAACTTTGCCTTTCTCTTTGGGTATCGAGTGTCTCGGCTCTTCTCCTGTATGAGCCTCCAAACAGTCATGCGGCTCTCCTCCTATCACAACATAATGAGATTGGGAGCATCCAAATTGAAAGAAGCCATTTTCTACAGCTGTCAACTTATTATCGAGGGGGGACCGACTTATTCCAGCACCTCTATAGGCAGCGGAGGAGAGAGGGATGGAGGTGATGGAGGGATGGATGGGAGTGGGTGCAGAGGGAGGAGGTGGAGCTCAGGGGTGAGCTGTTTTACATTTTGAATGTTTTCTTTTTTCCCCACTCGGCCTCTCTCTCTCCCTCTCTGGTTGTTCAGTTTGGTCACTGGTGCAGCCTTGAAGTCCGGCTCTTTTATTCACCATGTTCCTTTGAATATCTTTTTAAAACGCACCGAGGCTCTCCGGACCTGTGTTTTCTGAATGCAGGTGTGTGTGTGAGCAGCTTTCCTAGTGTGTGAGTGTTTATCCTGCCTCTTCATGACCATTTATATGCAAACAGGAGGCACACTAGTGTCTGAGGGAGTGGCTGTCTTCTACTTTGGCGTCTGCGGGAGCAAACTTTGATTTAGAATTCAAGCGTTTCGGTGTTGCAGCGCCAGGTGAGCTGTGGGTGTTGGACAGGCCTCCATCCTGCTCCATCCCTCCTCTGTTTAAACTGCATGGAGCGTCACTGGCACAGCACTGAAGCAGAGTGAATGGAGGTGACGGGGTTTGTCGGTGGTGACGCACCGAGGCCGTATCGTACTCCAGCGGTGACACACGCGGCGGAAATAGAAACATATTCTCACATTCCCGGAGCGCGCCCCGCTTATTAACGCCCCGATCACATCCTTTAAATGTCACACATCCAGCAACGGCCCGCGAGGTTGCACAACTGGTTTAGGAGGTTTTGAAGATGCCACACACAAGCTGTCAGACCTCACCAGCATCTGCTGGCCTGATGCTCAGCGTGTCCCTATTTTCATCCAGGACAGGCGAGAGTGTTTCCACAGCTTCAGCCCACTTTCAGGAGATTAGGCTGTAAATAATCATTTTGTTTGAGCGTCTTGTCCACAGGTCATCTTTTCTAATTTCCCTTTTATTTGACTGAAAGATAATTATCTGTTTGCACCTTTACAGTTTGTTATTGTTGCAAATCCAGGGAGGCTTTTGGTTTGTGCAGTTTGTTTGCTTTCTGTCTGTTAATTAGCAGAAATCTGAAAAACTCCTCAACAGATTTCAGTTATATTTGGCAGGAAGTTAGGCTTTGAGCCAAGAAGGAACTCATTAGAGTTTGGTGCAGTTAGCGCTAATATGTGATCACTTTTCATCTCAAAAATGATGTTTTCAGGCATTTTATTCTCCAATAGTCTTTATCAAAATGAGCACGCGATGATTAAGCTCCTGAAAAGTTTTGTTTGCTGTTAACATCGACACTCTCTGCCTGTTTGGTCTTTGCCTTCGTCAGGGGACAGTTACATTTGTTGCATTTTACTGATTGGAGTTTGGATAGGATAGGATCGGATGACTGAACTAGTTGTGGTGCATTGTGGGTAACGTAGGCAATGTGTGCTCCTTGTGTACTCTGAGCGCTTCTGCAAAATGAAGCAATCAGTTCGTCAGTAACGCCGTTCGGCTCTGCACTGAACCAGTCCAACAAATCTTTAGCAGCAGCTGCACTGCACTGTTTCTGTGAGGCTGCTGCTGGCCCAGCACTGAAGCCCTGCGTGTGTGTGTGTAGCTGTAATTTTGTGTGTCCTGTATCTACCGTCTGTACAGCAGAGTGACCTTGATGTCTGCACTCAGCAGGAAGACACTGGAGAGGAGTGATTAACAGGAGAGAGACAAAGAGAAGAGAGAGAAGTGCGAAGAAATGGGAAAATTAACAAAAAACAAAAGTGTAGCAGAGTGTGAAAGTTAAAAAAGAAAAGCAAGTGAGCGAGAGAGGAGAGAGAGAGAGAGAGAGAGGGGAGAGACGGAAAGATGTTGTAAAAGAATGAGAAGTGGAGCAGGAGCGAGAGGAGGAGGGTGGAGTGAAGGAGTGACTCACCACACATCTACTGTTTTTTCTTCTTCTTCTCCCTACAGGCAATCTGGAGGTGCAGTCATCAAGAACAGGTAAGAGGGAGGATGAGAGAGGAGGCGGGGGGGTGGGGGGTGACAGGAGGGAGGGAGGAACAAAGAGGAGAATATTACACTGAATGGTAATCAAACTCACACTTGTACAGGTGAGAAGATACAGTGCAGAGATTGTCCTCACAGTGGAGGATGTGTTACTGTGCTGTGTGTGTGTGTGTGTGTGTGTGTGTGTGTGTGTGTGTGCGTGTGTGTCTGTGTGTGTGTGTGTGTGTGCGTGTGTGTGTGCGTGTGTGTGTTTGCATGTGTGTGTGTGTGCGTGTGTGCATGTGTGTGTGTGCATGTGTGTGAGCAGTGTACAGTTGCCAGCTCATCTGCTGTTACCCAGGTTAATAGGACTATGCATCTCCACAGTTCGCCTACACACACACACACACACACATACACGCACACACACGCTACCCCTTTGACTTACACACATGCACAAACCCTCAGAAATGTGTGCAGCTTGAACACACACACACAAAATACTTGCCCTACACCTGTCCGTGAAAGTCTACCTGAAGCCCTCCCTCTCTTCACACACACGCACATAAACACACACACACACACACACACACACACACACACACTGAGGCCAGCTGAGCTGCTGGCTTCCTGTTGCTCTGCTAAATGACTGTGTTCCCCTGCTCGTCCTTGACCTTTGACCTCCCCCTGTCTGTTCTCCTCCTCCTCAGTCTGGGTGAGGAGTTCTATAAGGAGGCCATTGAACACTGCCGCAGCTACAATGCCCGCCTGTGCGCCGAGCGCTCCATGCGTCTCCCCTTCCTGGACTCCCAGACCGGCGTGGCCCAGAGCAACTGTTACATCTGGATGGAGAAGAACCACCGTGGCCCAGGTGTGTGTGTGTGTGTGTGTGTGTGTGTGTGTTGATGCCTGGTGGCTGGCTGAAGCTTGAGGAGGCGCACACCCGAGCACTCTTCTTTGTTGGTGTGTGTGTGTGTGTGTGTGTGCCAGCTGTTGTGCTACACAGATTATTCTCTCCAGTCATTTGTCCTGCAGCTTCCTTCCTTCCTGCGCTCTGCTTGTTTCTGCCGCTCTTTCCTTCCTCTCCCTGCTCCCTCATTTCCTTCTCCTCCGCCTCCTCCTCCTCTCCAGGCCTCCTACCTTTCACACCTCAACTTTTCTTTTTTTACTTTCCCCAAAGGGTGTTTCCTCATCACTTTCTCTTTCTCTGTAACATCAGTGTATTTTGGCAGGGAATCAGACACCCCTGTAGGCAACGATACGCCGCTGGCACCAACTATTCCAGGGAGAACGCACTTATCTGTGTGTGTGTGTGTGTGTGTGTGTGTGTGTGTGTGTGTGTTAATGATCTGAGTTGGTAGGCTTCGCCTGGTGTCTGCCAGTGCATTTCTTTTGTTAGTTAGTTTTTAGTAACAACTCGTTTTGCATAGAGCAGTGTTGAATTAAACTGAGTCAACACTTTGTTTGTGTGTAACATTCAGGGTTTGTGTCTGTTTGCTAAACTTCAACAACTCATTATTCATCAGCGACAATAACACTTTGCAAAACCAACAGAAAGTAGTTTGTATTTCAGAAAATGTGCTCACTGTGATGTATTTCACCTCCTCTGCTGCACTCTCTGTGATGTGTTAGCATTTAGCTCAAAGCTCTGCGGCGCCTGCGTGCAGCCTTGCAGAGCAACCAGACTTTGTCTAGTCAAACAGTGTTAAGCAGCAAAGTTAACAGAAGATGCTTGATGCTAACGTTGCAAAATCATCCGTACGTGGATGTCATGTGACAGACGGTAGCGTGTCATCTGACCCAGCTGTGTGTTGCTCTGTGTTTCAGGTCACGCTCCAGGTCAGTTGTACACATACCCTGCACGCTGCTGGCGCAAGAAGAGACGGCTAAACATCCTGGAGGACCCGCGGCTTGTACCGATTGAGTTCAAGATCGGTAACTAAGGAGCAGTTTTGATAATAATAACTGACAGAACTGTGAAATCAGCGTATTCACCGGTGCATATTGTAAATTTGAACCTTTAGCACCTTTAATTCCCCGCGTGCAGCCTGAAGGTTGGAAAAGCAACCCGGTGGCTCTGCTCACGGCTCTGTGTCTGCGCTGAGCCGGCTGTTGGTGTCATGATTAATAGAAAGTTGCATGCAGTCATAATTATCAGCTGCACTCACAATAATATTTGGCTCAGTTACTGATGTTCTGCACAAAGAGACACTGTGAACACATCGTCACCACACCATAGTCGATGCTCAGTCAGGTGATCAGTCAGATCTCTGATGATCTCCTCGGTGTCGGTGCGCTGCAGAGGTTGAGGCGCTTGTGTGCAGCCAAGTTTCTGTTTCCTCGGGCCACTGTCAGCACCGCCGAGCATGTCAGCATGACTGTGAGATCTCTGCTGTTTCCTGATTGCCATCGTCTCCTTCTGCAGACTACGAAGCCTCTCTGAAGAAGGAGGGGGGCATCCCAGATGGTCCCGTGCTGGAGTCGCTGCTCGCCGGGGAAACCCTGGACAAGAAGGTAGAAACCAAGGAAGAAGAGCCAATGAGCGAGTGTCAGGTGAGGCTCTGGTTCCTGTGTCTTCCCCGTCTCTGTGCCTTGTTCCTGTTGTTTTCCTCCCATGTCAGGCTGTCTATCTCTTTTTATCTGTCTGTATTACCTTCTGTGTTTGTGTTTCTTTGTCTGTCTCTGCCTTTGTCTCTCTCGGAGTGTGTGTTTTGGCGGTGACACAGGCTCCCGCGGCTCTGACAACTCCCTCCTGGCAGCGAGTGTGTGCGTGCCTGTGATTGTGTGTGATTGCGCCGCAGCCAGTGCGGTGTTTTACAGGGATTCCACTCACGTGTTTTACACCAACCTTGTGAATAACTATTTGAAGGACGTTTGAGGGGAAGTCGATTCACCTCTTCTGTTGCTCTTTGTCAACCTTTATTCTGCCGGCTGCACTCTGTAACTTCTGAGGAAGAACTTCGGGCCCGTCTGGCCGGAGTATTTCACCAGCTGGAGGCAGCGGCTCTTGAATTCAGATGGACAGCTAATCAATCAGCGGTTCAGTGAATGGCCCTCACAGCGGCCCTCACAGGGCTCGAGTAGTGTTCAGGGCCTGTAATCCAGGGCTTCCCCTGACACCGGCCCGGCTCGAGGTTCACCAGGCAGGCATCACCTCACCGCTCTGCCCCAGCGCCGCTCCTCTGTGACTGCTCCGTGTGTTTGTTCTGCAGCAACCACAGTCGTTTCACGTGGAGCTGGACAAAAAACAAGCAAGGGCTTCTGGTTTTAAAGGAGCACTCCACCAATTTAGCATAAGAAGTTCAGTGTGTCTGGAGTTCGTTATAATGTGCAGATTAAACTGTGATGAGCAGCCTTAAACTGAGGAGGCTGTAAATGAAATCGTCTCTGAGACGCTGACACATGTCCAGTGTTTGTGTTGTTAACGTTGTTTCCTCTGGGATCAAGCAAAACAAGGAGAGATGGAAGGAAAGGAGGGGGAAAGGAAAGGAATAAAGGAAACTAATGTGTCTGACAGTCTGTCTGTCTCTGCGTCTCATCCGTAGAAGCTGCTGGTCGGGGATTTCCCTCACGAGCTGGAGGTGGACGAGATGGAGGAAGACGTCCCAAAGCGCAAGAACCGTACCAAAGCACGGGTAACACGTTAATAATGAGCCATGATCCGTTTACTCTCTCCTGCCGTGGTCAGTTTGTAGTGAGCTAACAAGGAGGAGTTCAGCTGTCAGTGCAGAGTCAGACTGTGATGCGAGGGTTCGGCATGCTGCCTGTCAGACGCACAGAGCAGGGTCCTGATTAAATTACACTATAAAATGAGAGGAACCATAAATTATTCTGATGTCCAAGATTCAGAGGGAGTCTGATCCATTAGCACAGTGAGAGTCCTGCGTTGGTGCAGTCAAATGAATGTTACGAGGATTAAACGAGGGCGTGCGTCACAGTTTACACATGGAGGAATCGTAGTAATTGCACAAATGCCATAATCCCTGGTCTGAAGCTCTGATAGAGGAAGATTTATTGTGTTTCATAAAGTGAGTTTGACTTCTTCATCTGGACCCGTTTGGTGTTTTCGGTGTACTCCTGCAGTGAAGTGTCATCTGACTGAGCAGCAGTTATCACGCAGGCTAAAAGCACGCGGCTCCGGGTTAAATCACGCTGCGACCACCTCTCTTTTTTACAACTTTGATTAGATCAGACAGGTTTTTTTCCCCCCGCGCTCTTGTGGGGCATCCTATGGGAAGATAATCAAGTGTTAACAATGTATTCTGAAAGTCGTCACACACACATACACACACATACACATGCTCACACGCAGACACCGGGGTTGCTAATTGGAGCTGTTGCTCCCCTGCTAGGTGTCATCAGCCCCCTCCTGCTGGAAGTGGAGCTTTACACTGAGAGCAGATGATTAGAATGCAGAAGTGTGTGTGTGACTGTGTGTGTGACTGTGTGTGAGACTGTGTGTGTGTGTGTGTGTGTGAGACTGTGTGTGTGTGTGCAGACACTTGTGCATACAAGTGAGTAGTATGCTGTTACGCTCTTTGTGTTGTGAATTGTGAAGTTCAAACTTTTTGTAACTTAGGCACATGTGTGATTTAACAGTTGTCTGACTTTTGTGTGTGTGTGTGTGCGTGCCTGCGTGTGTGTGTGTGTGTGGTCTCTGCAGGCCTACGGTGTTGGGGGCATGAGGAAGAGACAAGAGCTGCCAGCCATTGAAGACAGAGACAAGCCTTACGTCTGTGACAGTGAGCGATGCATCTCTTCAGTTTCTCCTTTAATTCCTGACTGACACACACAGCAAGCTGATCTTCTACACTGTGTGTGTGTGTGTGTGTGTGTGTGTGTTACAGTCTGTGGAAAGCGCTACAAGAACCGCCCAGGCCTGAGTTACCACTACACTCACACACACCTGGCAGACGAGGAGGGGGAAGAGGACTCTGAGCGACACACGCTACCCTTCCAGCGCAAGAACAACCACAAGCGTGAGTCTGCTGCCTCCCCGCCGTGCGTCTGTACACCACCTTCCATTAGTCACGTCATGTGGAGTGTTCTGATTGGCTGGGAGGGCAGACCCTGGCTCCTCAGGTTTGCAGTTTCAGGGTCACTCCGACATCCTTAATAATCAGAATATTATCAAGAACTATTGATCGTCCCCCAGCTCCTCCTGCAGCGATACAGGCAGCTACAGTGCTGACTGAGCTGAACCCAAAGTGGGCTCTTGTGTGGGTGAGGGATAAGATTTCTCCCTGTGGAGCCCCGGCAGCTGATTTCTTTTCAGTCTGACGCAGTGACGCAGGTCGAGGCTGTGATTGCGGCCGTCGTGAATCATCACACTTTGTGACCTGGGTTAAACACATGTTGGACGTCGGCTCCGGTGAGCCCGAAGTTTGTGAGAGAAAGCGTGAGAAAAAGCGTTGTTGGCGAGGGGCATGACGCAGTTCAGCGTGCTGCGGTGACGTGTGTGTGCTTCTGTAGAGACAGTGAAAACACGTGAGTGAGGACAAACAGGTTCAGTCTGAGCAGACCTGCAGCGTTTGTGCATCCTGACGCTGACGGTCGCTGCACGTTTGCATCTTGTGCAGCGAGAACATGGTTGGCCCAAGGCTAACTTAGCCGGCGCGTATGTTCATGCTTCTCCTGCTCTGTAGCAATTAGCCTTTTATTGTGCTGCCTGCTGGTCTGGTCAATGCCAGACCTCTTGAAGTACAGGTCAGACATGTAGGTAGCATGCACAGTCAGACAGATGTTTGTATTTGTTTAAATGCAGCAGGTGAACATCATAGGGTGGTCTAGTGAAATGAGGCCACTTCGTGCCAAACCCACAAAGACCAAACATGTGCACAGATTGTAGAATGAAACAGAAGAAACACAATTGAATCTATAAATAAGTCTGCCATCACTTACTTGAGTTAATGTGACACCTCAGACACGTTCAGCAGCAAAGACACACGAGCTCTTCAATCAGCCCTCATCAGCTCTAAATAGCTGTCAGCAAACACACACCAGTCACACACTGTGGGAAACTTTCACTCTGCTTCGATGTTTCCTATTGTACGCACCTTTCAATTTACAGCACGCAGTACGGCTGCAGCCATCAGTGGCTTAATGAGTATCCATTAACGTGCCGGTCCAGAATATCACAAGCCAGTAATGAAGACCCTCAGTAATGCTTCGTACTGCCTCCAGCACTTCTCCAGTCTCTGTACGGACGGAGGTGCAGGAGCACAGAGGAGCAGATGTTTTACAGATGAATGCAATCAAACATGACTCTGTGTGTGTCATGTTTGTGGTTTGGTTTGTGTGACCGTGAATGTGACCGTGTCCACCAGCGTCGGTGTGCCCCTCAGGTTTTAGTCACTTTGTCCATCCTCTCACTTTTCCTCCAGCACCATCGTCGGGTCAGACGTTCTCAGTTTGTCCAACAGCTTATTACTAAATGTTTGCATGTTAGCAAACATATTAACACAAACATATGTTATTAAGTGTAATCCACTTACGTTAAGTGTAATCCAGGGTTTCTGCAGAATCAGGAAGAACCTGCCATGCTCCTCCTTAACGACGCCTCCTTTACATTGGCGTACTCCATTAAGATGCGATGCATCAGCGCTGTTTTGGCACTTGTGTGCAACAGTGTGGCTGCTGTAAACGCTCTCACCTACACCTGTGTTTGACAAGTTATGATCCGCACCATGAAATATGTCTCATGTACATCTGGCTCAGGGACACCACATCGTCCCCTGCGGGACCTTTGGTTTATATATTTAATAAGATGAACTGCAGAAAGTGAGTACAAGAGTTATTGCATTTTGGCAGAGTTCCTGAGGCCGTAAAGGGGCCCAGTGCAAAACCAGGAGGGACGGAGGTTTGTCCAGGCTTTTAAACAGAGTCCAGCACGGTTGTCCAAAGATCACCTGCGCAGTAAAAAGCAGTGAGAGGTGGTTCACAGAGTGTGTGACACTGTGACGGACAGATCCTGCTAAATGTATCTGCCGAACAACAGGTAAAGCAAATATTAAAGTTTCTGTGAACAAGTCATGAATCAGACCTCACACCCCCCGACTCCCCCCGACTCCCCCCAACTCCCCCCTCCTCTCCGCTGCAGCATCCACACTAACCAAATTGCGCACAATCTTTGAGGCTACACCCCTCCTCCTCCTCCTCCTCCTCCTCCTCCTCCTCCTCCCCCAGGGCCATTTTTCTATCAGTGTGTGTTTTTTGTTGCGTGTTGTCGTCCGTCTGTGTGCTTTGTTTGTTTCTGAACACGTCTTTTTTAAGGACAATAGCCTGCATTTATCCTGCGGGGGACTGTGTTTTGGTCGCTAATCGTTAGCAAAATGGCTTCAGTTGTTCGCACTCAGGAAGAACAAGGGAAATAGCTGAAAAGGCGGCACTGACGATTCCTCCACTGTCTTTGTTCAGCTCCGTCTTAAAACAAGCAATTTGCTCAGAACAGAACGCAGATAAACACTCAAAACACACACACACACACACGTTATCTGTGTATGCTGCTCCACAACAATGTCCACACTGAAACTATGCTGCCTCTCAGTTAATTGGCAGTGTGTGTTTTTAAATTGGCCTGTCTGACAGAACAGACTGGCCCAGTGTCTCTCTGTGGGTGTGTGTGTGTGTGTGTGTGTGTGTGTGTGTGTGTGTGTGTGTGTGTGTGGGTGTGTGGCCCATGCTGCAGTCAGGTCTCTTCAGTGGAGAGAGCAGGAGAGAGCAGCATTTGAATCGTTTAATATCCCCCATCACTCCCTCCCAAGAGGGATAATCACACACACACACACACACACACACACAAACACACACATGCATACACACACACTCTCTCTCTCTCACAGCCTCAGAAAATGCAATCTTCTCTGCTGTGGAAATGAAAAAAGGCTTAGCCTTTGGGTTGGTGTGTGTGTGTGTGTGTGTGTGTGTGTGTGTGTGTGTGTGTGTGTGTGTGTGTCCACATGCACCAAGTGCATCAGCAGTCTCTGTAGCGTGTTCTGTAATGACAGGCGTGCCTGCTCTGCGTGTGCACGCCATCATAGCTTTCCCCAATTTGCTGAGCGTCATGGAGGAGACCCTCCACCCTCCACCCTCCACCCCTGCACCTGTCTGTATATTACCCACATATGGCAATATTAATGGCTCTGGTGAATGAGAGCAACCTGCATGCACCAATTCATGCTACACAGAACGCTGTCTGGAGCACATCGTATGTGCGCTGCAGCCACTGCTCGACTTATCACAAAACTATGGAAACTGTCTTTCTGAACCTCAAATCGCTCCATCCCCGCTCCCTGTTTTTTCCATCAGGGGTGATAAATGAGAGAAGATTATTCCACACGGCAGGAGATGAGATTTTTCCTTCCTCTCCTCGCTCTTCCTCTGTCTTTTACCACTTTCCTCGTCTCCTTCAAGCTCCGCATCCTCCTTAACAGCCCTCATACAGCCCTCTCTGCCTCTCAGTTTCCATTCCTCGCTCTTGTTTTAGCTTCATCCATCATCCAGCTTTGAGTTTACCCTTTAATTTATTTCTTTGTTTTGTGTCTGCACTCACCCCCGATCATCGCCACACAATCAACCACTGAACCACTCCTCATATATCGATGCCAGCTGATATACTATTTACTCAATGAGCAATGACATTAAAATTCGCCAACTCGCCACACACTATGTTGTTTTTTTTACTCTTCTTCTACTTCTTTTCCTCCAAACAGAAGGTTGGAGGTGGAGAGGGAAGGGAGAGTTGGGTGTGTGTCAGTGGGGAGAGGGGGGCTCTTTGGCATTGATGTGATGGTGGCTGGGGTGGGGAAGAAGGAGGACGAGGAGGAGGAGGAGGAGTGGGAAGTGAATGAATAAGGGGATGTTGCTTTAGAGAGTCAGCCTGCAGTGTCCACCTGAAAATTGGTTTTTGTGGATGGAGAGAGAGAGAGAGAGAGAGAGAGAGAGAGAGAGAGAGACAGGGAGGGAGTGAGAGTGGGGGAGAAAGAAGGGGGAGGTAAATGAGAGAGAGACAAACAGTGAAACAGTGAAATAGCAGGAATAAGATAAATAGATTGCAAGGACACAAACTGAGAGGAACAGCAACTGTGAATGAGAGAAATAAGAGGCAGAGGAGGGAGGAGGGAGCAGGGAAATGATGTAGAGAGGGGGTGAGGGAGGAGGGGGGTTATGGTTGTCATTAAATCCCCCTCTCAAATCAGAGCTGAAATTCAGAGCCACTTTATCTGGGCGGACAGAGCGGTCCTGCGGTGTGGAGCAGCAGGGACGCTCTGGAGTGTGTGTTTAAACATGCACACACATGCATGCACACACACACACACACACACATGTCTTTTGGGCTGTGTTGTGTTTCTATGTGCCCACCGAGCCGTGTGAATCGCTCTATGGGCAATCATAGCCAACGGGTGTGTGTGTGTGTGTCTGTGTGTGTGTGTGTGTGTGTGTGTGTGTGACATGGTGAGCCCTTTGGTCCAGCTTCCTCTGTTCGGGCGCTCACCATTGTTGGTTGTTGTGTGATTTTTTCCCTCTCCAGTTTTCTGCCTTACATGTCTCAAAATGGCAGCCGGTGTCGTCCGCCCGCTGTCTGCGACAGAGTGAAGGACGAATTCTGATCAACCGCCATCAATATAAAACAACGCTGACAGCCTAAAATGGCCACTCCCCGCTCCGTGTCTATTGTCACTCCACAGCGTTCTGCGTGCCTCCTCCTGTAGCTCAGTCCGTGCAGGGACGCGGTGGCAGGTTCGAGTCCACGTTACAGACCGGAGGCTGCAGAGACGCCAGTCCTCCTCCTGGGCCTCATCACACCTCTCTGATAATGCATGTCTATAGAGTGTGTGTGTGTGTGTGTGTGTGTGTGTGTGTGAGTGTGTGTTGGGCCTCTGTGTGTAATGATTAGTGTTAAATCTGTATTGATATAGTAAAATGACAAACCTGGCTGTAGCTGCCCAGGAGACATTTAGCAGTGTCACTGGGCAGATACAGGTGTGTGTGTGTGTGTGTGTGTGTGTGTGTGTGTGTGTGTGTGTGTGTCTGCTGGGGTTAGTCACCGGCTCTGCATCCACACCTGCCTCTGAAAACACACACACACACCTGCCGACTCTGATGACAAGCTGCTTTTTAATTTGGTTTAAATTCAAGTCACTGATGTTTTTAAGTTCTTTGTTCTCGAGCGTGATGACGGATGAGTCTTCAGGCCAAAGCGCTCAAACTGTTTAATGAGGTCATTGTCTTCCCGTAGTGTGTGTGTGTGTGTGTGTGTAGAGGTGTAATTGTATGTTAACGAGCATATGATGCCTAAATGACCTAGTATTCATGCGTGCATGTGCACAGTTTCGACAGGAAGCTGGGCTCCAGAGGAGAAACCTTCTAATGTTGGTTTTTATTTCATTCTGATAGTTTCAGCCTGTTTTGTTTATTTGCACACGCTCTGTGTTCATTTCCTGTCTTCCTGTGCGAAGACAGACAGGTTTTGTGTTCCTGCGTGTGGCTGCTCTCCATGTTCAGGCAGCACATGCGGAAACAGAGAGCGTGTAGTGGATGTCTTCTGAACTTTTCGTGGCATGACAGGCCTCCTCAGCTTTTGATTGGCTGATTGTTGCGCTGCTGCACGGCGCAGGAAGGAAGGAGAATCGGCTGTTGCCTAGCAATCGGTTGCCATAGATACCACCAGAACTCCTCTAAAAGGTACACTGTTATGTACATTGAAAAGAGAGTGAGGACGGTAGGAAGGGAGGAGAGAGGTATGGAGAGAGAATGAAAAGGAGGGCAGAGGCACAGAGAGAGAGGAAGAATGGGAGGGGTTGATGTAAGGTGGAGAAGAGGCGGAGGGGCACAGAGGAGTTTCATTAAGAATAACATGAAAATGGGAGGCAGAGGTGTACAGACAAAGAAGCAGAGCAAGCAGAGTTATAGAAAAAAGCCTCTTCACTGATTCATCATATAGATTCCCCCAGACAGTTGGAGCGGTGCAGGCAGGGTAATATCCGAGTCTGCTTCATTTCATATTCTGTCTTAACATGCGGTGCTGTGGCTTGCCAAAGCTCGTTTGTTTTGGCGGTTCCTCGGTTGTCTTGGCCATGTTTGGATAAGCCTCCACACCACCACAACCCTCCCCTCCACCACCACCACCACCACCACCACCCCAAATCCACCCTCACCCACCATCCATCTCTATCTGTCTGCCTGTTGTCTGCAACTGAATCTGACCGCAACTGTGAAACACAGCGAGGAGAGGAGAGAATAACAATCAACAACGCAACAGTCTCAGAATCTGTTGTGAATTATTCCCACTGTAACGTCCACATATTGAATCAACATAATGCAATAGTGATTTAACACATGGAAACTTTATCATGCTGCAGTCACAGACTCTGACAGGTTACACATTCTTTGCCTCTGGTGCACAGGGAAACCATGTCTTTACCGTCAGGTTTAGCGGACTAAAAATGCTAATTATTGAGATTAGCACTTACTTAGCGATAGCCACCCGTTGATGAGCACACAAAACTGCACCAGCTACAGAAACTCAAACTCTCAGTGAAGGTGGGAGGCAGACCCCCTCTCCTCTTTGTTAACTCCGCCCGTCCACACTCGGGCTGTGGTTCTGGTGCCACTGGTCATTTTTGACATTTCCACTCGGCCGGGGCGCACATCACAGTGGACCACGTGAGGCTGGGCACAATTCAAACAGGATTTCACAGTCACATTCCCAGCCGTCTCTCTCTCCCTGGAACAAAATAGGATTAATAATTTGCATTTTAACTCTTCATTGACAGGAACACAAGCCCGCGCTGGCCTAGAGTGGCTCCTTTTAAGGTATTATTGCAAATGTGAGTGCATGTGCACAAGTATAAGTCTGAGCTGTGTGTGTGTGTGTGTGTTTTTGTGGGTCTGTGTGATTTCTTTACATGCATGATTTATGGGGCAGTTACAGTGTGTCTGTGCGTGCGTGCGTGAGTGTGTGTGTGATTTATCGGCACGTGTGTCTGTTGGTTAAATGTGCACATATCTGCAGACTGCAGAGCCTGATGGACTGTGTGCGCGTGTGTGTGAGCCTGTGTGTGTGTGTGTGTGTGTGTGTCTTTCTCTTTCTGCGGGTCAGCGTGATTACAAAGCATCTATAGATCAAGTTTTATTATGCACCAAAACTGCCTCTGTCCTCTTTACTTTGCAATGTCATCTCTGCACACGAGCTCACATTGCACACACACACACACACACATTCGCACAAATGCATGCATCCATACCCACAATGCACTGGGAGTTGCATAACCTGCTGACTGGACATGAGTAAGAAAGTGGTACTGTGTGTGTGTCTGTGTGTGTGCAGGCGAGAGGTGGGGTGGGTTTGGAATGCAGGGATGAAAGGAGGAGCAGAAACGGGGAAAAACACAGGAAGAACAGGAAGGCATGGCACTGGTGCAGGCGTTAGTGTGACAACAGATGGATTGCAGGAAAGAGTTCCAATTTCCTCTTTGAGAGTAAAGCAGGGGGAAGAAAAAATAGACAGAGAGACCAAATAAGGAAAAGGGAAGAAAAAAATAGAAGCACAATGAGGCGCAGAGGAATGGAATCAGCGGCAGGGAGAGCAGCAGCAATGTGAGAACACATGAAGTGCAGAAGGGAAGGATGGGAGGAAGAGTGAGAGGGAGAAGATGGAGAGAGAGAGAAGCCAGTGACTTTTCATCTGTGACTGTCGCTTTCCATCTGGCTGCATCTCTGCATAAAAACCTCAGGAATATGCCTGGTCATTTCAGCTCCATGTATCAGTGTGGATGTGCAGAAGATGCACATACGTTCATTAGTTTATCCACTGCTCTTTGTTAAGATATGTTCATGTGTGTGACTGTAATTATGTGTGTGTGTGTGTGTGTGTGTGTGTGTGTGTGTGTGGCTGGACGAGGGTTGCAGGGACTCTCATTCATCACATTAAAGGAGGTGTGTGGGGGATGGGACTGAAACTGGACAGCAAAAGTTATTATGCAAAGGCTCGGGTTGTAAATCTTTGAGTCTCTGTGTGTGTGTTTGTGTGTGCGTGCACTTAGCCACTGTATGTGTGTGGTTGTGGTGTTTTCATCTGTGTGTGTGCGTGCTCTCATTGTGTTTGTGTGTGCGTGCACTTCCTCGAGCTCTCCTCATTAAGCAGCAGGGCGAGACAGGGGTGCAGAGTGTGTGTTTTCACACACCGCTGCTTCGATACAACAGGAGCCACTTTCTGTGCCTCCCTTCCTTCTCTCCCCCTTTGTGCTTCCTCCTCTTTCTCCTCCTCCCGCTCGTATCGCTCTCTTTCTCTCTTGAAGTCCTCTGCTGCCTCCTCCTTATTCTCTTCTTCCTCCACCTTTGTGCCTCCTCCTCCTCCTGCCTACACCTGCAGCACTGGGGGTTGTTGTCTTCAGTAATTGTGAAGAACAGATACTCTGCAAACATTCACACTCAGCCGTCGCTGGATAGCTCCCGTCGAAAGCTCAGCCTTGATTAGTTTTTTTGTATTTTTGCGATGCTGGTAGCCACGGCAACTTGAGTTTCTTTGTTAATGTTACAGACACCTTTATGTGTAACCACACAACAGAGCAAACGTTTAGAGGAGATTAAAATGTCACGTTTAATGTTGAACAGTGGAGGAAAAAGATGAGGACGTTTAGAGAATGTGGTGGAAAAGAAAGTGAGACGAGTCAACAGGTAGGCCTGTTTGTGTGTGTGTGTGTGTGTGTGTGTGTGTGTGTGTGTGTGTGTGTGTGTGTGCGGAGGTAATTCCCTCAGATAGAAGCACTAAGTTGATGAGGCTTGCACTGCGGCCGGCCAGAGGATGAGATTATCGACCAGCCAGGGTCGGGCTGTGGTATTGATTCCAGGCCAGAGTCTGGGAGGGAGACAAAGGGGAGAGAGGAGGAGGTGCAGGTGGAGGAGGTGCAGGTGGAGGAGGTGCAGGTGGAGGAGGTGAAGGTGGAGGTGCAGGGAGTCAGAGGAAGCAGGGGAGACACTGGAGGTTGGGATGGTGAGGACAGTGCTGGGTAGGACACAGACGCAGGTCACGCTGTAGTTCTCCACAAGCGTAACTCCCTTCATCTGGATCCTCCTAATTTTCTCTTCTCACCAGGTCACCGTTACCGCCCGTCTTTAAATAAAGCTAACCTTCAAATGAGTATTCTGTCAGAGGAAGTCGACATAATTTCACTTCAGTGCTCTTCTCCTCCTTTGAAACCCACACTGCAACCTTAGCCCTCAATATTAAAGGTCTCGCTCAGGCAGAGTTTAGCCATCGCTGCGCAGTGAAAATCATCTTTCTCCAAATTTTATGATTATTTTATGTTTCAGACCAAAGGATCAACTGTGAACCTACATACATGGGCTGAGAAACATTTTTCCTGTTTATTAGGTATAAATAAGCTATTAAAACCCATAAAATTATCTGAAACATATATTTCCACAGCATCGTAACAGCACTAAGTGTCTGTGGAAAGATTACAATGCATTACAAATCATGCAACACTGCAAGATTTAATCATTTATGAGCTCATTATTTCATTAATCTGTGATGAGGAATTTTGTCTGTGCAAGGAGAAAATATAAAGCATAACAACAGGATTCACGCCTCTCATTTTTACCCAGCCAAACTTTTTATTTTTATTGCATTTCATCAAATCCCCTGAATATAAATGTACTTTTATAAATGTGATAAATAAAAATAAAAGTGGAAAAATGTAAAAAAAAATATGCAATCATCTTGTTGAAAAGTGAGAAGAAGGCTGAAAAAAGGTGCAGAGCAAAATAACAACGCGAAGTAACGGAGGAGCAGCGTGGAGGAGGAGAGAAAACGAGACGGGAGAGAGAGAAATTATAGAGAGGATGGGGAAGAGGTAGGTGCTGGGGGGAGGAGGGAGAGTGGAGGGGCATTTGAGGATTCATCTCTTGCTGGATAATTCCCAGGAGGATCTCTCTCCAACACTTGAAAGCTGTGAAGTGTGCGGTTCTGCTCATACTCCTCCTGGTAATTGGAAGAAAGAAGGAGGGGGGGGGGTCAGGTAGAGGAGGGAGATGTGGAGGTAAGAACGGGAGGGGAGGAGGGCGGCTGGGGCAGGTAAAGATTTGGGGGTGCAGAGGAAATGGAGGGACAGGAGGAAACAGTAACGAGGGGGTCGGGAAGAGGAGAACCACCTGACTTGTTCCATCTCTCGCTCTCTTTCATATCTCCTTTATTGTTGCTCATTAGCTCACACCTCTTTATTCTCTCCCTCTCTCCCCATCGCTGTCCTCTCCCCTCCCTCGCTGCGTCCCTCCCTCTGCCGGTGATGGCGTGTCTGTGGTTGCAGGCGGCTTCTGAAACATGGCCGCAGGCGTTTAATCATTGATGGAGTTTTTTCCTCCGTGCAGGCAGGCCAGCGGGCAGCCCCGACTCACTCACATGCGTCAGGACCTGCTGATTCACTCTCTGGGGCCATGCACACACGTGCACACAGGCACGAATACAAAGGCAAACAGGGATGCACACGCACACACAGCAGCAGCACACAGACAGATAAAATGTAGCCTGGATGTGTGTGTGTGTGTGTGTGTGTGTGTGTGTGTTCACATGTGTGCCTGTCTAGTTTATCCCACCAGGGATTGTGAGGCCCAATCAGCAGCAGTGAGCCCAAATAAAAGCAGTGAAGATAAAAGCAGTTTATTTGACCAGCAGAAGAACAAGGAGACAGAAGCGTGTTTGCGTTGGCTCCAGGCCTGCACGCCACATATGTCTCTGAGCTTTATACGTCCTTCTGCTGGACTCAGTAAACATCTGCCTGTGTTGTTCTTTAGAAAGTAAATAGGCTGCACTTAAACTGTGTGTTCCTCCTGCATCGGTGCGCTCTTCAGTCATATGGACTTTGCACAGTTTGCACGTGTGGTCTGACGCTCTGCTCTGCAGCCATGTTAGCGGTGAGGCAGATCCTGCATGTCTGCAGCTCCCAGACAAAGATTTTACTTTACTCTCCACAGCATTCCCATCAGCCTCAGCTGTGTTTTGTAATTAGCATCATGCTTACAAGCTAAACCAGCAGTCTGAGCATGGTAAACCATACGATAGACTCTCTGTCGTTTACACTGAGCAGCAAATTCAGATTACAGCATATTAATCGTCATCTTGACCAACGTGGCGCCACTGGATTAAAATGATTATTTGCACAAAAGAAGGAAAAAGGGTTGAGAGTGAGCACACACTGCAGAGAAGCAGTTATCGTGAGGCTGTTAGCATGCTGCTGCTGCTGCATTTAGTGCAAAGACAAAGTGCAGCCTCACAGACTGTGACTCTTTATAGACACAACATTTTATTTTATTATAGTAAATATATTTATTTTATACATGTCATATGGAGCTGACCTGTTCTACCTACAACACAAACTACTACTACTACTACTACTACTACTACTAATAATAATAATAATAATATAATTTCAGCTGTATTTTTAATAACGGGGTGTAAGACAGGCCCAGGCGCACCTGTCTGACCCTCGCCAGGTAATGTTTCTGTTATAATGAAACTCTCAACATTTAAAAACGCTGACACCAGCAGGATCTCATCACTTTATCACTGGCAGAAGAGATTATTGAGCGTTGTGAGGAGGGAGCGTCTGGATCGTGCTCACAGCAGACCTGTTGAGGCCCTGTGTGCGTCCTGGCTGTGGCTGTAGTTAAAGTCTCCGTTGTTTCTGTTGATGGTTGGTGCTGAAGCCTGGCTGACGGCTGATATGAGCCCGAGCCTTGTGCTTCTGCTCAGCGTACTCCTGTTGAATTCTGCAGCAGCAGGTACAGCTTACCACCCCCCACCCCCCTGTCTGCCTGCCTGCCTGCCTGCCTGCCTGCCTGTCTGTCTGCCTGCCTGCCTGTCTGTCTGTCTGTCTGTCTCTCGTGCTGATCAGAGAGGAATTTTTATTATTATTTTATTTTTCGGAGGATTAAAGCCAGACCCTGTGGAGTAGAAACCCAATCTCTCTCCCTCCTCCTTCCCTTCTCACCCTCTTTTCCATCAAATCCACCCCCACGCCCCCTCCTCCTTCCGGCCAAACAGGACTCCACCCTGAAATGGATGGTTTAATGACCTCTCTCTGTCTCTCATGTGAACACAGGCACAGTATCACCTACAGCCCTGTCTGTCTGCGTGCCTGCGTGCGCTCAGCTTTTGTCTTTCTGCACAGTAAACGGCATCCTGTGTGTGTGTGTGTGTGTGTGTGTGTGCTGCTGTGTCCTGCGTGGTGCAGGACCCGTCCACTGCATCACATCTCAGAGAAGAAGGTGCACAGACAGAATAGTTTTGCTGCGGTGATGTGATTGCTTCCATTAAAGTGATTATGCAATCAGCAGCAGTAAGTCAGGCAGGAGGCAGACAGGCAGGCAGGCAGACAGGCAGGAGAACGAGGGGATGGTGGGGGGGTAGACGTGGAGCGGACACACACACACACACACACACACACACACACACACACACACACACACACATGCACACACACACAGATACGCAGCACTCAGGCAGGCAGGGGGAATTTCTCTCTTGTTAATAGTCATTATGAAACGGCTTCACACGGAGAACTCGCCTCTCTGTGCTCAGCATGACGGCAGGTCTGTCCCAGCAACCTCCCTGCACACACACACACACGCTCACTCACACACACATGCACAAACACACACGCGCACACTCAGTCGTGATACTTCTCCCGCCGTTCTTCACTTCCTCCCCCTCCAGTCCTGACAATATTTACCAGACCCCAGGGGCTCCCAGCGGACCTCCCTCTCTGTGCCTCCCCGTCGCCGCGCTCGTGCTTCCTGGGTGAGCCGGGGTTTGGCGAGTCCCAGGCTCCGGCTCAGGCCTCCGCCGGAGCTCGTGTTTTCCAAAGCAAACAGATGGAAGAGGAGAGAGAGGTAGACGGAGCGCTGTGCCCAGCTGGGATGCTGCACAGTCTGGCAACAGGGACTTACTCACAGATCCACTGTTTTCTTCTTTGTTTCTTCATTTTACCTCTAATCACTGTCTGTCTGACTGCCTGTCTGACTGTCTGCCTGTCTGACTGTCTGCCTGCCTGTCTGACTGCCTGTCTGTCTGTCTGTCTGTCTGACTGCCTGCCTGTCTGTCTGTCTGTCTGCCTGTCTGTCTGCCTGTCTGTCGGTCTCAGCACACGCCGCTGATGGCCGCCCTGTTCATCTGGCTTTTACAGCCCCCCCTCCACCGTCTCCTTCACTCCAGGGCAACATTTCATAACACAGACTCTTGAGCTGACCCTCAGAGTCCAGGCAGCAGCGACCTGAAGCCCCTCCCTCACTCACCTGTCTCTCTTGTCCTCTTCGTCCTCCAGCCAAGAAAGCACCGGACGGCTCAGTGATCGCCAACGGCTACTGCGACTTCTGCCTCGGAGGCTCGAAGAAGACCGGCTGTCCTGAAGACCTCATCTCCTGTGCGGACTGTGGACGCTCAGGTAGGGCTCCGCTGAAGGGGATGATTGGCAGGAGGAAGGCGGTCCTCTGTTGATGCACATGCCTGAAATGTTTCATTTGCTGAGTCCAGATTTGGTTTTATAAATAAAAGCAAGTTTCGATTGCTGAGGATGGATGGACCATACCAGTGTTTTTGTTTTAGCCTGCTACAAATCATGTACAACATGTCTGAGCTTGATAACGGCCTTTTGCTGTAATGTTTTCCATTTTAAAGTATCGCCTTCCAGGGAGCCATGTGTTTGCATTTCCTGCTGAGGTTTGAAAACCAGTTTGCAGAGCCGTGACACTGACCCAAGATAGCACTTTTCTCTCAACTACGGTGGCCCTGAAGGACAAAAGAGCGAAAAGCTTAACGGTTTTGGAGTCTCCCCTGATAAAAATGTTAATAATGATCGTTAACACCTCACACAATCTGTGGGCAGCGAACTCACCAAGGCATCTGTAACATCTGAGTGCTTTGTTTGGTGAGTTATTGTCCTTCCAGGCCACCGTATATAGCAGTAAAACTCATGCCTGTTTTTATTTGTTAAGTGCAGGTTAACTGCAGACCGCTCTGCCGCGGTGTAACTTAAAATAAAAATGTCCTCCCCTGTGACGTGTTGCCTTCTCTCAAGTTACTCTCTGCAAGCTGGTTCCAGGAACAGAAACCTTTGGCTGCCTGGAAGAAAACACATTAAAACTTCTTTAACGATATGACACGCTTTGCAAAACAGTGGCTCTGATGTAAAATGTACCGAAATCTGCTGTGGGAGACGGACGCGGCAGTCCTCAGACACGCTGCTGTTGCTGCCTGAGAGGAGGGAGGGCGGCAGGAATTCAAATCCACTGTGAAACCTTATTTTGAAAGCATCGACACTGAAAAAGAAAGTGCTCCTTCACATACGATGTAATCAGTTCCTCATGAACGAAAACACTTTAAACACAGCTGGAAACAGGACTTTGGTTTTGTATCATACCAAGGACGAGCTAAATCACCTGCAACACGCTTTAATGCATGCAACAGGCTGCACGCAGCTCTCGGTTCCTGCAGTAGATGCGATGATAGACTCTCTGCAGTGTGCCAGACACTGTCAGACGTCCGGAACAAAGCTCCTCACTCAGTGTTTTCATGTTCAGTGATCACGACGATGACAGACAAAGACACTTGTTGGCATTAAAATATGCTTAATAAAATGTGGTTTTGATGTGACCCTCTTCTCTGGCCGAACAACACCGAATCCTGTGTGCCGCGCGCCTCGCACTCCTGGGCTGTTGCACAACAACCTGCTTCACAGCTGTGATCTCATCACCCATTGTCTCTTTCTTCTTTTCAAACCCTCAGAGTGTATTTTGGTTGTGACGGCCAACAGTCGGTTTTATTGCAGTTAAAGTCTGATTCTGTTTAAACATGGCTGTATCATTTATCCTTTTGTTTTGGGTTGGGATGTGTCTGTATACTCTGGTTTTATGTGTATATACATGCAGGGATTGCAGTGTATATGGTGCAGAACTTCTGTGTGTTCATTACCTGATTGCATGTACTGTATATAAATATATATTTCCCCACGTGTTTCTTTTCATTTGAAAAATAAAAAAACAGAACTAAAGAGATGTACGTGATTTGTAGTGAATGGGCTGCAGCATGCAAAACATTGGTATGGTCCTCGTCTTTGTATCCAGCCACAGTGAAGACAAACGAAGGTCAGGGAATAAAGATGACATAACAAAACTTCTATTGTCATGATCGTGCAACAGCAAGCACTGGAAAAACCTGTGCTACCAGGGTCGAGAGGGAGGCAGAAGATCTTTGAAATGGTGCAGTGCAATAAGTCACTTACACCCACAGAGTCATTGTTTTGGAATTTGGCGTCATGTTTACCGAACAGTCTCTGCAGATGTCAGGATCGAATCAAAGTTCAGGTAACATTAGGAGGAAATAAACACATTAATGCAGGTAAAATATGCCGATATTCATCATCTCATGCGATACAATGTGCACATCTGTGGAACTGCACTAAATCGAAATAAATCACCTGTTAGAGGCAAAGAGACCGATGAAGAGATAAAGCGGTGGATGATGGATGATTGTCCTCAAAATACAGGAAGCCGTGGTGAAAAAACGTGTGGGCGTGTGCTTATGTGTGTGTGTGTGTGTGTGTGTGTGTGTGTGTGTGTGTGTGTGTGTGTGTGTGTGTGTGTGTGTGCACCCAGGCCACCCGTCCTGTCTGCAGTTCACAGTGAACATGACGGCTGCGGTGAGGACTTATCGCTGGCAGTGCATCGAGTGCAAGTCCTGCAGTCTGTGTGGCACCTCTGAGAATGACGTAGGAGCTCACTCCATACTACATGTTAACTCTAGACACACGTGGCTGCACACACACACACACGCGCACACACATAAGCACACACACACACACTTACTATACAGTACCCACTGCAGTACATAATAGCAGTCTTTTATAGTTAGAGCACTTCTCCTTAAAGGACTCGGCTGTTTGAGCCGTGATGCAGGAGCTGGTTTAGAGTCACTCACTTGCTCACACACTCCAGTGCATGAAGGTTTGATCCCACCTGGATGAAGGATGATTCCTCACCTCTGCCGCTGCACAAAAGTTTACACCTCTCACTGGGATGAAATGTCAGATATAAACACGGACGTCAGCCTGGATAAATGCTGTTTTTCAGTTGCTAGGCAGATTTTTGCATTCACGCACAGGCTGCAGAGCTGAGAGTTTAGAGAATAAAAGAACTTTTTCTCTGTTTTTACAGCCCGCCAAAATAAAAGTTTACACCTTTTAATTAGATTAACTTTAAAAATCACCATGCACACACATACACGTATGTTTAAGTACACAGAAAATAAAGAATCTGTCCCATCAAAACATCCGTTCATGTGCCTGTTCTCCTCTGTTGCAGGACCAGCTGTTGTTCTGTGATGATTGTGACAGAGGCTACCACATGTACTGTCTGAGCCCCCCCATGTCTGAACCTCCAGAGGGTATGTACCTGTAACAACCAGGCACCACCACCACCACCATCACCATCATCATCATCAGACACTGCACACCTGGGCCTCTCAGAGCTGCTCAGGAGCTTCATTTCAGTTCACAGACAAGTGTGTGGTCAGACTGCGCAGCCCAGAGGAGACTCATCCGAGAGCATTTTAGATGTTTGTGCAGAGTTATGTAACTGTCTGTGCTGTAGGAGGGGAGACAGTCAGAGCGGGGAGAGTGAAAGCTGCAGTCAAAACAGTCAGAAAATCCCTGCGCTGACTTGGAACTGTGGTGTAAAACCACAGGAAGTGAAGCCGCTGTCGTCAGCGCCGCCGTGACGCTTTCATCAGTCTGAGTCTGTGTCTGCGCCGAGAAGGTCCTGATGCTGCGGCGAACACCTCACACACACGGAGCAGCTGCGTCTATTCAAATTAAACTGCCACTACCAACTTACCACATAAGATGGCTGCCTTAGGATGTTTGACGGCGTTGTCATGGAAATGAGTAGTAGAGAGAGATCATCTGTTTCCATGGCAAAAGTGTCACTTGTCTGCACATACAGTAGCAGTGCCACTTGTGTTCAGCACTCGCTAACGGTGTCACGCTCTGCCCACACAGGCAGCACTCCTGAAAACCAGTCCTCAGTTATTTTAGATTTACTCTCCTGAAGAGACGCCGCTGAGCGCTCGCTGCGTTTGTTTATACACGCTGCGCTGCGGCGGACGCTCACAGAGCGCCTTCAGGCGCAGTGCAGCCGGCTCTGCTCACACTTTGAAGCAGAAAGGTTGAGAGTTGCATTTTAACATGCGTCTCAAGTTGATGTTTAATTAATGTCACAAATCCAAAATCCAAACCAACTCGTCGTCAAATCCGCTGCATCCGCAGACACAGGCTCAGCATGTGGTGTTTAAACACGGAGCTTTCATTTACAGTGTTACTCAACGCCCCGTCTGAAATGAAGGATTAGTCCACAAGGCTTTACAATAGCAGTGATTGAACTTCTGATCTGTGATGTGCTCTGCGTGTGTGTGCAGGGAGCTGGAGCTGTCATCTGTGTCTGAGACAACTGAAGGAGAAGGCCTCAGCCTACATCACCCTCACTTAATCTGCGAAGCTGCTCCTCATCCTCTCGGCCCTTCATCCTCTCCCCAGCCACCCCTCCGTCACCCCTCTCTGTGCCTCAGCTGACACCCCCCCCCCCCTTCTCCTCCTCCTCCTGTGATCCACTCGCCGCCACTTCCTCTACAATCCGTCCCAGTGCCCTTTGACACGACTGAGCACACAGCACCCACAGCGTTGCACCCATTCTTGAACGTCTGTCCTGTGGCGAGCCAACCTCCGCCTGTCTGAGTCACTCACAGTCCCTGATGTGCTTGACCCGACACCCCCAAGCCCCCCCCTTTTCCTGCTCTGTCTCAACAGAGGAATTCATCAGCTGGCAATAAGTTTGCTAGCAAGACACACACTCCAGCCTGCCAAGGGCACTTCAGAGGCACACCACTCCACAGGAACCCTCTTAAGGGCCCTCGGAAGAGCCCTAATGATCTTCAGCTGCAACTCAGTCAAGTAGTGAGTGAGAATTAGTAAGATGGATAGGTGTTAGGCCGAGGACAGGGCGTGGAAGACCCTGGGTAACCACGGAGCAGCGTGTTTCAGTGTGAGCCAACTGTGAAATATACACCGAACCAAAACTTCATTTACTCCCTCTGTCCTTCACCGTGGACGGCGGTGCTGAGACGCTGAACTCTACTCCCTCATTGGCCTGCGGGGCCCGCTGCCCCGTGCCGCTTCAGAGGGGGGGTGAATTGTACAGAATTCAGACTGATCTCCTGTCGACACACTGCTGAAAACGCCCCTCGCTGGCAAACGACAAGCATCTGGTCAGGGACTCGGACCATCTTCGACCTCACCGAGTCCTCTCTCCTTGCATGTGGTCTCCACAAATTACTGATGCATTGTGGGTTTTAGTGTTGGGACGTGATCCCGGGATGAGAGCGAGGAGGATTTTTCTCTAATCAGCTGTCTCCGATCAAGCAGTGTATTTAAAAAATGACAATTTAGGCTTAGCATCTCCCACAAATCCTTCAGCTGACCTTTATCCGCCCCTCCCTCCTACGAAACACTGACTGTGAAGCCAATGCGAGACTGAACCGCTCCTGGTGCTTGGTGTGTGTTATCTGTTAAGAATGTAGGATCGATGTGTGGACAATGCAGATCTTTTCTGGCCCGTGCAGAGGCCTAAAAACCTCTTTTTTATGATTCCTTTTTTATTTATTCATTGATTTTTCATTTGCATGTTGTTATCTCAATTGTTTTTTAAGACTTTTGATTGAAATCGAAAAGAAAGCACACTTAATTCGCAATAATGTGTTTGTGATATGAACTATTTTGGCCAAACCGGGTGTGTTTTAAACTCTGCGTGTGCCTGTGTGTCTGTCTGTGTGGGTTTACCCCAGCTCCACGCTGGGTGGCGTCTGCGGGGGGATCTAAAGAAGCACGAAGGTGAAGTGAATGTAAGGAGAGTCGGCACTGTCCTGTTCAGGCATTCTGTCAGAGGAGGGGCAAAGTCATTGGTTTGCAAGTCGCAAGTCTCCGGTCTCTGCACCTCGGAGTCCTCAGTCAGGGCCGACAAGCGTCACAGGTGTAGCTTGACATTCTGGGAAACTGATAGAAGAGTCAGAGGAAGTCACGGTTTTGCAGGAGCCACGTGTCGGCCGGACACACGCTCCACCGCGAAACCATAACCAGCCGCTTTGCTGCGTGAAGGAGGAGCAAGCAGAGGTTCACTGCAGTCCACAGCAAACTAAAACTGTACCTCATTCATATCTGGGCGTCATCCCCTTCTAACTGAAACACACCGACTGTAATGTAGCTGAGGTCATTAGCCAACAAACATGTGTACTTCCTTTATTTAAAGCACGAGCGTCCGTTTGCTCTGCTCTCTCTGATTCAACTCCACAACATGCAGCAGAACAGCTCCTGGATAAATATCACCGCAGCGCACGGACTGTGTCCAGGGTCATTGATTTCATGTTTGCAGAGACGCTAAGCTCTTTGTTACTAGCTTAAAGCAATACGCAACCCAAAATGTCCTCTTAGGATCAAACACTCAACACTTTTCGCCTTGAACAGTGACTTTTAACAGAGACTAAACCACTCCTGGAGCTTAATCCCCCTCCACAGAATCAAACAGAGTTTTCTGGTTAATGTCTTTTTTTTTTATCTCCTATTTATATATTGGGATCCCCATTAGCCGCCGCCTTGGCAACAAGCAGTTTGACACAGCCAGAGGGATTAAATACAGTAAAAGTGAGGTCAGAAGTCATTGGTGTTTCAGTCAAAGGTGAAGTCGCGTCCCAGCTCGGTTTCTCGCCGGGTGAAACAAGTTGTTTTGATCACCTTCATGTTCTGCAGGCGTGAGGCCCGCTGCTCCGTGAGAGTGAGACTCTGCTGAGAGGAGTGTGTTCCTGCTGCCAGTCTGCCCCGCACGGCACAGGACAGAGCAGCAGATCAGCTCCAAGCTGAAACCTTAAGGCCCAGTTAATGTTAAAATGAATCGGACCGGCCAGCGTGCATGTTTGTGCATGTTCCAGTTCAGCTGGACTTCTCAACGCAACTTTAACGGGCACGTTGTCAGACGCGGGGCGCTGATGCAGGAGGATGTTTGTCTGAAGTCTTGGTCAGTGAAGAGACGGCGTCCGTCCACAGATCTGTGAGCTTTAAGCTTAGAGACAATAGCTGTAAATAGGGACTGAATTAAGGGCAACAAATTGCCATTTCATACAGTATTTCATATTGTTGTGTACATATCAAAGTATGAAGCAGGTCGGACTCAGTCAGTTCAGTCGCCTCGTTCTCAATGCTGCATCCCGTCTCTGAAAGGACACGTGTAGGATCAGATGGCCTGTGGGAATGTACCTGTGGCTGTGTTCGCCATCTGATACAGGACGACATTAGGTGCAAATACTGTGCTCCCCCTCGGTTCAATGTAACTCCACTGATGCATGAATGACACCTGGAGTCTGATTTCATATTTTGATATTGTCAGTGTTGCTTTTTTAAAGATCGAGGAGAAATAACCTTTAAGTCACGTTCATTTCCTGTTTGTTTCCTCGCTGGGGCTTGTAATCTATGTCTTTTCACATTTTGCACAGAGCAGCTGCATCTGCTCTCCAAGTGTGTTTATGCCTCTGTGTGTGCATGTGTGTGTGTGTGTGCGTGTAACCACTTATGATTACTGGAAGGTCAGAGAGGAGCAGGGCCGACCTCAGCAGAACCCGCCTGACGGCTGGGCACCGCTGCAGGACGGTAACGTTGAGCACAGATCACAACAGAAGTGTAGCTGAGCGCACACGCCTGTGTCGTCCTGCGGTGGGTTCAGCGTTAATGTCGGCCCACAGACGCGCCGTAGCCAATCAACGTGTTTTTATTAAACGAACCAATGAGAGCTAACATCAGGAGTGTTTGAGTGGAGACCGTGTGAACGTGATGGAGATGTATGGTGATGATGATGTCGACGGTGACTGATCAGCCTTTATGCGTGGAGCTTTCCTGGCACTTAATGGGAGAAGCATGGCGGAGTCAAAGTGATTGTACTATCTGGGGAGGGTGGGGAAGCCATGCTGGGGGTTTGAAGGGTATCAGTGTGACTATCTCATGAAACTTGAGCCTTCCTCTTTGTACAAATGGACAAACCAAGGTGGTGGTGAGGGAGGGGGGGTCAAACAAGTTGACGCCATTACCCCCGTCTCCCTCCACCCTGCCAGGCTGTTGGGGGTGGCTCGGTCCGGGGGTGGAGACTCTGGGCCACACCCGGCCTCCTCCTTTTCCTGTAAATTGTCGTTCTGTGATCTTGCTTGCACTTTTCTTTTTTCCATTTCCCAAAAATAAGAAACTAATTGTAAAAGTGTGTGTGTGAAAGAGTGTGTGTGTGTGTGCGTGTGTGCGTGTGCGTGTGTGTGTGTGTTGCTTTTTATTTTGATTCTTGAACATTTTTTTCAATGTGGTTGTCAGCTGTAATCAACACTGGGTAAAGTTTTTAATTTGTATTTTTTACCTTCAGAGGACGATCAGATCTTCTTGGACATTTTTTAACCCCCTCTCCCTCCCTCCCCCTTCCTCCCCCATCCCCCTCTCTGTCTGGTACCTGGGAACGTTTTAAACGTGGGACTGTGGTTGCGTTGTTGTCATCACTGCTGTCAGTCATTCTCTGTGAATTCATCCGACTTTTTCTCAATCTGCCCGGTTTTTTCTTCCCTCGGCTCATTTTTTTTTCCATTAAAATATGAGATTGAAATCAATGACCTCTACCTTTGTGTGTTGATATTGTGTGTGTGTGTGTGCGCGGTGTGCGGGGTTCTGGTCTTCTGCAGTGGAAATCACTGAATACTTCTGTGTGTTTTTGGACAGTTGCTGTCGGCCTGTCTGCTCGTCTGCTCCTCTGTATTGTTGCCAACCAGCAGCCTACCAGCCGTTAAAGCATGTTTTCTCTCAGGTGGTGGTGGTGGTGGTGCTGTTATGGTGGGGGCTCTCTAGCCCACACAGCCCTCACATGCAGTTTTACTTGTGGCCAGAGCTGAGGCCAACACCAACCTGCCCCTCCATCCTTTCGCTTGGGCAGATAACGGATCCAACAAAGCGCTGCTCAAAGTCAGCTTTCAAACCTGAATAACTAATTATCAATTCCACCCACGCACTTTGTGGTTGAACCTTTTTTTTTTTTCCTTTTTTCTGCACAGCTCTCCAAAATACTCCAACCTTTTCATGTGTTTGCAAAAGAACCACGCCACATGCAAACCGACAAAAGATTAAGGGACAGCATTGTTTTGCTGTGGCTGAGGGTCTGGGAACGGGGGGACAAAGCCCTCTGCTGTCTGCGAATATTTCCCCAACAACATGCGCTGCAGAAGAGAACACTGTTATTCAGGGCAGGTACAGCTTTGCTATTTGTGATGTATTCCTGAGATGAGATTCATCATTGCCGCTGTGTTGGCCAGACTCCACGAGCAGCAGCAGCAGGGCGGCCGTTGATCAACAATTCCATTTTTTTTCCTCGCTACCTGCTTCCTTCCAGAAGCAAGAAACCGAAAACCAGTGCAGTGGCACGTCAAGGTCCTCAAATATAGGTATTTTTAACAATATGCTCCGAAAAAACTCCTCCATCCATCCTTTGGCTCAGCTCCAACCTTATCCAAAATCCTGCACTGCATCTCCCCAACCCCGCCATCCTGTGTATTAAGAGAAACCCACACACAAACGCCTCACTGCCACACACACACACTCAGACATGTAAAGAGATGCACACACACACACATAGTGTACAGTATGCATAGATGCACGCACACACAGCCTAGGAGCCCCATCTTCCATATGAGCTTCACATTCTGACCCCAGTCTCCTTCATATCTCTGAGGATGTTTATGCAGTGTGTGTGTGTGTGTGTGTGTGTGTGTGTGTGGGAGTGTGTGTTTTCCACGAATACCCACAGAATATGAGTATGTATATTTATTTAGGCCCAGAGTAAGTACTAGTGTGTTTATATGTGTGTATCTGTGTGCATGTGCGAGGATGTGTATACTGTATGTCAATGTGGGAATACTGTACTATGTGAATGTAGTGTGTGTGTGTGTGTGTGTATGTGTGCGTGCGTGTGTCTGTGTGTTCATGTGTGTATGATTTCAGGCCAATTACCATCTCCCAGACAGACTGAGACTGCTCTAGGCCCTGCCAGCCAATCAGAGAGGGGGCTGCGCACTGCCGGGCCGGAGGTGGTTGCTATGGTAACCAGGAGGCCTGTTTGCATGGTGGCTGATGGAAGAGTGATGGATTACAGTAATGGGATGGAGGGAGGGAAGAAGGGAGGAAGCTAGGGAAGGAGGATGGAAGAAAGATGGAAGGAGGTGGAGGAGGAGGTGAGGATGGGAGGAAGAGAAATAAAGAGAAGGAGAGCAAATCAGAGGAGGAAGGAAGGGACGGACAGGGGGAGGTGAGGGGGAGGCGGGAGGGAGGGAGACTCATACATAAAGATATTGGAAATGTATGAATGCATCTGAAATGAAGCGACTTAAAAAGAAAAAAGAATGAGAGAAAATGATAAAGGGAGAGTGGGGGAGGAGTGCAGGGGGAGAAGATATTGGGAAATGGGGTTTGGGAGGAGATGGGGGTGGGGTGGGGTGGGGTGGGGGTGCTCTGTAGTGTGTGTGATTGAATTCCTCTCTTTCCCTCTTCTGTCTGTGCTGAGATGTGTGTGTGGCCATCTGTCCTTGGAGCAGACTGAGAGGTAAGTGTGTGCAAAGATGCAGTCTCACCTTTTTGCCTCCTCAGCAGCACTGCAGTCAGAGAGCGGCTCCGCTGCTTCACCCGCGCTGAAACCAGGAGGGCCCGCACCGAGTAGTCACGGAATAACAACAGCAACAGCAACAACAACAACAACAACAACAACAATAATAATAATAATAATAAAAAACATGAATCTACCTTTAAACTTGTAATTAACTTGTTTTCTGAGCCCACTTAAAACTGAATATTTAGAAAAAAAAGCTAGTAATATATTTATTTTCACACCTAATAAAGCAATAATTCATTTTAAATATACTAGGTGAATAAATATATTTTCTTATTATTTGACTAAAAGTCTTCCGCAGCAGTGAGCTGTGAGTTGCTGTTGCTGTTTAGTCCTCGCAGACTGAGTGTACGCAGGATCTGGGAGGTGGTGCTGATCATAACGTGACGCTGTATTTCACCGTGTTTCACTGAGAGCAGGGAGCAGGAGGATCGAGTCGATACAACTGCGTCTCTGAGATTTTAAAGAGGCGTCGGGGTCAATGCCTGCGTCCACACACAGTGACAAATTAAAAGGCTGACTGCTTAACATAATCAGCCAATAACAATAATCCACACTGGATCTATGTAACCACGGAGCCCAAAGGCGATTAACAATCAAACTGGTTAATTAACAGTCTAACTAGGTAATCAATCGAGTGACCGGGATCAATATAAATCAAAGTGTGTGTGTTCCTGGACACAGAGGTTTGTGTTTCCTGCTCTGGAGTTCCTCCCTCTGTGTCTGTCAGGCGGTTTCCTGTTGAATGAGCTCCCTCTCACTGACAGACAGTGACTGAGGATGCTTTTGAGTCAAGGATTAGACTAAATCTGTGTCTGGGGAACCCAGCTCCCTCTGATCTCTTTAAGCGACAAAGCTCTATTCAAGTCAATTAAAGATGCAGTCCACTCAAATTAACTTGTGGGCCGAATCAAAAACATTAAAGACGTTGCTAAAATCCATCAGAGTGGCGGTTCAATACGCTCTCCTGTCATTCAGAGTGTCACCGTTAATGATTATCTGCCACCACGCTCACTTTGAAGGTGCCTCGTGGCTTTGAAGTCGTCCATCGAGACAAAACTGTAATTTGCTTGTTTTGAGTGTTGATAACACAGAGTATCAATGATTGGATCATCAGTTTGCAGAGTGACTATTTTCCAGGTAGATGAACTCCTGAACAATCTGCAGCGTAACAGTGTTCAAAAGAAGAGACTGACTTCAAAGGTGAACTTGAAATCATAATTCAACAGTGCAGCCTAGAGGCAGAGCTGCGCAACAGCACCCGCCTCTCGGCCGGTGCAACTAAGGAGAGAGAGTGATGTTACCTGTGCAGCATCTGCGGTCAGTCAGGTGCACGCACACACACATACACACACACACACGCACACAGAGCAGGAGCTCGTGTTAAATCTAAATGACCAGAGGCAGAACACGGTGTTGGTGATGCAGGGACTGAACACACACTGTTTCTGTGATTTTCAGACGTGGTTAATTTGTTTGATTGCTGCATTTTGAATTTGCATTCAGTCAACAACAGCTAATAAAGTGGTTTGGATCAAAGCTCCGGGCTCTGCCCTGTCTTTGATCATTAACTGAGTCTTTAGTTTGGCGCTCTGGATGTTCCCACTGTTTACATCATGAATTAGACAGACAGCCAAACGGTATGGATCATTAAGCACCATGTTCATTTATTTCCTTTGATATTAAAGCAATTAGCAAGAGCAAACACAGTTACAGCGGCGTGCACTGTCTTGCGGTCATGCGCCGTGAGATTTAAACTGATTGGTTAATGTGAAAAATGAGCGTCAGCAGAGAGAGAAATGGGAAAATACGAGGCTGATTAAATAAAGCCTCGCTCTCTTTATCTGAATGTGCTCTGTGTTTTCTCTGGCGTCCGCCGGCCTCACTCGCTTTATACCCGTTCAGTCTTATTCAACCTGCAGTTGCAGCCCAGCCTCATTTCACAGGTTTTAAGGACTGACTGACAGTCACTTGGTGAATTATGTTAGAAATCACCGAAGGCTGCAGGGAAACACGCTGTCACAGTGCAGCATCTGTGAACTGGCTCCAGTTTAAAGCTGCTCCTGACTTTAGAGTCCAGAGCGAGCGCATTTACAGACACTCATTTGTTGAATTAACGTTTACTCCATTATGATTTGGTGTTGGTGTTTCTTCATATGTGCTGCACATGATGCCAGCCTGCCATCGATCTAAATCAGATGTTTGTTGCTGGAGCTGTGCAAACGTAAAGACTGATATTCATAAATAGGCAAACACAGGAGTAACGCTGCGTGTAACGTGCTACATCCAGAATAAAACACATCCAGACATGAATCTTCACAAACAGTCCCAGTCCTGAGAACAGACATGTAAGTTGTAACGATGAATGTGTCAGCTCGCACACAATCTAACAACACGACACGTGGTTTCGTGTGACACATAAGGCAACACTTTTCTGTTCACAAGTCAGTCTGCAGAAAGAAACACACCCAGAGAAGCCGCAGCTGATTCAGACCCACACCTCAGCTGAGAAATACTCAATTACAAGCTAAAGTGCAGCGATCAAAGGCTCAAAGTTTGTAACTATGAACAGGGAAAGGGTTCAAATTAAAGTGTTCAGGTAGGAAAAGTGGCCTCTGTGACTGTTTCAATATCATCAGGTCATTGTTGCTCACGCATTAAGGCGCAAACTCCTGCACAAACAGAACGACAACTAAAAACTGTTTCGACAACTAAAAACTGTTTCCTTGAGGATTATTCAGCTGATTATTTGTTTAACTAATCGCTCGTTTGGTTTGTAAAAAAAATCAGAAAATAATGAGAATCGTCATCACAGAGACACAGAGTCAGAGTGAAAGTGTGTTATCCCGCTAAACCTCAGCATCATGAGGATGAATGTAAGGAAACGCTCACATGTGAGAAGCTGCAGCCCTGAATCGTTTTACAGCTGTTTCAGCGTGCATGAATCTGAACGTGTGTACTGTTAAATGTGCTGCTGGATAGTGATCAGTAACCAAGCATCCTATCTAATAAGCACTTAATGTGTTTACATGCAAAAACATTACATCAGTAAATGTGGTGCAGCCAGAAGCACAGCGTCTCCCAGTGAGAGGCAGCAGAGTGGCTGAAGGTGACAGAATATTCAGATTGTGATATTGTTTGTTTTATACTTGATGTTGATGCACATCTCTGCATTCACTTGGAGCAAATATTGTATTTTGTGAACCCGAATCAAACAGGTCATGTGTTGGTCACATGATCGACGGGCTGTGTATGACACTCGGATGGAGGCACAGAAAGCATGTTGAGCGTCAGATCAAACCTCCAGGCTGCTGCCGTCTCCGTGCGAGGATGCAGACCTCTGCAGGAGTTCTGCTCTGCAGCCAAACCAGCTGACCCCTGTGCACACACACACACACACACATTGGGTTAAAGCTGTTTTGTGCTCAGCAAGTGTGTGAGTGCACATGTGAGGTTCACACACAGCCCGTGCTGTGACTGTGGGAAAAACAGCACATGTACAGATACGTTGGTGTTGGCCAACCATGAGCTGGCTCTGCAGATTAGAGATCATTATCTGCCAAATACACATGTTGTCAGTATTCCAGGAGCTGAATCTGATATCAGTCACAGGAACGGACATCAAAGTTTATTCAGTGACGGGTTAAATTCACTGAAGCTCAGTGTAAATGTCTCTGCTCGGCAACTCTGTAACTCCCCGTCTGACTTACAGTCAATGTGTGAGATGATCTTGTTTCCAAGGAATTAGACTGAAGCTAAAAATAGACAGAGACATAATGGAAATGTGTTTGATTTCATACAGTATTAGGCAAGAAGCGACTTACACAGCGGCCTTTATATCCAGGGTGGAGATAGTGCACACACCAACACAACAGAGTACAGAGACTCTGTACAGCTGAAGTTCTACAGTTAAAGTATTAAAAGTTAAAATATTCATTACATTAGAGCCTGACTAATATCAGATCATTGAACCTGATGTCAGAGGTGATAAACTGATGAGCTGATCAGTGTGTGTCCTGATGAGTGTGTGTGCTGATCAGTGTGTGTGTGAGTGAAACAGAGCTTCTCTCTGTGACTGAGCAGCGACTCAGCAGCGATGTGACTCTGCAAAGGTCAGAAGCTGCTTTCTGAAACACATCACTGTATTAAAGCAGAGACTCAGCTTCAATGCTCTGCAGAGACTCTGGAGTCACAGCAACACATCGCCACACACTGTCTGTGACTCACACAGCAGGAACACATACTGATATGTCTGTGATGACCCATCAGTTGGATTTCTTTATATACTGCTGCAGCGTGTGTGAAGATTATTGATTTAGTCACATCCTAACATATGCTAATACTACATAGTTTTTTTTATCACTATTAATCTCAATCTGGAACATAGCTAAAAGTAAATAAAACAATAAAAACAAAACAGGGCAGCAGACGAAATGAGAAAGTGTCTGAATATCGTGCCTATCACATGACATTAAATGTTGTCATGTGAAATGTGTTCGTCAGACGCAGGGCAGTCTCTGATCTCATGTTATGACCTTCACACTGCTAATTTTGTCATTTTCTGTATCACAGATCCATTTTTACACGCACACACACACACATACACACACACACACACACACAGACACACACACACAGACATGACGCGTTAACAGGAGTTCAGATCAAAGGACAAACGGGGTGAAAGGTGACCAGACGTCACATATAAAAGCCAGTTTCTGCTCAGAGCAGGTGCAGCAGCAGGTGAGTGGGAACACACACACACACAAACACAGCAGGTTCACACGTGTGCAGGTCTGGTACAGTAGACCCACACTCACTGGTTGTATTTAAAACAATAAAACGTGCTTTCTTGTACTTCCTGTTTATCCCACAGAACAGTCCAGGATGCAGACGCTGGGATCTTTGTGCGTTCTTCTCTCGCTCCTCTTCTCTGCTCATGCAGATGTTGTGGAACGTTTTGAGGTTAGTGTCCTTGTTCTGGATCATCTCATTAAATCTGAGTGTGAGTGTCGTGTCAGTGCCTCACCTGGTGTCATTTTGATCCAGGACGTGCCAGAATGTATGAAGTACTTCTATAAAGAGAAGGTGCCTGAGTGGGCGGCTACTACACCCGGAGCTGCCCGGCTGTGTCAGCGCTTCGTCAACAGGTGGAGAGAGGGTGGAAAGTGGTTCAGTGTGGCTTGATTCTGTGCTTCATGTACCTTTTCTGCTGAGATCTCCACAAATACTGTTTTTCAGGACTAAACGTTTCAAGGCCTCAGTCTTTTATCACAACACTCCTGAATCAACACACCTTATCTGTGCACCACCAGGTACCACTTTGCCACCCTGTATGACACCAAGCATCGTATCGCCATCTACTCTGCCTATCAGTTCCAGCCCAGCAACGGAGGCGGCAGAGAGAAGCGGTGGTTTGTGGAGCCTCAGGTTGGTGCCATGTTTGCGTACACTGTCCGTGTGCATCTGCAGCACTGACGACATCCAAATCATCAGAACATGTGGCATTAATACTTATAACTGGGAAGTTTGGGCTGTAAAGAATAATAGATTTCAGTATATGACATCATATGAGCAGGGGCACCTGCTTTTGACCACTCTGTCTGTTGAGCCTGAGAGTGTCTGATGTGCCTCGTAGCTGGTAAACATGTCCTGGCAAGCAGAGATGAAGGATGGCTACTGGCTGGGGAAAGACCACCCTGGGGTCTACCAGGGAGAGAGGCAGGCTCTGAATGAGGACTACACACACTCTGGCTTCGACCGTGGTCACCTCAACCCCAACGGACACCACGCAGGTAAAACAGGCTGAACACAGGTGGACTGTGGGAGCGAGGTCAGCAGGTGGCAGCAGTCACCAGCTGAAGGCGGTGATGTCCAGTGTTATTTGAAATTACTGTTCGTACATGCATCTTCCACAAAATGAGGGATTCTCTTACTTCACCCGGTGACGTTCACACATGTTCATGAACTGACGTAGAGAGAAAATGATTGATAAGCACACAGCACGTCCAGATATCTGCCGCCTAACAACACACGTGGTTCAACACAGCCTGATGGATCCAGAATTAACCTTCCCTTCCCTTCCCTTAAACTTTGCATCACTCTGTTGGATTGCTTTATGGGTCCGGGTTGCTATGGTTACATCACCTGGGTGTCTGTGGCATCTGTTGCCATGGCAACCTTAGGGCAGCTGTGGGAGGCTTCAACGACAGAGAAATATCTGAAATCTCAACTGAGTTTTGAATCACCAGTGTGGAGCAGCTGATGCTCAAGAGGCCCTGTGCAGACACAAACTCTGCTTTATATGTAAGTTTATACATTTTACACAGACAAAAGGGAATTACATATAGTCTTTTAACATATTTTTTTAATATACTTTTGATCACAAAGTGAATGTTTTTGCCACAGAGCTGACCCTAACTGATCTGTATTCACTCATTTTTGCCTTATGTCATTATCTTTATCACAGGGAAACTAAATTTAACCCGTGTGTGCCTCTCTGCCACAGCTGAATCAGCTGCTGCGGCCTCTCTCACCTCTGTTAATGTGTCTCCTGCTAATGTCTCAGCAACTCTGAAGAATCCTTTTTAGTGATATTGGAAAACCCTGAAAATGATCCAGCTACAATCAGGTAACATCTGTAACCGACTGTAGCCATGCATTGCTCTCTGTTTCAGTCCCGAGCCGTAATGCCACCTTCACCCTGACAAACGTGGTTCCTCAGAACCCCAAACTGAACCAGAACGCCTGGAGTATCCACGAGTCCCAGCTCACAGACCTTTTCAGCAAAAAGTGCTCGAAGGCCTTCGTGCTGGTTGGCGCCGTTCCCTCTGCAGACAACTGGATTGTCAAGAACAATGTGAAGCGTGTCAACGTCCCAGACTACTTGTGGAACGCCTACTGCTGCGTGGACAACAACGACAGGCCCATTCAGAGCGGAGCTGCTACAGCCAGGAACACGGAGGACAACTGGGTGGAGAGGCTCTCTCTGGACGAACTGGGAGAGTTCCTGCAGCAGTTCTCCGATCAGCCTGTGGGGGAGCTGTTTCACAACAACTGCAGACCGTAAAGGACGACAGAGGGACGATGCAAAGTCAATTTTAGGTGTCATTGCCCTTTAATCTTACACTGAATTTGTAAAACCGCAACAAGCTCTTTTCCATATTGATTTAAATGTTCTAATAAAGTAAAAACAAATATAGTTTTAACACTGTTGTCAACATGGTGCATGTGACTGTGTAACAGCTGTAGACTGAAACATCCCTTATTATCTGCCTCAATCGACCACAGACGGATGAATAAAACAACAGGAGAACAAAACAGAGGGGAAAATGTTTCTTTGTGTCCGATGTGTGTTTCAACACGGCCTGAATCACAGACTGTCATTTATTGTAATATAGAGAATAAAAGAACAAATGAATGAGATTCATTTCCTCTAGTCCCGGCGAGTTGATGAACCGCTCTGTCAGCGTTACAGTGTAAAACACAATGCAACTGACAACATATGTTTCTTGACTAATACTCAAGCAAACAGCAACAATCAGCAAAAATGACTCAAATGCTAAAAGGTAGAGAGACTGAAAGACGAATGGAGACAGAGAAGAGTCACTCATGTCTCTTCTCCTCTCCTTACAGAAGAAAACTCTATTTTATTCTTTTTTTTCCCCATTGTTCTGAGAATATTCTGAAAAATATTCAGCTGAATGATTTCATCTGTGTAGATAAGATTATTTGTGTTTTTTCAGACAAGATGCTCATTAAGATTATTTTATATAATGAAATTACCTTCTATACTCACAGTTACATTATTTGCAAGCACTTTTACAAAAACAGCAACATGCCCAGCTATACTAATGTATAGTTTAGTATAGTAGTATAATAGTATTACTGATTATGGAATAACAGCCATCCATGAGGTTCAGTCGTACTGGACCATGGGGTGGTCCGTCCAGGGAGGCAGGCTGGACAGTTTCTCTTCAGTGGCTGTTTGGATGGGCCAGCCCCAGGCCTTAAAGAAGCCGGCCAGGTTCATCCCCACAGTCTGGGAGAAAGTCTCAGCATACAGGTTCATCTTTCCTGGGTTGTCATTGGGGAAGTTGCTCATCTTGTGGTAGGCAGCAAACACCTTCTTAAAGGCGTCCCAGCCAAACTTTTCCTGGAGCTGCATGGAGGGAGGCAGACGTGGAACATGGAGGGAGTAAATATCTGCTGTCCTTTGACTGAAGAAAAGTCAGCAGTTACGTCAAACAGGCACCTTGGCCATTTTGAAAGCTGTGGGGGCAGTCAACCCCCAACGCTGTCATTGGGAAACCTATGACAGACTGTGCTGTGACTGCCAGAGAAATGTAAGCAACTCTCTCACCTGCAGGTACGTCTCCAGGGCCACCCACACCTTCCAGTCGTCGAGTTTCCTGCCCCCCTGAACATACTGCTTTATAGACCTCCTCCTGTTTTCTGGAGTTATGTCTGGATGAGCCTGCATCAAAGACATTACACTCATCATATTATAATGTCTACCATGCTGAATTAATCAGTGATCAGTGCGATCAAAGCAAAGATAGTCTACGTGATCTGTTGTCCAAAATAAAACTTCATGTACTCCACCTGTGCCCTGTTGATCCCCAGCACCTCCTCGTGCACATACACTGACCACAGGTTGCATGTGGCCTCTGTGGTGTGTGGTCTGAACTCCCAGCAGCTTCTCTGCTGGTTGTGTCCCATTTCATGAATTTCTCCCCACAAGCCTTTGGTCCTGGCTTGACGTAGACTAACCAGCTCAGCTGCTATAGATGAATGCATCATGATAGGGTAGCCCGAATGCATCCAACCTGGATGAAGAGATATAATGGAATGAGCGGCATTATTACATTTCCGTAGCTTTAGCAGTGCATTTACCAAACAGGGTCTCTGCAGAGTCTGGTTCTGGTCTAAATCACAAGACGCATTATTACACGCAGCTAGTTCTGTGTAGAGCTGCACAGGTCAAATTGCACTTTGCATTGATCAAAAAACATCGATCAAAATTTCACACTCGTGCAGCGTAGACAGCATGTGTATAGTGACAGCAAGCACTCACCATGAGAGATCTGCACATCTGCTACAATGCGCTCTTTACGGGCAAACCTGTGTGGTTTAGCAGCCAGGTCTGCCACACCTTTCATGATGTCATTCCAAAGCGCCGCCACCTCATCAGGGCGCTCCACGCCCCGGACAACATCTGATGGTACAGTGAGGATGATGTTGTCAAACTCCAACTCTGCCCATGGTGAAGGAGCTGTGCGGAGCAGTGACCATTCAGCAGCTGTGGTCACACCTGAAGACAACAGAGGAACGTGTGATAGAGCAGAAAATTAAGTCCTAACACTGTAATCCGGCCATGGCTTCATGCAGATGTGCACTAGTGTCACTACAGAGTCCTGAGCGGAGCATGAGCAGACAGTGGCACGCACTCACCGCACTTGTAATAAGGGGCGAGCATAGCTATCTGCACTGTGATCTCCATCCCAGGCACCTGAGTGTTGGGTGGGGCCACCAGGTAGATGAGTCCCCCCCACAGGTTGCACACCTCGGTCTTCTCAGAGGTAACAGGAAAATGCTCAGTGACGCACGGTGCTCTCTTCAGCTCCTCAGTGTCCAGGTAGTCTGTTTGACAGCCTATCTGGATCTGAGCAGGATGGAGAACATGTGTCACAACCTGTTTGAAGGGTCCTCTTCACTGTAGTTTGACTTTGCACAGTCAGTGGACCCAAAGCAAGCAAAATGCATAAATAAACAGAGGCACGAGGACAGAGTGTGAGATAAGAAAAGTAGAAACAGCTACATTCACAGATGCTGCTTGAGAGGAGATGTTTCAGTTTCACAACCGGAGGTGACCTCCTCATGTTCAAAGTTTTCTTCATAAAATACACATTTTTAATCTCGTACTGACAATAAAGTACAGCAACAACTTCCCTTATTAAGCTTAAACTCTGAATACAATGACTGTGCAGTGTGACAGAGCTGATCACAATGTTGATATCTTAATTAAATGCTAAGTCTGACACAGATTACTCAAGTCAAAGCCTGTTCAGATGCAGAACACTGACTGAAACACGATGACTTCAGTAGCTATCATTGTTATGTTTATGATTTTGTATTCTGTACCGCCCATCTCTTGTAGACGATCTTTGCTGGTACGATGATCTCCGTCCTCATGCCAGGAGAAAGGTACAGACCTGTGCTGATCCACTCATTGCCTCCTGACACACCGACAGAGCAGCAGACGTTACCACGACGTTAACAAATGGACAAACTGTAGAGGCACGCTACAGTATCTCACAGTGACTTTACATAATGGTTCACTGCAGTGTGATCTGACCTGCTGTGTTGACATCAATCTTGATCTTTCGGTTATAGACAAAAGGCATCATGGCATTATGCCTGATGAGGTAAGGCAGGAGGGCTTCACGATCTGGGGACACAGTGTACAACGCTGTTCCCAAACTGAGGAGAAGGTGGTCTTCAGGACTCTTCACCGGTGTCTCCTTACCCACCTTAAAGTAAAGCCAACATGAGTAATGATCATAAAACAGATCTCTGTGTCTCTATCGACTATGCAGTAATCTACCGTGTGTTCAGTATCAGCTTCCTCTAAAGGGTATCAAATATAGTGGTGATCAGATGAATTAGGGACAGAGGGACGTGTCAGGATCAAGGCCATGCAGGGTGTAAGGTGGAGGAGCTGATGATTCAGGTGTTGACTTGAACATTTGGCACCAGTGTGACCTGGGAGGCTGAGTGCACCCTCGTTTGGTTTGTTGATCTGACAATGAAGCTGCTCAACACCCTCACCATGACCCGTCTGAAACGATGGCGACAACGTCATGGATAAAGTTATAACATTACAGTCAGTCAGTGCCCACCTGTGGCATTTTGGAGTGCTTCAGTATGTCGGTGAGGGTGGACAGCACCAGTGTGTAGGAGTAGTTGTCGTATGCCTTCATCTGCAGGAAGCTGGCACACTCCCTGCCCAGTCTTTTAAGGTTTTTCTTTGTGGTAAGTTTTTCGCCCTGGATGACATGACCAGCAAAGTGGCGCAGCAGAGAGCGGAAGTGCGGGATGTCTGTCATTGCCTGGCTGGGTACAGGAGCCTTGTAGGAGCCCCGTTGGACTGTTGACTTCAACAAGCTCAAACCCATTTTGTTCAGGATTTGATTCCCTGAAACAAAACAAATCCAGACTTAATCGAAGAGTTCTGTACACTTTGTGGTTAGAGTCTCACCACCCAGATCTGATGAACCTGAGCCCCGATCCGATCTGAACCCAATTCACTGAGAGTGAGGGAAAACACCAACTCAGCATCAACCACTCTCAGTTAAGTACCTGACTTGAAATATGATAACAGAGTTGCAATAATTAACTTTTCTAGCCAAATAGATGGTAGACAGAACACAGCAATGATCATTTTCTAACCATTTAAAGTAAATTAAACCTTAAAAGTTTTTATACATTGTTGATTTAGACAGATGCAAATGTGTTATTTTCTATGGCAGTCATTTGGTTATATTTACATGCTTGTGCCTGATAAGAGTGCCCAGCATATCTCATCCCATTTTATCTTGCTGGCACACTGGCTAGTGGGTTCAGAGGTTGTGATTGCCAGAAAATTTTGCGGGATGTTATCGTACCTGAGAAATCAGTCATTGAGTTTTGTTGGAGGTGTGTCTGTGCCCAGTGCCAGGCATGTCCACCAATCAGCAGGCCCCCTCCCTTCGCCACAAAGTCCTGGATCTCCTCTATATGATCATCACTGTACGCTGTACACACAAACACACTCAGGTCGTCCCTGAAGTGTGTCTTCTCACAACTTATCCCAGACTTCCTGAGGGGGTAGAGGCTCGGCACTACACCAACCACGCCCCCCCGGCCTTGGTCCAACCAGTCGATGGCACTGTCCCAAAATGAATCCCAGCTCTATATGAAACAAGTTACAAATCATTTAACGGGTTGCAGATAAAATACTACATGTGGCCTGAAGATCTGACAAAATATATGGTGTGACACACTGAACGTTAACCAAACAATACACAAACCACCTGCGCAAATGGTCACAAAGACCAATTTATGTCTTTAAATAATTTATAAGACAATTCATTCATTTAGACCGCACCTTGCTTTTCAGGAGATATTCGTGTGTCACCACAATGACCCGCCCCTGCCCGTAGTAGGCTCCTGCCAGGAAAACCTTTCCATCCACAGTGGTACCAATAGGGAAGGCTAGCGGGCCGTGCACCAGAACCTCAGAAGCTACTAGATCACCGCCCAGGTCAAACTCCGAAATGTTCTTGAGCAACAACTCCAGGTCATCCTGCCATCCAAAGTTCTTTCCAACACTGTGTTAGCAGGAAGAGAGGGGAGAGGTGAGAAGACATCCGTCATCAGGCTCAGCATTTGTGCTTTTAAATTAGACTATTTATTTATTTATTCTTGGTTTTGTACTATTTTTGAATGCACGTCAATGTAAGAACCTATTAAAGTTGTGTGTGTGATGGATAAATGCTGTGAATTAACACGGTACAACCTGCTTTTTGTGTATTGATGACGGTTGCAGGTCACACATCTGGAGCAGTTTCTAGATTAAACAAAAATCCACTAGTTGCAAATGAAACATATCCACTTACTCTAAAGTCATCCAGGAGGACGGGATCTGGGGGTAGACAGGCAGGATTTCGACCATCCCATAATGGTCAGAGAAGTAAATCCCTGCCACCCCGGACACTTTGTTGCCTTCAAACTGAAGCAGCGTGTTCTCCTTGGGGTGATGTGCAGCCCAGTTCCACGCCTGCCCCCCTATCAGCACTCCTCCTCCAGCTTTCAGAAACGCCACCAGCTCCTTGTGGTCTGCCCCCACGCTGTAGGCATCGGTCACATACACACCGACCCCCAGACTGTTACTGAAGCCCCCGACGACTTGAGCATGGAGGCTGGATTTGCTGAGGTTATCAGCGACTGCCGCAACGTTCCTGTGGACCCCCACAGACATGTTGTCAGATCCATCTCCTCTCAGCCAGGTCAGAGCGTTCTCTACCAGAGCAGGAAAGGCTGTCAGGTAGCCCTCGTGACCCAGGACAACAATCCTTCCACAGCCGTACAGAGACGCAGCCATCAGGACCTGGCCTTGGCTGTTCATCACTAAAGGAAAGGCATGGTCTCCAATCAGGACCAGGTCACAGGGGACACAGGGGCCACGGAGATCCAGCTCAGTCAAGCCTCTCATCAGAGCCCTGTAGGCCCCTTCATGGGGGTTTTGTGTAGGCTGGTTGGACATGGTGAGAGGGATCAGTGCTCTGAAGGTTGAGAGATGTGTGCAGTCGGGCGCTGATGCTAGTGAATGAGATGATGATGAGTAAGATGAGTCAAGTGGTCGTCCTGTGGGGAAAACAGTGGGAGAATAATGTGAGAGGTTAACGTGTTGCATTTAAACAACAATCAAATTACAGCAACAGTGTGGACCAGCTGCTCTCCACCTGCTCCACCCAGATACAAACATGTCAGCAGGTTTACTGTCACAGCTTCCTGAAAGCACAAGCTGCTGTTGCTGCACGTTTCTTTCAGACTTTCTGTTAATATGATTTATGCACATGTGTGTTATTAACTTATTGGTTATACTTATTGGTTTGTTTATTTAACTTATTAACTTATGGCTGCTTTTTGCAGAGGTCTCAGAGAATCTGTTTGCATTCTGTGTATTTTACTCTGCTCTGAGGTGTTTAATGTGGTGGCTCTGTGTGTCTGTGCATGGCTGTAGGAAACATGATCATAAGATCAGTCATAATGATGAGCAGAGGAGTGGCTCCATGGTGTCTGTTTAAATCACTTTGTAGGAGTATGATCTGCTGACATGACAGAAACAATAGGTCAAATGACACATACTTGTGTTTCTGTTAGTGGCTGTCTGTACACTGTAGAGCTGAAATCTGTTTAGTGTTGGACTGCTGCTCTGGAACAGATTCATATACTTTATAACTGTACACCTGGTGTCAATTAACATATTGTAACATCATAAATAATGAATCAACCTTCTTCACTGATCCTCACAATATACACCAGCCCAGAGCATAAATATCATTCATTACTCAACATTCAACATGTCTAATTAGTGTGATAATAGAGAGAGAGAGAGAGAAGACAAACGGGTTCAAACTGGTCAGTACAGTGAGCTTGTCTCATCTCACTCTCATGTTTTTATCTTTGGCTCTTGTCTGTCCCTCTCTCTGTCTGTCTCTCTGTCTGTCTGACTGTCTCATTCTCTTTCTGGGTGGAGTAGCTACTAAGTGTCTCACTCTCTCACTACCTGCGCCACGTCAGAAACTCCTTTAACTTAAATGTCTATGAACGTGTGTTGTCTGTGTTATAATGAAAGACCGAATAAGTGAACTGAGCTACTTTACCATGCAGACTTTTCCTTCAGAGGAGTGTAAAGCGTCATATGAAAACCCGGAAAAAGGAAATTCCCCGGCGGAACCTTCAAGAGGAACATGTTTCCAGACGGACGGGTACTTCTGACGGACTGACGGAGTTCCCTGCAAAACAAAGACTCTTACACTTAACTTCCACAGCGAGCGGAGACCCAGATAAGTTGTGTTGAAGGTGTTGATGGGGCATCCCTCAGAAACACGCAGCTCCCGCCGACAAGTGACGCTTTAACGTCAGCGTTTGGGTCCAAAGTGTGACGAGACGAGTCCTCAAATCAGCAACACAGCAGCAGTCAGTCAGAGAAGCAGTCAGTGAACCAGTCCGTGCTGCATGCTGTCAGTGAACCAGTCAGTCAGAGAACCAGTCAGTCTCAGCCACATGTCCTGCTCTCTGATTAGCGCCTCCGGGGTCCGGGTCTCTCTGGAGAATGGCCGAGCCGTGATTCTGGGCCGAGGTCCGGACACCGGGGTCGCCGACAAGAAGTGCTCCAGGCACCAGGGTGAGGACGGGCTCCACACCGATGCTGCGTCGGTGCCAATTCACCACGAGACCCGTGTAGTTATTTGGCTCGTGCTCTGACATCTCACGCACACTCACACCAGTCACGTTTAGGATCAGTGCACACTCGTCACTTTAACACCTGTGGAGGCAGTGGTGTGTATTTATTGTAGTTATTGATTATCTGCGTTAGTCCGCTGGTCCACAAAGCACCAGACAGCTGTGAGAGCTGGACGCTGACACGCTGACATTTACACAGCACCAATCAGACTCGGGGCAATCCAGAGTGTATGTACACTGCTTCCTTGTGCACGAGCGCCCAGGAAGTGACCAAAGTATAACCACCAACGCTGCTGTGTTTCAGCTATAGATGAACATACATGTAGAAACGTGTGTGTGCTCCTTTAGTGAAAATGATGTTTGTGTTTCTTTCAGTGAAGGTGGTGGCTTGCTATGCAGACCAGGATGTGGTTGTTACTCAGGTATGAAGACAAACACTCCGCCCAGCCCTGCCCAGCTCAGTAGGCCCGGTGCAGACACTCGCCTGCAGCAGAGAGCAGAGCTCGGCTGTGCACGCAGACCAGACGTTACCTGAGATTTGGGGGAATCGTGATGAGGAGATATAACATAGGTGTTGTCTTGTTTAAAAGGGCTGATTTTACAGTAAAGTGATGTGACTTAACGAACTTCTCAGACTCTGTAAGCTGTTCTGTCATTTGTCACATCACCCGGCCGTACCAGAGAGCGAGTTAGAGACTTGGTGCCACACACTGAAAACCTCACTTATGCTTTAATCCCTGATGACAAAGCAACGTCCCATAAACTGACTGCATGTGTATAACTGCTGCAGTTCAGTGTCCACAAGTGTCCTGTTTTCTTCCACAGCTGGGTCCAAATCCCAGTTCCCTGGACGGTGAGCAGCTGAGCCGGGGCCAGTCCGGCAAACTCGGCCATGGAGGGACGCTGTACCTGGTGAACCAGAAGCATCCGTTTACACTGCACTTCTCCCTGAGCTCAAACGGAGCGGCCTCCAGCGCTGCACAGAAGGGACTAAAAGTCACAGATAAGACGAAGGGCGGAGGGAACAGGAGAGAAAAGGAGGCGCAGTCGAGCCCGAACCCCAAACGCAGCATCAAGGATTTCTTCTCTACCTCTCCCATGAAGGTGCTGTGTTATCTCATGTGTTGTATTAATGTTACAGCAAAGATGATGTTCATCAAGAGAAGTTCACATTTTTATTTTTCTGCTCAGACGTCTAAAAGACAGCTGAGCCCAGCGAGGGAGCACCCTGAGGTGAAGCGCCAGCGAAGAGATGAGCAGGCCTCAGACACACGGATGCAGGAGGAGGAGGAGGAGAGACGGGCAGAGGAGAAGCTCAAGCAGCTGCAGCAGTTGGCAGAGAAGTCCATGACAGAGAGGAGCAACAGCACCCAGCCTTCATCTTCTTCATCAGCATCATCCTCATCGTCTTCAAAGGGCTGCCTGAAGAGCAGCTGGCAGCAGACGGGCAGCCTGCTGCTCTACACTGCAGCCGGGGTCAGAGGCAGCGACAAGGTGGGACCCGCTTTGTGTCATCTACAGCGCTGTGCGTTCAGAGATTACAGTGTTGTGGTTTGCAGCTTGATTTTACAACGTCATGTTTCAAACAAAGTCACCTGGTTCAGTGTCGGATCATCTTTCACACGTCAACATGTTTCACTCTGATATTAGCACAACAACGCTGCACTGGGGTTTACTCATACCACCTTAAATGAATCCTGGGAAGTGGAGTTTGGTTTCTCTCATGAGCTCATGCAGAAAGTGTGGCGATGACTCAACACCTCCTCTGCTCCTCACCCCCTCCAGATTGCAGGGTTCGACATAGACGGATGCATCATCACCACCAAGTCTGGGAAAGTCTTTCCCACGGCACCAGACGACTGGAAGTATGTCTGCACGCACTGGTTGGAGATAAGAGATGAGATAAATGGCTGTTGTCTCTGTTTTTCAGTTGCATGTAAAGATTATAGCTCAGATAGTCTCCTCGTGTTTGCTCACCAGGATCCTGTACGCTGAGATTCAGCCAAGACTGGCCAGCCTGCTCAAGAAGGGGTACAAGGTGGGAATCAGCACAGTGCAGCAGTCAATGCTGATATCTGGGGACGTTTACAGGATCAAAGTCTGCGTCATGTTATTAAATGTGTTGCGCTCTGACAGTGTTTATCCCTGAGTCTGACTGTGCCTGTGCTCTGCTCCTGCAGGTGGTGTTCTTCACCAACCAGATGGGCATCGCCAAAGGCAAACTGAGACCAGAGGTCTTCAAGTCTAAAGTGGAGGACATCCTCACCACGCTGCAGCTCCCTGTGCAGGTCGGTCGTCCTGCAGGTTGACTCCCACCTCCCTCCCTACCATGGTACCAGAAGATGACATGTTTATATCCTCTGCTGGTGTGTCTCAGGTGTTTGTAGCCACTGGTCCAGGTATCTACAGGAAGCCAGTGATGGGAATGTGGAATCACTTGTGTGAGAAGGTAACAGGGCGCACACCCATATTCATATAAGACCCACAGTCCACATACAGCATTTGCATCGAGAGCGATGGTCAGTGATGTGTTTGCATGTTGTTTCCTCCTCAGGCAAATGATGGCGTCACTGTTGACCAGGCGCAGAGTTTCTATGTAGGAGGTGAGTGAGGTTGGCTATGAGGTGGCGTTGCCATAGTGATAAGCAACCTGCACTTACAGGCGTTTGTGTGCTCTCAGTGATATGACATGACCAAACAACTTGACACATCCCATAATCCTAATGTGCAACACAGGTAACGTCTGAGGAGACGTTCAGATCTCATCATTACTTTAATAACATTTGGTGCCTACAAAGTCAAAAGAGTGCACACACGCACACGCACGCACACGCACATACACGACGTCTGACTTGACCTGTGTGCGCAGATGCTGCAGGGAGGCCGGAGAACTGGGCTCCAGGGAAGAAGAAGAAGGACTTTTCCTGCAGTGACCGACTGGTAAGACCTTTACTCTGGTTACTCTCCTGCTTCTCCTCCTGCTGCTCCTCCTCCTCCTGCTCCTCATCCTGCTCCTCCTGTCTTGACTTGTTCCGTGTGCTAATTTGAACTTGTGCCATCTGAAATGTCATCAAAAAGGTCATGAGTGTGATTGGATGTCTCTGAGTGATCCTTTAATGAGGAGTCTGTGTGATGTCTCTGCTCGTCCTTGTTTTTGCAGTTTGCCCTGAACATTGGTTTGCAGTTTCACACTCCAGAGGAGTACTTCCTGGGCTGGAAGAGCGCCCCCTACAGCCTGCCTAGCTTTGACCCTGTGAGTGATGAGCATTGTACATACACTGTGTGAGAACACGTTTATGTGTGTGATCCGTATGTTTCTATATGTTTTTCTTCACCCTTTGAACGTGTAGAGGAAGTTGGACTCTGCTGCAAAGCTTTACGACCCACCGTCTGCCTCTCTCACCTCCAGCCAGACAGAAGTCATTGTGGCTGTGGGTTTCCCTGCGTGTAAGACTGAGACCCAGCAGTTTACCACATATATGTGTCCGTTCTCCCCTCCAACCACAACATTCTCATCCTCTTCCTCCACCTTCTCTCCACAGCGGGTAAATCCACCTTCTTCCACACCCACATCATTCCTAAAGGCTATGTGTACGTCAACAGGGTGAGTGGACCACAGCACCACGTCAACCGTTTGCTTCACAGCTTTCGTAGGTCATACAGATGTTAGTTGTAGTCGGGCCCTTTCCTAAAACTCCTAACAGGCTGTGACGATGCTCTGTGTTCCCTTGTCAGGACACACTGGGGTCATGGCAGAGCTGTGTGTCAGCATGTGAGCGCGCTCTGAAGGAGGGCCGCAGCGTCGCCGTAGACAACACCAACCCTGACCCAGAGTCTCGCAAACGGTGAAGCTCCACTGTATCAGTACATGTTGTGTGTGTGTGTGTGCGTGTGTGTGCGCGCGTGTGTGTGTGTGTGCGCGCGCGTGTGTGTGCGCGCGTGTGTGTGTGCATCCTTACATGTTTCCCACAGGACCCACCTCACGTGGGTACACATTTATGCAAACAGGCTGCAGAGAGCATCAACACAGAGTCGTGCATAAGTAAAGAGTGATTAGTCAGACAGGTGAGTGTGTTTGCAGGCAGGGTGGAGCTGTGCGCTTCTGTTCACATGTGCGATGGTTGATGAGTTCTGGGATCTGTGCCAGGAATGTCAAAACTATTTCAGGAGGAAACACCCGACAGGAATAACTGAAAGTCACGGCGAGTATTCACTCAGTAAAACAGAAGCTGCAGTGCCAACAGCCGTTGGGTGCACGGCAGAGAAGGGACGGCAAACAGCAGCAGCCTCATCTCACTGCAGAACAACAGAAAGGTCAAAGTGTGGAGAAAAGACGTTACGTTCAGACGCTGTCCTGACGCTGAGTGTCCCAAACATATGAACACGCTTACAACAAACTACAGTGATTCAGTTACAACGTGACACACTCTCACCTGGGCTGGCCGTGTGTGTGTTGTGTTCATCCACTCACAGCAGGTTAACCTGCTTCAGACGCAGCAGTTTGCACCGAGGAGCATCATTTCACCAGTTTCAGATCCTTTTCTAAAGGAATCTGATGTTATACTGTGGGTGTGTAGCTGTGTTTGTGTGTGAATGTGCTGCTGCTGCTGCTGCTGCTGCTGCTTGTGTGTTTGCATTTGTTTACTTGTTTGTTGAATCGATGATCTTTGTGTATTTTGCAGCTATGTGGACGTGGCCAAGGCTGCAGGAGTGCCCTGTCGCTGTTTTCACTTCTCAGCTTCTCTGGAGCAAGCCAAACACAATAACCGAGTATGACTAACCTCCCCATGCACACACACCCACACCCACACCCCCACACACACACACGCCACACGCCACACGCCACACACACACACACACACTCATCACCTTCTGGTTATTCATTGATGTTATTCTTGTTCTCAGTTTCGTGAGATGGCTCCATCAGACAGCAGACACGCCAAGGTCAACGACATGGTTTTCCATAGCTACAAGTGAGAAACAATAACCTTCTTCTGACACTCAGCTGTTATAAAACATAGTTCTGTGCAGAGCTTCACAAGACGCAGCTGAACCAATATCTTCTGACTCTAATCCGCCTTTTTTTTTCTGGACAGGAAACAGTTCGTGGCTCCGGCTCTCTCTGAGGGTTTCTGCGAGATCCTGCAGATCCACTTTGTCCCGAAGTTTAAAGACAGCCAATCAGAGACCTTGTTCAGACAGTTTTCTGAGGGCTGATTGGACAGTTTTCACACTGACCTGGAACAGATGCAGATGCAGCTGAGCTGTGACGTCCACAGACAGACTCTTGTGTCTCTGTCTTTTAGCTGACGGACTGACTGTCTGACGGTTCCAGCTTGTTTCTGTAACGTAACTCTAACGGCGTCTGCAGTGTGAGACAACATTAATGGGACCTGCAGCACTGAATCAGCTCCTGCCATTCACAGTGTTTTATCAAGCAATCCAATAAAATGCACACATATAATTCTGTTATTTGAAGCTCAGGTGCAGATGATGCATGTGCTCGTACGTGTGTTTAGAAGGACCACAGTGTGGAAACAAGAGGAATTACTTTTTAATGTTGTGCAGGATTTGAGCGAGTTTTCTGCAGCACAGCTGTAAAAATCAATGTTTCTCTGTCCGACAATAAAACTGTTAGACTCTGCGGGCGTGTCTCGGTCCAGACGGAGCCCGGCTGGACGCTCTCAGTTGATCTCAGGCAGGAACTGGATCTCCTTGCCCAGGTGCTCTTTCAGCCACGGCATTATCTTGAACAGGTCGATGTGAAAGTCTCGGGCGTCAGGAGGCGGCCTGTCACTGCTGTACCCTCGCAGGTCAGAGTTCGACAGGTCACACACGTTGATGATGCCCCAGCTCACCACTCCCACCTTGGAGATGAAGGCAGATGGAGACCATGAGATGCTGATTTTAACGTCAGTACTGAAGCTTTTTCTTGTCAAAGTGAGAAACGTGCTGACCTGAAAGTAGCGCTTTCTCTTCTGCAGAAACAGAGATCCACCTGAGTCACCTGCACAAAAGACAGACAACATGTAACTGTGATGTGAGGCAGGTCTCGGCCTCGCCTCTGTGTGGAGGCTGTGTCACAGGACCAGTCCAGACCTTTACAGGTGATGCCGTCCTGATGTCCTGAGGATCCTCCAGTGCAGAGGAACCTGTCGGGAACGTACTCGTCCATAGTGATGTCAGTGGGCTCCTTCAGTGTAATCTTGGCCTTCTCCACACAGCCAGGCCTCTGCAGACAGTGAACAGCCCAACACTCAGATTTGTTCCCTGCACATTCTCCCCACAGTCCCGTCAGCCGTCACTCACCCGGCTCCCTGTGTGAATGTGCGTTTCTTTGCGTTTTGAGTTCTTGTGCATGAAGAAGGCCGAGGTCTGATCGTGTGGCAGCAGTTCCTCTCCTGTGTGTGCACATCAGAGATCTGTGTCACAGTATATCAACACGTTGTTAACAGAGGGGAATATGGAAATAGACGCTGCATGCTCTTTATACTATGAATGCTGCTGCAGAGTGTAAACGTCAAAGGTCACACACGGTGCTGCTGACAGGTGGAGTTGACCTTCTTCATGGCTCGGCTGGCTGGCACCGTACAGGGCAAGCAGACTGGTCTGTTGTATCACACACACACACACACACACACTGAGACTCAGGAGCATTTTTGTTGGGTGTGTATGTTTATTTTTAGCTACACGGGAGTGGAGGACACGTCACACACCTGCATCGTTTCCTGACAAAACAAGTCAATGTTCAGGTTCTGTGTGAATGAAATCCGTGTGTGTGCGTGTGTCTGCTGGCGGCGGTCTGCGGTGGTGTCAAACTCACCTGGCTCTCCAGGAGAGCGGGATGCTCTTGTTCACCTGCACCAGAGCTACATCGTAGTCATAGAACTCAGACACACGTCTGTTCTGGAGGCCCTTGATGTTGTACTTCGGGTGGACGATCACCTTCGTGGAAATCACCATGCCTCCACCTGGGAACCAGCGGAGCAACTGGTTAACGTAGCCCAACGTAGACCTGCTACCATATGACGCTGTGGCTCGGTCGATTCGTCAAATGAAATGTGCTCTTGTGGTACTTTACTATGATCGGCATTAAAAGATTCAGTACATGTCTCAACAAACAGTTTCAAACGTGCAAACAAACTGACCTGTGAGCAGGTGAATTAAAGCCAGAGCAAAGTGATGAATCTGTTCCGTTCTGACACTCACCGTGTTTTATATTCACCTGCTGGCTGATAGGGTCTGTGCTCGCTCTGGCAAAGCAGTGAGCAGATGTCAGCACCCAGTTCGGGCTCACGATGGATCCGGAACATGGTGTCGACTACACGGGAGGAAGGTGTTCAGGTGTTGAGATCCACTCTGAAATGTTAAACTGATCTGAAATCTGCAGTTTGATGTCAGACTGACTGTGCAGAGCTCTCACCGACAGTATTGTGACGTGCCAGGGCTGGGTGTGGACCTCTGTGGACTTGCTCTTGTCCTTGGAGATGTCCTCCTGAGCGACCCCGCACATCGTCACGCTCTTGTCGCCTGTGTCATGAAATGTGAACCATGTAACGAAACATAATGTGTAATAACCTGCTCAGAGCACAGTATAATTATAGTCACAACCACTCATGAGTATACATAATGCATCATAAAGCACTTTATAATGACTTAGATCTTACCCGTTGGTCGCTCACTGACATGTTTCTGCAGGGATCATGGTGTATATACGTTAAAGTCATATTATAAATCATAATAATCCCTGGTACAGTGGTTTGTGATGAGATTATAAATTAGTCTCAGTGGTCTCTGCGTGCTTTAAGTGAAAGTGCGCAGTGTTTGCTACAGGTTACCACGGTTACCTGCTGCCTCACAGATTGCAAACACTGTGTGAGAGGAGGTTCAAACTACACCTCAAGACAGAAACAGTCACTTTAGATTTGGTCGTCACGGTGATGGAGGAGACACCTGCTGCTGACAGCAGACGACCTGCTCAGGTGTGGTGTGTGGTTCGTCAGCGGATGACTCCAGGCTGAGGCGAGGCGGCTGTGTTTAAGCTCTACTACAGTGAAATATCCCTTTAAAGGTTGAGACGTGTCAGCTCTGTCGCACCCGTCTTCTGACTGATGCTGATGTAAAAGTGAAATGCATCACATTTTGTTGTTGCTCCTGCATAAACTCAGTTATTTACTCTCAGCCTGTGACGTCTGCCTCGAGAATTTCATCTGTCACGTTACAAAACACATATAAATGATGATTATGTGCATTATATCAATGATTTTATGTGTAACAGACTGTTATCGCGTTCAGACAGCGGCCTCCCACTCACTGATGATGCTGTTGAACACCTCTCCCAGCGTCTCGAAGTTTTTCAGAATGAAGACGTGTCTCTCGCCACGTTTCTTCGAGGCCAAGGAGTTCAGCTCTTTCTTCTTCACTTCTTCCCCGACACCGAAAACATAGACGTCTGAAAACACACGTACATTAACATGTTTATACTGTTTACATGTCAGCACAGAGTAAACACAGAGGACAAGTAGCTCAGCTGCGCCTGATTTGTGATGTTGATGAGGTTGGAGTCGTGCTGTTTGTGTATTGAAACATCTGATCAGGTCTTTGTTTATGACGATACCCAGCAAAGTCTCGTCGGTGTGATCCTGGGATCTGTTGTTGTAGCCCAGCAGACTCCGGATCTGTGCCAGGGCAGCCTGAGGGCTGTTGCCTGTGTTGGAGTAACCTGTGGGCAGACATCAGGAGGGGGTCAAGGCCTGGAAACACAACTGCTAGTGAGACCTTTCTGGTGTGTTTACCGTCCGTTTCGATGATGATGATGTTCTGAGTCTCATTAAAATGGTTTTTGGCGCTGTTCTGCTTGAAGAAGTTGATCATCTCGCTGACTCGGTACAGGGCAGCGTACAGGTTGGTGCCCGTCTTTTTCCCGTGGCCTGCAGGCGCACATGTTCAAAAGACTGAATGGCTGAAATCTGAACTCATGCACAGATCAACGTGTTATTGAACATGTCGGTGCATCCCAGCTGCAGCACTGATTAGTGCTGGCTGCAGGAGGTCAGGAGGTTAAAGTGAATCCTGTAAATGAACAGAGGGAGAACAAGCGGCCTCCTACTGTGGTAGTCGAACTGCATCAGGCTCCAGATGACGTCGTCGGAGCTGCTGCTTATTTCCGAGTCTGTGATGTCCACGATGTCTTTGGACTCGCTGGCAAACGACAGCACGTGGTACTTGATCTTGACCTCGTAGCTGTCCAGCTAAAGTGACGAGGACGCTGAGATGTGGTGAAATCTGGCACCTCAGTGTGAGTTAATGCCAGTAAATCTGTTTCTGTGTTGCTGTTGCTGCTTGTTTTGGCACTGACCTTTCTGATAAGAGCGATGGTGGCGTTCCTGGATATCTCAAAGTCCTGCTTCCTGATGCTTCCTGATGTGTCCAGCAAAATGTAGACGTTCATGCGGCTGCCCTCAGCCACGCGCAGGGTTCGGCCAAAGGACGACCCTGAACCTGACACGCACACACGCACGCACACACACACAGCTCAGCTCAGCTCAGCTCAGCTCAGCTCAGCTAGTTGCTCTCTGACAGGTTTATGCTCATATTGAAGTGCAGTATTGTTTGTGATGTCACACAGATGTTTTAGTTATTCCCACTTTTCCTTTTGGAGTCCGGTGAGAGGACGTCCATGACTCCTGCCAGTGAGCCCGCCAAGGCTGCTGCCACATCGCTGGGCGAGTCAAAGGTGTTCTGTCCTGCAGAGACGCACAAGAGATGCTGCATTTAGCATGATCTGATGCGCTGCTCAAGGTCTTGGTCTAATGGATTTAGTGCATGAAACAGCTCTGCACCTTGACACCGTGGTGCTGAACCGCTCCACTCCCTGTTCTCCAGGCAAACCCGTTCCCCCGAGCCGAGCAGATCCAGACCGGTCTGGCACTGGTACACCACCTTCTCTCCTGTGTGAAGCCAGCCTCCTGACCTCCTGGCCCCCGGTGGGATCCCCGGGTCATCGCAGTCATCAGCTGCAGCAGAGGAGAAAAAGATCTTTGTTTAAAATGAGACTTGTTTGTAGAAATGATCAGAATCAAACAAAATTTGCAGAAATGATGCATAAAAACCTCTGAACACACCTACATGTCTCTAAACCTGAGTCAGAACGGGGTCGGCTAGCTGTCACAGTATAAGATTAAAAGCTGTGTATAAGGATCATTTGAACGCATTCACCAAAAGCTGCTTTACAGTGTAAACCTCAGTGAGTCTGAGCTTAGTCAGCGGACACTCACTCCACCACAGGCGCTGACACACCTGATGAACTGGCCTCAGGTGGAAACTCTCAGGTGATCGCACTGACTGATGAATAAAGACGTGTTTCACACATGAGTTAAGCCGTGTAGTGTTTGTCTGTCCTCACCGTGGTTGTCACAGACAGGAGCGGTTCCTGTCCACTCCCCAGAGAGGGTGCAGGTCCTCTGGGCTGACCCGTACAGGGCGAAGCCTTCGTGGCAGGAGAAGCTCTGCGTCTCCCCCACAGGGAACCACTGGTCCCTGGGCCAGAAGTCACCATTATCCAGCTGGAGCTGAGCCGGGCACAACACGTCTGGGACACAGAGAGGAGGCGACGATGCAGGAAAGGAAGGAAGGATGAGACTTGTTAGTTGTACCTGTGACAGCGAACGCATCACCATCATAAACATACCTTTACACGTGGCCTTTGACACCTGTCTGCCATTGGCTACTCTCATGGGCGACCACTCCCCATCAGCACCGCAGAGCCTGTAGCTGACCGGGAACGGGTGCTGGCTCGGGCCGCAGTGATAGGTCAGCACGCTGCCCTGCAGCCCCCCCTGCACAGGAGACACACACACAGCCAAAGTGAGTCACATGAAGATTTTCAGTAAAACCGACGTTTGATTAGTTTCACTTCTCAGACTTTAGAGTTCATCATTATCACCACGCTCCACTTTGACTGTATTGTCCTCACCTGTTACTCACCTGTTCAGTCGGTGTTATAGAAATTAAAACAAACCTGCAGGAAGCCTTTATTTGACGCTGCTGTTTTGTTATTTGTTCACCTGTGAGTAGGTGACGCGTCCGTTACTGATGATCTCTGTCACTGAGCAGTTCAGAGGCTGAGGATCCTCGTATGTCTCATAATCATACCCGTAGTCCTCTGTGGACACTGGAGCACAAACAGTAAACGTGTCGGTGGTAAACATGCAGCTCTGCGTCCACACACAAGCAAAACGGCCACGCAGACGTCTTAGAGCCTGGACTGAAAGTGATCACGCACAGACGCACAAACACAAAGTGAACTGCTCACCGTCCTGCACAGAGATGAGGAGAAGGAGCCACAGGATGGGCCTGACATCCATGGCTGGACTGCGTGTCAGTGGGGTTTTGTCTCTCAGTGACAGGAGCCGCAGAGTGTTTGCATCAAGCTGCAGCTTTATTTGTTGACCGATTACCCATTAACACAGCAGCAGCAAACAGATTGAGCAACTTAGGGCAGATCTCAGATCTGAGCTCTTACTTTCGTTTCCTCTCAGTCCATCTGTTTCTCTTGTTCCAGTCTCTGATGACTGATTCGTTTAAAGCCAGCATGGGGCCTCATAAAGAGCTGCTCTAATGCTTTTCAATAAAACTCCATCAGGACCCAACTGCAGGCCGGCTTTGGGCAACAAATGCACCTTCAAATCTCACAATCTCTTTAGCACTTTTCTGGATAGTTTTCACTTTTCCCAAACTGACCTCAGCCCTGCACTGTTGTTGTTTTGCTGTGTAATGACCCGGGATGGCTGAGCTCGGACTGCAGGTCCCTGTGCCAGATGCTGCGTAGTACTCTAATTTATTGTATTTGTGTGTTTGTGCACCTGCGCGCTCAGGTTCAGGCACTCGTGCATTCGTGCTTGTTAATAAAACATCTAAGGAGCCTAAGAGATCATTGTGGGGATTATAGAGATTTAACAGGGACCCCCACCTTCACCTCCATCATCAACCCTCCTCCCCCCCTCCTCCTCTTTCTCCTCGGAGCTCAGTCCTCTCAGCTGACTCGGCTTTGCTCAGCGCTGTGAAGGGGTTTCTGAAACGCCTTTGTAACCACTCACACACACACCAGCACAAAACACATGAGGACCCCAGGTCGAGCTGCTGGGACAGAGGGAGCAGGAGGAGAGAAGCAGCAAACGTGGATACTTTGACACTCTGATCATTTCTGACTTTGGAGGTTACTGCTGTGAATTATATTGTGTTATCATTTCACTTTAATCTGGATTTCGCTGATGGATGTGCAACAAAGGGCCGTGCTGTGCTGGAGGAGTGAAGGCCGTGAGCTCACCACTCTCCGGTGGAGGTTTACTGTTGGAGGATGTTAGAAACACCCGGGGAGGCATCTTTAACGTCTTTAACGTCCCCTCGTGTAGAAGCAGCTCTCTGCACGATGTCAGCACCGACGTGTTCACCGCAGCATCGGGCTCTTGAAGGAGAGCAGCAGTGAAACAGACTGAAGATGTCTGACCTCAGCCAGGTCGCAGTGTACTCTGACTCCTCAGACATTTACAAGGTGAGTGGCGATGAGTGATGAGTGATTGGCCGGGGTGCTGCTGTGCCGTGCTCGTACACGTCACAGCCATCGTGTTGCACTGTGCCATCCTGCGTCTCGGCTGTGTGACCTGCAGCAGGAACAGAACAATATCACAGTGAACTAAAGGCCGTCTGCACACTGCTCAGCAACAAACAGACAGCAGGCAGGCGGAGTCGGCAGTGAGCACTCAGCAGCTGAAGAGTCAGATATGGATTCAAATGTCCGTCTGTAACCGCAGACTGTGTCAATAATTAAGTGTTTGCTCTCCATCATCACATTATCACAGCTCTCTGTTCAAATCTCGGTTCTGCCGCCACCAGAAGGCCAAAATAACTGGTTTAGACACCAGCACCACGTGACCTGACCGTGGGAAACGACCGTGAACAGACAACAGAGTTATCAAACTGACACGGTGATGTCTGTCCGAGCCTCTTCATAAAACGCCCTGATTGTGTGTTTTAGTGTTTTAATGCTCCTGAATATTTGGGACTTTTTAAAGTAACATTGTGTTTTTCTTAAAAACGTTTAACGTTCATTTTTATTCATTTTCTCATTTGCCCAGAATGTGTTCTGCAACCCCGCCTTTGAGCTGGAGGGGGAGCGGGAGGAGAGGGTGGAGGGATTCAGGACGTCCTCATCCACCCCTGAACCAATCAAACCGCCTGCAGCTAGTGAGTCAACCAATCAGCTCGCTGCTTTCCGTGACTAACCTTAAACCTAATTAAGCTGCGTTCTTTGCTTGGGTAACTTCACTGAGGTAGGTCAGGTCCAATGAAAGACTGTGCCAAGGTGCATTGTGGGAAATTAAAAGCATGATCAATTTACTGCAGCAGTGCTTTGCGCATTAGTTTAGTTTTAACTTCCCTTTGTGCCGACAGTGAGGCGGATTTTGCAGAATTTGCTTTAAGGCAACGTGTGATGTCGTTTTAGTAGCATCTGCGTTCAGGTAAAGGGCGACGCGTGATGAACATCCCCAGCGTATGAACTCTGGTAGCGTGTTTGTGTGTGTGTGTGTGTTCTGTCATCAGACGTCGGCTGGGGTCTGTTCGGGGTGTGTGTGACGCGCCTGCGGGGCCCGGGCTGTGGCTGGGGGGCCGTGGTGGTCTCTGCTGCTGCCCTGCTCCTGCTGGCAGCCCTGGGACTGGCGCTGGCCCTCATCCTCACACGTGAGTCACTGCTGCGCCTCAGACCAGTCTCCAAAATGAAACCAAAGAACCTCAGACTGTGTCAGAGGCCTTAACACGGATCAGATTCTGAACTTTAAGCTGTTTCTGTCTCGTGCAAACTGAAAACATATTGTGATTTCACCAACACAATCCGGGGCTTTTGCTGGGGAGGTACTGGGAACTGTCAGATCGCTGCCACACAGAGAAACAGGGTGACTCGAGGAGAGCGACCCCGCTGCAGACAGGCACACGGAGCAGAGAGTTACACAGTTTGGTAGGTCGAGGAAGGCGGAGTCAAACACACAAGGACCAGATCCAAAAACAACAGGTGAAAAGCATGGGCCGTGGACAGGCACAGATCCCAAAACATGGGGAAGCTGGAAGGGCACACCTACTCACTGAAAAACAATGAAACACAACGAAGGAAAAGGAAGTGACACAACTTGAATAAACCAGACCCGGGTGAAATCAGAGACAGGAAACAGGTACACATTGACGCACAAAGAAAAACTTTTCAAAATAAAACAGGAAATGACCAAAAGTCCCAGCTGCACAGTCACCAACAGGATTTAAAACGTGTGCTTGATCTACAGTGCGACGATCTAAGACGTCTGCAGGAGCACGTTCCCATGCTGTGTCTTTGTGTTTCAGAGATCAAAGGTCAGGCAGTGGACGACCAGTTGTTGTCCACCAGCCCTGCAGACCTGCTGACTGCGGGAGACGAAGCGTCCCACACTTTACCCACAATCCCTGTCAACACAAGTCGTCTGGACAGCACAGCTGCACCGCAGCCTGCCCGCATCCCACCATCTGAGACACGTGAGAGGTTCACACAGCAGAAGCATCCTCACCAGCTGAGGGTCTTGTCTTTAACTTCCCTCTGTCTCTCAGGGTGTGGAGGGGTTTTCACCGAGTCTGAGGGCAGTTTCAGCTCTCCAAACCACCCCGGCTCCTACCCCCCCAACTTGCTGTGTGTGTGGGTGATCCGGGTCCCACCCCCGTCCCTGGTTCAGATCCACGTTTCCTCCCTGACCGTGGAGGGACCATCCCCCTGTCTGTTTGACTGGCTGGAGGTGCAGGAGCAGATGGAGCAGAGCTCTGTGGTCACCAGGTGGGTCAGACTCTGTCGGTCAGCTTCCTGTCCAGCAGTCACAGATGACTTCATACCACAGACCTCGGGTTCCCCACGTTGTTTCACTGTGACTCAACACAAGAACAAGGAAAACAGTGTTAATGCAGGAAGTTTTCACTCATTTCAGAGCATAAAGAGACCAGAGACTCAGCTCAAATTAACACGTAACTAACTGTGTAGAGCAGCATCTCTGTACAAGCTCTGAGGGGAAATGATGTTTCCATAGCTGTGGTTGTAGAGAGAGGCCTGCAGAGTTTGGCTCTACGCCTCTGCATGCTCTCCCTAAAGCGACATCTCCAGGCCTCATGTCAGTACCTCAGAGTGCTGGCAGATGGCAGTAATGGTCTGTGCATCAGTGGAGGCGAGGCCTTCTCGGAAAGATCACTGTGCATGTGAATACGATGACCTCTTTGCTTGGCTGCATTCCTGGAAAGTGTCGTAACATGATTCGGGAAATTCTACAAATGTTACACAACTTGCCACAAATCCTTTTTAAGAATTTACAGTGCAAAGTTCAGACACAAGTCCACAGCTGTGACCTGCAGAGGAATAAACAGGATTATTCATGTAAAGGTTCAGATCATCAGAGACGTCTGTGCTTCCCTCCTGCAGGTTCTGTGGTAACGTGGCGCCACCAACAGTCAACACAAACAGCAGCACAGTGTGGGTCACCTTCCACTCTGACGGCAGCATCGCAGGCAGCGGCTTCACTGCACAGTACAGGGCCATACTGCCTGGACACAGTCAGTGCAGCGTGTGTGTGTGTGTGTGTGTGTGTGTGTGTGTGTGTGTGTGTACCCTTGCACCATTTGCCCTCCTGAGCATCATGTATCCACTGTGTGTTGCCCCAGAGAGCTGCTCCAGAGACGAGTTTCTGTGTGACAGCGGTCGCTGCCTGCTCCCCGTGTCCGTGTGTGACGGTCATCCAAACTGCCGTGACCAATCAGACGAGGCGAACTGCAGCCATAAACACAAAGGTGAGAGCACGTAGACAGAGTTCACCCTGGGCATTGTCTCGACCTAACCCTCATCCTTTCACAGAGTGCGGCGGGCAGAAAAGCGGGCCCCATGGCTTCCTGTCAAGTCCAAACCACCCCAGGCCTTACCCTCACCAGCAGGTACATGTTTAACTTTCCACACACACTCCACACACACTCCACACTGCCCGTTACAGGATGGCGAGGCTTTGTCACTAACATCATGTGGCTGTGTTTCCATCAGTTGTGCGTTTGGCATGTATCTGTTGAGGAGGGTCACGTCGTCACGCTGAGCTTCAGGAACTTCAGCCTGGAGACTCAGGACGTGTGTGAGTTTGACTACGTGGAGGTGCACGACAGCGTCGACACTGGAGCAGGAAGAGTGCTGGGCAGGTGAGACGCTCCACCGGCCGGGATCTCAGCCACATGTTGGGGTCAAATGCACAACATGTGAAGCTCATGAGATCCTCTCCATCCTGTGTGTTGAGGCTGAAACAGGGTGAATGTGTGTCCCCCTGTCTCCCAGATGTATAACCCTGACGTGCTGAGGCCACTTTTGTCTCCTCCTCCTGTCTCAGGTTTTGTGGGACCACCCTCCCCCCCGACCTGACCTCCTCCGGCCCCCACATGACTGTGGTGTTTGTGGCTGATGAGGGAGTGGCCGACAGCGGCTTCAACGCCACGTACCAGGCTGTGTCTGTGCTGGACAGTGAGTTCTTGCTGTTACAGAACTACTGTTGCCTTTATCACCTCTCCTGCTTCTGATGTTTCCTTTCTCCTTCCTTCCTTCCTTTTTTACTTCCTGCTTCTTTTGTTCCTCTCCTTCCTTCAGGTCTTACCGCAGTTTGATCACCTTTCCTTTCTTCTCTGACCTACATTTACTCTGCAGACACCACCATTTACTTTCTATTCACAGCACTTTCCCTCCTCAGCACTTTTGCTCCTCATGTTTTGTGTATTTCTATCATCCTCTCCTGTGTGTGTGTGTGTGTGTGTGTGTTGTTGTCTTTATTTAAAGGGACATGTGGTCCCGGCCAGTTCGCCTGCAGTACGGGGGAGTGTCTTCAGCAGCAGTGGTTGTGTGATGGATGGAGCGACTGCCCTGATGGAGCAGATGAACAGGGCTGTGGCAACTCCACCTACCCTCCCTTCAGTGAGTCCCTGTTATCTCTGACCCGGATCAGGTTCCCAGGAGGGAGTCTGACCGGCTTTTGTTTCCCTGATGTGTCAGAGTTCCTGTTGTGTGTCAGAGGAAGTGAGGGCAGAATATGAGCGGTTTAGTCTCTCTGTGCCCTCAGCTTCATCGTGCGAGTTCATCGAGGTAGAGATGTGTCAGGGTCTCAGCTACAACCTCACCTCGTTCCCAAACATCTGGCTGTCCATCGCTGATCAGAGAGAAGCTGCCACGCTCCTGCGACAGTACCGGGTGAGAGCTGCCCTCGTGACTTCATGATACTAAAAGAACAACACACACACGCGCGCGCACACACACACACACACACACAGAGCATGAGCTGACTGCACATGCTTTCAACAACTGTACGGCTGTTTCCACTCAGACATTCATCCTCACGCTCCCTTCTCTCCGTTTTGCCATGCAGGTACTGATGGAGCTGGCGTGCTTCGAGCCCTTGCGGAGGCTGGTGTGCGGGATGTTTCTGCCCCAGTGCAGCCCTCAGGGGGGCGTCCTCCAGCCCTGCCGCTCGGTCTGCTCCTCCGCCGAGCAGCAGTGCAGCCAAGCCCTGGACCTCTTCTCCTTCAGCTGGCCCTTCAACTGCCACCTGCTGCCCGACTCCGAGGACCCCGTGGAGTGCTCGCTGCCTTGATTCAACAGTTTTAAGAGTCAGCTGTGATTTCACTGAGAGATGATCGAGTCCAGCCTCCGTCCACTCCATGTGTGAGGACTGACAGGCCTGCATTTCACAGAGCTGGGCACTGGGACTGGACTCTGAGCAGCATCCAGGAGTTGTATAAAGCAGCCTGACCAGTAGCGTTGCACACGCCTGCCTGTAAAGCCCCCGCAGGAAGGTTTTTAATGAAAAGCTTTAAAGTTTGTAAAGAGTTTGTGTGATTCAGATACAAACGAATCAAAATGAAGGTTTTCGATCTCTTCAGTGGAAATCAAACTGTTAATTGTCTTTTTGCACTATTTATTGCTTTGTTGTCAATCATGTAAAAACAGAAAAACCTTTAAAACAAACTTTATTGCATTGTTCATCAACACAACACAGCATGTGTCATTTCAGTGTTTTCAGTCCAGATTTGATCCAGTGGGACGTGAAACGGGCTCGAGTTGAGTCACACTGTGCGGCAGGGACTGTGTTAGAGTTGCGCTTCACTGAGCCCACATGTTAAAATCATTACAACACAACTCATACTGTAAAGGTTTCCTCGGTCAGTCACTGATTTAACTTGTTAAAATCTGTTTAGATGGCGGTACGCACGATTTAAAGCTGAATGAAAGAAGGATCTGTTTGCGCGCGCGCGCGCACACACACACACACACACACACACACACAGACCTGATTGTTGTTGTTGTATAACTGAGGCTCAGAAAGTGCAAGAGATGCAAAATCCTTCTCCTGAGTGTGACGCTGCACCAAATGAAGGACGTTACCGTCATTAATGAGACCGAGTGACTGATAATATTTTGTATTCACGCTGAGTTCTCACATGGTTCTGTGACGACGCCTGATTTTACATTTTTTCCTAATTAAATCTTTGCATTATGGACGAGCTTTAGCGCCGTAGGTGCGACTGTGCTGCTAAGGAGGGACGATGAGTTTCAGGGTGTGGTCCAGGGCGACGGCCGTGAGGCCCCACACCCGATGCTTCCCGTTACGAAACACTGGCAGGGTGTATCCGTACTTGTCACCGGTGCGAAAGTGTGTGTAGCCACGGTTCACAGGGTTGCACAGGTGGGACAGGGACAGGGTAAAAATCTCCTCCACCTGGCACAGACACAGACAGAGACAGCACGGGTTGAAACTCTAACAGAGACCCATCAGAAGAGTCTTTGTGCTATTACTGAAGGTAAGCTGCCTATAGAGTAACTCTGCTGCAGGTTAGGGACATGTTTGACTGCGATGTGACATCATACGCCTCCGAAAAGTGACTTATTTAAAACCTGCCGTGCAACACTTCACACACACACACACTGTACAGAGCAAACCTTTAGCACATAAAAACACTTTCCTAAAACAAATCCTGCACCTACTGACACATGTTCAAACCTTTTCAAAGTAAAGGAAGTGAAAACCAGGAGCGACTGTACCTCTGCAGGGTTCGGTTTGAAGGACAACTCCTCCAGTGGGCCGAGGTTCGCCAGCACAGGAGCGATCATCATCCCCGACTGGTGAGAGAGACAAAATGCACAGACAGCATCGCGATCGGAGCGTGAGCGCATAAAAAAAAAACAACTTGAAAACGAACAGAGCGAGTACAGTTCAGGGCGTCATCCCAGCACTCACCGTGTCCCTGAGAGGCTTCAGGACGCCCCAGACCCTCTCTGTCCCCACTGTCACACCCAGCTCCTCCCGGGCTTCCCTCAGCGCTGTGGACACCACATCTCTGTCTGACGGGTCACTCTTTCCTCCTGCAAAGCTGCAGATGACTGAAGATGAGGACAGATGCACCTCTCTAACATGTTTACATACAGAGTAGCCTGTTTCCAGCCTGCCGCTCACCTGACGTCTCCCTTGTGTCTGCCCTTCAGAGTGCTGGAGCGCAGAGTGAAGAGAAACGCCGGATCCCCCTCAACAGAGCACAGAGAGACCAGGACTGACGCCCATCGGGCCTGGTTCCTCCCCTGACTCTGACTCCAGTCCTTCTTCCATTTGTCCACCTCGTACAGCTTCAAGTTGGACCCCAGGCACTGTCGACATCTGTTTTCATTCTGCGGGGACAGACACTCTCCCCAGGTGTGTGTCACACAGGGTGCAGCCTGATGAACAGCTCTGGTGTGGTGGACAGAGATGCTGGGTGGTGGCGCTCTCCTGTGAAAATGATTTAAAACCCACAGCTGACGTGTGGACGAGCTGGGAGGTCTAACGAACTTCAGTCTGTGACAGAAAAGACTTTGAGTCGTCTTACTGGTGGAACTGTGTGAAGGCTGGCAAATGTCCCAAGGCCTTCTCCAGGGTTCAAGGCAGGCTGTGTTGGCTAAACAGTCCTGGTCGGTGCTCACAGCTTCCAGGGGTTGACCTAAATCTTCACCTACAGTGCATTTACAACAATCAGACGCTTGTTCGTCCTCCGCAGAGGAACAAACCTGAGGTGGGCGATGATGGCTGGATGAAATGGCTTTGGATAAGAGGGACTGTCTCTGCCTATCACAGTCCACACTACATAAAGACAGCTGCGTTGTGCAGGACACCGTCCCTGTGCACAACGAAGGCCCCTCTTTACCTCCGCGGGTCCCTGCTGCTGCACCCTGCCATCCAGCACCAGGGTGCCCCCTGACAGCAGCCAGGTGGGTTTCTCTAAGCAGCAGCAGCGGCCTCAAAGGACAAGACCAAGCCAGGATCTGTGGGCCCCTCAACATCCTACACGGAGAAGCACAAACATACAAAGGTATCAGGTGTGTTCAGCAGTCACCAGTTCAGCAGGCTGACTCCACCTGCAGAGGAGGCGTGATTGGGTCTGAATGAGCAGGTGAGGTTCAACTGATCTTCATCTCAGCTTCAACTCTCCAAACCAACAAAGTTCAACAGTCCCAAAGTTTGCTGCATCTGTCGCTCCCACCGCCGGCTAACCTTCATTAGCAACAGCTGCGCGTTAGTCAAACCCGACACTTTATAATATAATCTATAAAATAATCTCATTACAGGTTAATGGCTTATTTGCCACCAACTGACACAGTTAAAGCTGGTTTAGTGTCTTTAAGGTCTTGTCTGGCTCGACGACCAGCTGCTGAGTACACGCAGGCTAGCTGAGCTGCTAACACGTTAGCATAAAACTGAACGAGACGCTTCGTTAGCGTCGTATCCTGACGCTGCCGGTGGCAGTTGGTCAGTATCCCGCTCACGTCCTACACGAAGGCAGAAAACGCGACTGACTTCACACCTGAGCTGTCTTTGGAAAGAGAAACTCACCTTTACAGCTGAGTGAGCAGCAGCTCGCCGGCTGCCAGCAGTCAAGATGGCGCCGCGCAGCTTCAGGAGCGTCACTGCTGCCCTCACTGCGCAGACACACGCGCAACTGTGTGACGCTTCCCTTCCCCTTCATTCACATTGCGAGGAAATAGAGTGACACAGCTTATGCACATTATTTACTGATGAAATCATGCCCCCCCCCCCCCGTCTCCGTTTACATCAACAGTGATGTCATCAGAGGTGAAAAACCAGTCTCTGTCCTCATCGGAGGCAGCATCAATCAGGTCTGGACTGAAACACGCAGACCTAACATCAGAGTTTCAGATCATAAGGAGGCTCACATGACTGTCCTCAAAGTCTCAACCTCAAACGATTTTATCGTCATTTAGTTTTATTTTCTTATTTTAAGAAGCTGCATTATTTCTCATTCGACGAACTGAGAACCAGCTCTGACTGAAACTCCTCACCCCACCTGTTTTACCAGCCCCACCCAGGTCCCAGCCCGCCCCAGGTTTTAAGCAGCATGTGATTCATGTGAACTGGCATTTCAGCCTGGCCATCTCTGACTGTCTTTGCTGTGATTTCCCTGACTTGTCTGTGTTATTTTCACATCTGCGACCCACTCAAACAGGGATCCCTCTGGTTCTTCATCCAGTCTGACCCCTGTGAAATCCTTCATAGCCAAAGCCAGCACCATATGGCCTCAGCCTGGTCTGAAGAGGAGACCTTTGCCTGCCCAGTATGCCTGGACACCTTGAAGGACCCGGCCACTCTACCCTGTGGACACTCGTACTGCTTGGCATGTATCCAGAGCCACTGGGACAAGAAGGACAGCAAGGGTCAGTACAGCTGCCCCCAGTGTAGGCAGGTCTTCAGCCCTCGGCCCTCGCTGGCCAAGAGCACTCTGCTGGTGGAGGCCATGGAGAAACTGAGAACAAACAGCCTGAACCGAAGCTCCCCCTCAGCCAACTCCTCCGCCCCACCGTCCATGCCCGTCTACCTGGAGGTCCTGCCGGACACAGGGCCGCAACAGTGCAGCATATACCCCCAGCTTCCCACAGTGGACCCCAGACCCTGCCCTCAGCACAAACGGCCCCTCGAGCTATTTTGCCATGAAGACAGGGAGTGTGTGTGTGAGGTGTGCTGCCAGCATGGACACAAGGGACATCGTGTGCTCAAACCCCAGGAGGAGAGGAGCGAGAGACAGGTGTGTGAGGCAAAAGACAAATATCTGCAGGGGTGTATGTATCTGTAGAGTTCCTTCTCTTGGTGTGTGACGTAATGTGCAGGTGAATCAAGATCTGTGTTTTCACAAGTGCAACTTTTCTGAAATGTAGCTGAACTAGAAGTACTTGTAAAACAACTGTTGTTACTGTGTATTCCTGCCTCAATGTGTGTGTGTTTTCTGGCTAAAACCTCACAAATGACTCACCACAAAGTGCAAGCAGCGGCCAGTCCTGCCCCAGAGTGTGTGTGTGCGGACTCTTTCCCATACTAAGCTATGGACTCTGTGTGTGTGTGTGTGTGTGTGTGTGTGTGCAGAAAGAGCTTGCTCAGATGCAGGTGGATGTGCAGAACAGAATCCAGGAGACAGAAAAGAAGCTAATTGAGGTCCCACATGTCGCTCGTCAACACAAGGTTGGTGGAAACCTTTGCACCGTCTCTGATGTTTGCAGCTCTTTGCACCTTTCTCCTCCCTGATCCTCCCTGAACCTCCTCCTCAGGCTTTGCTACAGGCTCTGCAGCGGGAGAGCACAGACTTATTCTCTGAGCTGGTCAAGACTATGAATCTAACGGGCACCGAGGTTGCTGAGCTCCTCAGCACCTACGAAACCACCTCAGGCAGCCAGGTTGAGGGGCAGATCCACAGACTGGAGCAGGAGGTGGCTCAGCTGCGCTGGAAGAGCGCAGAGCTGAGCAGGCTGGCCGACATGCAGGACCACATCTGCTTCCTGAAGGTACTCAGAGTGAGGCTGAGCGTTTCAGGAGATGACTTGTAAAGAATGAAGTTCAGCATGGATGGTTTCAGCTTTTCTGTTTTTAACTGTAAAACTTTGTGTCGTGAAGAATTTCTTCTCCATGGAGCCGCCGTGTCAGGCGGGAGCCACAGGAGAGTCAGTGACGAGTCAGGAGGAGGCGGTGGTAGTCGCCATCCGCTCCACCATAAAAGAGCTGCAAAAGGAAATACAGGACCTCTGCAGAGCCAGCCAGGCCAAGATCATCACGTTAGGTCAGTGCAGTGCACCTCCTCTCCTCTCCTCTCCTCTCCTCTCCTCTCCTCTCCTCCTCAGTCAACTCGTCTCCTTTCCTCTGTAGTGAATCAGGACCCCAAGGCTCCTGCCACAGCCAGCGTTGCAGCAGGAGACACTGCAGCAGCTGATTCCAGCGCTCAGGCCAGGGATCACAACACAGGTACATTGAATTAAAATCTCCCAGTCTGACACAAACGTTTGTTTTGACGGTTAGTTTAAACTGGAGAGAGGAGGAAACCTGCAGATGAGTTTCTCACACCTCCTCTGCTCTTTGCCACAGTGTACGAGACGACCACAGACCCTCCACCTCTGCCACCTCCACGGCCTCAGGGTAACTTTGGAAACTTCATATTTTATGATGTGTGTGGCTCATAAAACAAATGTTCTGAGGATGTTTACCTGTGACTGTTCCCCCTCACAGCGCACAATGAGTCTCCACCTTCACATCCTGGATCTTTTCAAGGTAAAAATCAAAAAGCCTGCAGCAGGTTTGCTGACGCTCGACGCCTGGAGTTAAGATTTCATTTGTTTCACCTGTTTTCTTTGTTTCCTCTCTCTGGACATGAAGCGTCAGCCCCCCCTCCGCCTGCCCCTCATCTGCAGCCTCAAGGTGAATACACAGGCTCTGGAGAACTGCCTGTAGACGTCAGTCAGTACATCACAGTGTAGCAGCAGGAGGTGTTGTGTTAAAGGCTTCTGATCCCTGATTTGATGTATTCATCTGTGTTGTTTAGCTCCACCTGCAACAACAACAGGACTCGCTAATCCAGATCCAAAGACAAGAGGAGAACTGCTGAAATGTGAGTCCTTCATACTCCACAATATGAGACAGAATAAAGAGTAAAACAGTGTCAAACGCTCTCAGAGACTTCACTCTGCATCCTCTCACTTCAGTTTACTTCGAACCCACCATGGAGCCCAACACAGCGTATCGCCACGTGCAGCTGTCAGACGAAGGTCATAAGGCCACGTTGCGGGCAGAGAACCTGAACCCACCAGACCACCCTGATCGCTTTGACTACTGGAGACAGGTTCTCTGCAGAGAGCCTCTGGCAGGCAGCCCTTACTACTGGGAGATGGAGTGGACCGGCCAAAAGGTGAATCCTTACACATCACCGGGGAGATCCAGATGATCATACATCATCATCTGGATGAGCTGTATGAACCCAGACCCCAGTCAGCTCAGATAAAAACTTTAGTAGTGGATACAAAACAGTTCTCTGCCACAGCAACATCCCCCCTCTAACCTCGGGTACAAAAATGATTTTTGCAGAGTTTCTACAGAACACACCCAGGTTTAACAGAGAAACTTTCACATGATCTGCATTTTATGGCCCCGCACACTCAAAACGTTGCATTTCCTGCTGCAGGAGGTCACAGGTCATCATAGTTTACAGTACAGCGGTGTCACCAGTGTAATGCTGATTATGCATCACATCATCTTCAAACAAGCCATTAAACATCAGCATTGCACAGCGATTATAAAATATAATTGCTTACCTGTTGATTAACTAAAGGGATAAACTTTGCTTTGCTTTGATCGACTGGTATCTGGTTCAGACTCTCGTGGTGATTTTGATTGTCTGACCTCCAGCGCCATCATGAGTGACAAAAATCATCACTGTCAAATTTCAATTTGCCCAATCCTGAAAATATTACTTATGAATAAATACAAGCAAAAATAAAATCCCCATCAGCCTCAGCTGTAGCTAGCACGCTGGAAACACATGCTCCTCAACACATGCATATAAGCATCATTGCATTAGCATGCAGACATTACCCTTTAGCACAAAGGCCCTGCTCTACCTGCACAGAGCTGCCTGTAAACTCCTAGTCTTTCTGAATGAACACCAAACTTATTGAGCCCGATGTGTGAACCATTAAAGACCAGGGAAACGCTGTTGTTTGGCTGTTGGCTGACACCGTTTACCTGCCTTCACTGTCATTTTATCAGATGTGCTCCCTTGTTTTATCTGCTTTATCCTGTCTCACCTCGCAGTTCACCATCGGCGTGGCCTACAAGGAGATGGAGCGCAAAGGCTCTGATTACAAAAGCCGACTGGGCCACAACGCTCAGTCCTGGGTCTTGAACTGGTCCGGGACTGGCTTCTCCTTCTGGCACGATGGTCAGGAAAAGCAGCTGGGCTCACCAAAGGCCCGGCGGATTGGCGTCTATCTGGACCAGCATGCAGGGATTCTGGCCTTTTACCGAATCACCAACAAGCAGGCTTACCTCATCCACCGGCACCAGAGCCAGTTTGCTGGCCCGCTGTACCCAGGGTTTCGGTTCTGGACCGGAGTCGGCGCGACGGTGACCGTGCGTCCGTTGGATTCAGCTGTATATGAATGACGGGCTGTTGTTTTGCTGCGTGTCTGTTTGGAAACATGCAGCACTGCAGAGAAACAGGGAACATGTGCCTTTCTGCACCTGTTATTAATGTCAATTGTCTAAAAATGTCTGTGAGTTAATAAAAGAGCAGTAAACACACACGTCTTCTCTTTAAGTTTGTCAGTGTCCTGCAGTGGGATTATGGTAAAGCTGATATGTAAACGCACCTGAGTCTGTCTGATTTTATCTCCGCTGCCCACACCTCAGTGACCTGGATGCTTTATACTTCCATTATTCCAGTATTCCCACATGGATTTGGAAAGAACAGTTTGACCTTCTTGGGTCTTTTGTCCACCCGCTCCTTTCTGCTGACACAGCTAGTTGTTATTGATCGACTTCTGATTTGTGATGATCAGAAACGTATTCCCGCTCAGATTCTCACCTGTTCCTGTTTTGGAGGAGACTTTTCTTTCTTATTCCAAACAGTCGTGAGCGAAGCCTTGCTTTGTGCTCGTTAACTCAAGTAACTCAACACTATTCACAGGAAGACAATGAAACTCTCCCTTTACACGTGGTGCCAGTAGTTTCCTGTGTCCTGGTCTGATTGAAACTCAGAAACATATGGAGATCACCTGTCGGTCTGAGGCTGCATCGATCCAGGCTCAAACTGGAGATTATAATGATCTGCTGGTGTCGACAACAACACGGCAACATGCAGCAGAGTGAAGCGAGTCAGTGTCACATCAGTGTACCACTCCTGTTGGGGCTGAAGTGAGCAAACCGCACAGGACGAGTTGATCAGTCGTTGATGTGCATTAATCATTGCACTGAGAGTTGATGAGAAAACTGAAGTACGTGGACAACTTCCCTCAGAGGACAGCTGATACCTGACCTACATGCACAACACAAAGCCCTGGAGGGTGTGTGTGTGTGAGGGACTGACTGTAAAGCCCCGCACTCATAAAGAAAAGGTATATAATGTAGGTACACCTGAATACAGGTGTGGGGTAAACAGGGCCGGCTATAGGGGAAGCAGGGAGGAGCTACAAGAGCAGAAAGAACACGGCCGATGGGAAACATGTATATATAGAGGTGAGAGCTTGGACCTGCATCAGTGTCTGTGTTCCTCTGTCCTCCTGAAGCCTTCATCAGCTGCCAGCATCACCATGAGAGGTGAGACGGGATATGACTAGAAGGAGGCTGCACTGTTTAATAAGCTGGGTCTTCCTGTTGACATGTTTGTTGAGATTTAAAGATGAATTTCCCAGTGATGACTGACTCTGGGTTCGGTGCTTCATGCCTTTGCTCCTCTTCTCCCAGCTCTCGTATTGCTGTGTCTGGTGGAAGCAGTGTTTGTCCAGGCTAATGATTACTCCTGGACCGGACCCGACTCAAACACAGACAGCGCAGGAGTCAATGCCAACACAGAGAACGGTGAGAGGTTTGGATGGAAATTCAATTCAATTCAATTTTAGGGGAGAGAGGACACAGAGTTAATGGAGTTTAAGGAGAGAGAGGGAAGAGGAGTGTGGAGACAGCAGCCTCGGCCTATAGCAGCATAACTAGGGGATGGCATGGATGGTGTAGTTCACATGGTAACTAGAGCTAGCTGTAAGCTTTGTTGAACAAGAAGGTTTTAAGTTTTACTTTAAAGGTATAGAGGGTGTCTGCCTCTCGGACCCAGACTGGCAGCTGGTTCCACAGGAGAGGAGCCTGATAGCTAAAGGCTCGGCCTCCCATTCTACTTTTGGAGATTCTGGGAACCACAAGCAAACCTGCACTCTGGGAGCGAAGTGATCTGTTGGGTTGATAGGGACGTAGCATCTCATTGAGGTACAATGGAGCTTGGCCATTAAGGGCCTTGTAGGTAAGAAGAAGGACTTTAAAATCTATTCTGGACTTTACAGGGAGCCAATGAAGAGAAGCTAAGACCGGAGAAATGTGATCTCTCTTGCTAATTCCCACCAGAACCCTCACTGCAGCGTTTTGGATGAGCTGGAGGCCTCGCAGTGAGCTAGTCGGACAACCTGACAACAAGGAATTACAATAGTCCAGCCTTGAGGTAACAAATGCGTGGACTAGCTTTTCGGCATCACTTTGGGACAGGATACTCCTAATCTTAGCTATGTTGCGCAAGTGAAAGAAGGCAGTCCTAGTGACCTGCCTAATATGGGGCTGATAGGACATATCCTGGTCAAATATGACTCCCAGGTTCCTCACGGTAGAACTGGAGGCCAGGGTAACACCATCCAAAGCGACTGCGAAGTCAGATAACCTGTCTCTGAGGCGTTTAGGCCCAAACAAAATCACTTCAGTTTTGTCTGTATTTAGAAGCAGAAAATTATAAGTCATCCAGGCCTTAATGTCTGTCAGACATGTCTGAAGTCTGACTAGTTGATCTGTTTCTTCTGGCTTCATAGATAAATATAGCTGTGTATCGTCCGCGTAGCAGTGGAAATTTATGTTGTGCTTCCTAATAATATTGCCTAGGGGAAGCATGTATAGGGAGAACAACAATGGTCCAAGCACAGAACCCTGTGGAACTCCATGATTAACCTTTGTGTGCATGGACGAGTAGTTATTAACATGGACAAACTGGAATCTGTCGGATAGATAAGATTTAAACCAGCTTAGTGCTGTTCCTTTAATGCCAATGACATGTTCCAGTCTCTGTAGTAGGATATTGTGATCGATGGTGTCAAATGCAGCACTGAGGTCCAGCAGGACAAGTAAAGAGACGAGGCCATTGTCAGAAGCTATTAGGAGGTCGTTGCTAACCTTAACCAATGCTGTTTCTGTGCTGTGATTTATTCTAAATCCTGACTGAAATGCTTCAGATAAACTGCTCCTCTGCAGGTGATCACATAACTGATCAGCCACAGCCTTTTCAAGGATTTTAGAAATAAAGGGGAGGTTGGATATTGGTCTGTAGTGCGCTAAAACACCAGGGTCAAGAGAAGGCTTTTTGAGTAGAGGTTTGATGACAGCAACCTTAAAAGCCTGTGGAACATAACCTGTTAGTAATGACAGATTGATCTGGTCTAATATAGAAGTGCCAATCAGGGGCAAAACATCTTTGAGAAGATGAGTTGGGATGGGGTCCACAAGACAGGTTGAGGGTTTGGATCTAATGATTGTTGAGGACAGTTCAGTGAGATCTATAGGAGAGAAGTGGTCCAGAGATAAATTAGGGCCTGCAGACATTTCAGGGGCTGCTGCAGATGACACACATGGATCTCTAACAGTTGAAGAGAGTGCGTAATGAATCCTTTCTCTAATATCTTTGATTTTACTAGTAAAGAAATTCATAAAGTCATTGCTGCTGAGAGCTGAGGGAATAGTTGGCTCAACAGAGCTGTGACTCTTTGTCAGCCTGGATACAGTGCTGAACAGAAACCTGGGGTTATTCTTATTTTCCTCTATTAATTTGGAATAATAGGCAGTTCTTGCCTCACGCAGGGCTGATTTGTATGTTATAATACTATCTTTCCAGGAAAGGTGAAATTCTTCTATATTAGTGGATCGCCACTTCCTCTCTAACCTTCGTGAGGACTGTCTTAAAGTGCGTAACTGTGTGTCAAACCAGGGAGCTAGCTTCCTCTGCTTGATGGCTTTCTTATTCTGTTTTATAGGGGCCACATTGTTCAGTGCTGTGTGCAGTGTAGCTGCAGTATTATCAACAAGATAATCTATATGTGCTGGACTAGTAGTTAGGCTGCTACCCTCTGCTGTAATGGCACATGGCATAGAAGCCCAAAGAGATGGAATAACTTCCTTAAATTTGGAAACAGCATTATCAGAAAGACACCGACTGTAGGTAGTCTCCCTGCCAAATGCTGAGAAGTTCATAATTGTGAACTGAAATGTTATTAAAAAATGGTCAGATAAAAGAGGGTTCTGGGGAAACACTATTAAATGTTCAGTTTCTGAGCCATATGTCAAATGAGTCTAAAGAGGGGGTCAATGTGTCTGCATGCATGCTCATCTGCAGCCTGCTATGTTTCTGTGTGTGTGTGTCCAGTGTGTCTCACGGACCAGGCATCGTGTGGCTGCTGCCTGATGCAGCAGCAGATACACAGGATGAAGATGTTCTTCAACATGAGCCTCAACGAGCTGGAGAAGGAGCTGATGAAGACAAAGACCATCCTCAACAACGTCAGAGGTGAGACAAAGTGACGAAAACCAGAAGAAGAACGCTTCTGAACATCTGTCATGTGCCCCATCGAGGAGCTTCTCCCAGTGCTTCATGTGTTTCTCCTCCACTCTGCTCCTCCAGCCAGCCGCAGCGCCTTCTCTGTGGCTCTAACCAGCGATGACAACCTGAAATGCTTTGGCCCTTTCCGCGACGACAAACTCATCCCATACAAACACGTCTTCATCAACCTGGGTGACGGCTACAACCCAGAGACCGGTATCTTCACCGTCCCCCGCTCTGGCGTCTACAGCCTCGCCCTCACCGTCTACAGTGACGCCGGTTCTCCCGGTAACACCCTGGCCGCCTGCGCCAGCCTGCAGGTTAACGACCAGATGCTGGCCAGGCCCAGCGAGAAAAACATGGAAGATCAAGAGGACAGCGCCACTATTGTGGTGGCCGTCCACCTGATGGCTGGAGACAAGGTGTCTGTCAACCTGCCCATCGGATGCTTCCTCTGCGACGACAGCAGCCACTACAACACGTTCACTGGGTTCCTGCTGTATGCTACTGACTAAGTTAGAGAGGCGTAGCTGCTCCGGGACTCTCGTCCCGCTGACGAGGTTTGAGTCTGAAATGTAAAATGTTCCTGTGGTGACAGCTGCTGATCCATATCTGCTCATGTTCACATGTGAGATTATTTCTAATGTGTGAAGCTTCTTCAGACATTAGGAATGACTCTGTGACTTCTGCTTCCTGTGTCCTCACACAGCCTGAGCATCTTCGTTCTTACAGCTGTCAATCTGTCACCACTGTTTTATGTGATTGAAATTGTGAAATATGATGGATACACGTGTTAAAATGACAAGTTAATAAACCAGGAGTTTGAACAAAGCTGTAGCACGATGCCGTTTTTTGTTTTAATCTCTGCAAACTGAGCAGTGACCTGCTGCGACGCTGACAGACTCAAGTTCAGGTTGATCTGACTCCTGTCTCAGACGCAGACCTGCAGACACACTCTGATGGGTTAAATGTGACAACGGTCGCTGGCGAACATCTGTCAGACTGAACCAAACCTGTTTTTAACGAAGACCTTTGGTAATGAACCGTGTTCTGCAGCTGCTCCGTGAGCTCTCTCAGCATGAAGTGGAGGATGACATTGTGCAGGTAAAGAGCATCGTTCCTGACTCTTCCTGCTCAGAGCTGGACCTCCCTCTGTCACAGGAATAACATATAAAAATATTCATAGCTATGCACCCATGTTGCATTTATATGAATTGGTCTTGTTCAAACTCAAACTTGTTCACCTTTTCGATGTAGAGCTGCAGTTCTGTCACCACGATTATCACTGTAAGCACGTCAGGTGTGTTTGTAGCTGTAAGGCTAAATGTGATTCTCTTGCAGGTGGCAGCAGAAGAGAGGAGAGCAGCACAGCGACAGACCGTGGAGCAGCAGGTCAAGAGGAGGAGGAGGAGGAGCAGGTTCAGGAGGAGGAGCAGGTTCAGGAGGAGGAGGAGCAGGTTCAGGAGGAGGAGGAGCAGGTTCAGGAGGAGAAGACCTGACGACCTCCACTGCTGCACAGCGGCTCACAGCTGATGAGTAAGAACAAACACCTCACTGTAGCCAAACCGAGTTAGACCGGGCTAATTAACAATCACTGCCTTTGTTTGTCAGGTCTTCCTGTTTCAGCTTTACTGTTTGGCCATGATTAGACTGAGACCATTATGTAATCTGCCTGTGTGCTGTTTCAATATATTTATAACATATTTTTTCATTTTGTAATATTGTGCAATCATTCATGGTGCCCAGAGGAGGAACCTGCCCTTTTCTCACCCCAAGAACATTGAGATTTGTGTTTTATCAGATAATATAGAAGATAAGATAAGGTAAGATAAGATAAGATGAGATGCTGTGGAAACATGATGACATCGTCATTCTCCGCATGTTATCAGGCTGCAGACGCAGCAAACAGGATGAGCCAGTTCCTCGTCTCTGCAGCCACAGAGATGCAAGACCAGCTGAGCTGCAAGGTGCCTCCTGAAAGCCGGTGGACACAGACTCCTGCCTCTTTGTGTGAGCCAGAAGAACATAAATGTAGTCTGTGTTCACCTCTGCACGTGTCCCTGCTCATCCCGCACTCTCACAACTCTCCAGGTAACTTCAACACTGCAGCTGCATGAAACATGATGCAGGACTGCCCATGATAAAACTCCACATTCAGAACACCTCATCTCAGGTGACAGGTGATACCTGGGTGGCATCAACAACAACAACAGCAAAGGCTGGCAGGGTGTGTGCGTGTGTGTCTGCTTGTGTGTGATTTTCAGAAAATGAGAGCCCCTAGTGATGAAGAGACACATCTCCAGTTATGAAGTTATAAAGGCAAACAGGGCAGACAATAAAAACAGCGAGGAGGAGCGTTGTCAGAGGAGGAGGAATAAAAATGAGAGGCGGCCAGGGAGGAGCCCGCAGAAATATATATATCCACCACCTTTGTCTCATGATCAGTCTGCAAGCCTCCATCCTTCTGAAGCCGTCGTCATCCATCAGCATCAGCATGAGAGGTGAGACGAGGTGCAACTGCAGGGCATCAGGTTCAGGCGAGAGGGCAGAAGTAAAGGAGGTAGATCAGGTTAGACATGTCAGAGCGAGGGCGGCTGATTAACGATTAGTGATACTGATCAGATAGCATCAGATTAACATTTTCTAATGAAACAAGAAAGTTTTGTGCAACTTGTTTCACTGAAAGTCTTTTTGTTGAAGCATATGTTTGTGTCAAAATGAGGAAAAGGACAAACGGCAGAAGTTCAGAGTCTTTCCTGGTTTTACGGCTACTTGCCCTGGTTTCCCCCCCACAGCTATCGCACTGCTGTGTCTGCTGCACGCAGCCTCTGGTCAGAACGGGTGGGGTGACGTCTCATGGAATAAACAAACATTTTCTTGGCTGGGACCTAACACCGCGAGTCCACCCCCCGTCACAGAGCAAACTCAAAACAGCGGTGAGAGCGATCGCCCAGCCCGTCCCTCCTGTAAATACACCGTCTGCGCATCTTCAGCTTAACGTATCAATGTGTGTGTCCGCAGTGTGTCTGAAGGACGAGGCGGCGTGCGGCTGCTGCCTGATGCACAGACAGATGAACAGGATGGAGCGGTTCTTCAACATCACCCATGGAGAAATAGACAAGGAGCTGACGAAAGTGAAGAGGACCTTGGATGATCTGAGAGGTGAGCGACACACAGACAGCACCCAGGCACTGCTGAGCATCATCTGAGTGCCTGAAGGACTGAACTGATCCACCAGCACTGACCCGTTTCTTCTTCTCTGCTCTCCCAGCCAGCCGCAGCGCCTTCTCTGTCTCGCTGAACAATGAGAATCGTTTGGGCTGCCTCGGCCCCCTCAGCAGCAACCAGGTCATCGTGTACAAGCACGTCTTCATCAACCTGGGAGGCGGCTACAACCTTCAAACCGGTATCTTCACCGTCCCCCGCTCTGGCGTCTACAGCCTCTCCGTCACCATCTACGCCACTGGTTCTTCTAACGGCACCATGGTCAGCTGTGCCAACCTGCAGGTTAACAGCCAGGTGCTGTCGGAGCTCCTGGAAAAAGATGGCCAGGACGTTGAAGACAGCGCCACCGTTGTTTTGGCTATGACGCTGAAGGCCGGGGACCAGGTGTCCGTCAACCTGCCCAAGGGATGTGTCATCTGTGACCACAACAGCCACTATAACACCTTCACTGGCTTCCTGCTCTACGCTACTGACTAAGGCTCTGTGCCAACTGTTGTCCTGACAGGTGCTGAGTCTGTTAGTCTGTTTCCATGGCGACAGTCATGACATGTAGCCTCTAATCTCTGTCTGATCAGTTGTACAATCATCCATCCCAACACAGTGCTGTCCCCAGTTATCAATATTACCTTTTTAATTGTCAGTCCACCTTAAGAAAACACCTGTGCTGTCTCTCCCTGTCTCACTGTCTGAGTGTGTTGGTTGTAACAGCTGTCGGCCGTGAAACGCTGAAATGACTTGATGTAAATTTTGATAGAAAGTTGAATTTTAAACAACTCACCTGAGAAAATAAACAGACCTGTAAACGAACCGGTTGGTGTCTGAGTTGCTTCGTTTCAGCCTCCATTGACGACCCTGAAGTCACAGTCGGCAGTACAGAAGCTGCACGATCACTAATAAAACTCACATTTTAGGATCAACGGAGGTTTGACTTCTCTCAACCACATTATAAAATACTTTACTGAATCCCTGAAGCGACAGTTTTAATTCCCCTGAGTCACATAAACACTGAAGGTAGTTCGAACTGAAACAGGCGCTGTATCTCCAGACAAAACATACGTGTTGTACCTGTGCACACACACACTGTGTCTGTGATGAAAGCAGTGAGGCAACGGTGTGAGAGCGAGCGTGAGGTCAGATTAGGTTTCAACCTGTTATTGGGCCATTTTGAACAAACTATCCTGATTATTTGAGACGAAGACAGGACCTGATTCCCCAAACAGTGACGGCGAGCAGCCAGCTGCGCAGACCATAGGTCTGCTGTGGTTTTCTGCGTGTCAAGAGAAAGTGATGAGCACAAGATATGAAAATCATTTGACAGAGCTCCTGAGACAGAGCCCTCGATCCAGACGACAGATGATACCTGGCCTGCAACCACACACATAAAGGCCTGTGTGTGTGTGTGTGTGTGCGTGTGTGTGTGTGTGTGTGCGTGTGTGTGTGCACGCGCGCTCGGGTGTGATTTCAGAAAGTGGGAGCAGCTGGCGATAACAATAAAACATGGCAGGGTATAACGGGGCAATGGGGCAGTCGATTAAACAAACATAAATAAGGAGGAGCGACGGCAGCAGAGGAGGAGCTCAGGCATAAACTTATATCCACAACACTTCCTCCATCATCAGTCCATCACACCCTGCGTACTCCTGAAGCTGCCATTGTTAGGCGCCAACATGAGAGGTGAGACTTCAGACTTTATCTGAGAGGTGGCAGCACCTGTGCGAAGCCCCCGCCGGCTTCACTGCCTCACGCCTCTGCTCTGTTCCTGCAGCTGTAGTTCTGCTGTGTCTGCTGCACGCTGCCTTTGGTCAGACTGAGTACTCCTGGAACGGACCGGGCCACACGCCATCGAGTTCAGACACAGGTAGTGGTGAGGAATCCTGGGTAAACGATGCGTGTGTGTGCATGTGCTCTCACCTGCGAGTGCGTTGATGTGTGTCTGTGCTCAGCGTGTCAGGCGGACCAGGGCTCCTGCGGCTGCTGCCTGATGGTGCGCGAGGTGCAGAGGATGAGGACGTTCTTCACCACCAGCCTGAATAACCTGGAGAAGGAATATCTGAAAACCAACCAGACGCTCAGCAACATCGAAGGTGAGCACGCCATGACATGACCGACGCACTCGCTCTTCTCTTTGCAGCGTACCTTTCACACCATTACCTGTTGTGTCCCCTCTGCACCTCCAGCCAGCCGCACCGCCTTCTCCATGGCTCTGTTCAGTGAGGATCGCTTTAAGTGTTTCGGCCCCTTCTCTTTCAACACCATCATCCCCTACAAATACGTCTTCCTTAATCTGGGTAACAGCTACAACCCAAACACCGGTGTCTTCACTGTGCCCCACTCTGGTGTCTACAGCCTCGCCGTCACCGTCTACAGTGACGCTGGAGCTTCTACAAACCTCCTGAGGGCCTGCGCCAGCCTGCAGGTTAACGGCCAGCTGATGGCCGGGACCTCAGACCAAAACATGCATGACCAGGAGGACAGCTCCTCTATGGTCATGGCCATCCACCTGAAGGCTGGAGACCTGGTGTCTGTCAACCTGTCGCCTGGATGCTTCCTCTGCGACGACAGCAGCCACTACAACACGTTCAGCGGTTTCCTGCTGTATACTACAGAATAAGTTAGAGAGGTGTAGTGTGCTGAACCTCCAAACAAGGTTTAGAGTCTGCTAGATGAAATCTACCCATGGTGACTGATCTAAGGGACACTAGGTGTTAAATGAAGCAAATCTGGATCCAACCATGCACTCTGAAAGTTCACAGCATGGCACGAGCGTCTTTGTTCTGTAACTGCTGATCTTTGTTGAGAGAAACACACCCAGTCACCTGTAACAGTGTAAGACCATCAATCAGGATTGTGAGCAAAGCATTTGGCCCTGTACTGAAGATATGTGCTGTGTCTACGCTGGGGAAAATTAAAGTACTGAAACATCAACATTTGCTTCCTGTTTGTCTGATCATTCACCGTCTGTCAAACCAAACCCCTTTAACCACAGCTTTGTTCACGCTGAGGCCTCCCAGCACAACAGCAATACTCTATATTTTACTTTTCTAATAATTACATGTACACTTACAATTAATTAATAAATTCAGTTCAAATGGAAAATGTATTGAAATGCATTTGCAAAATGTTCAAAATACACTGTTTGTAACATTGGGAACAAGCTGTGCATCAACTATTCTGCACCATTTAAGATAAAAAATGCTTCCTGGTCAAATAAAAGTTGCTGTTTGTCGAAGGTTTGCACACTTCCTGCAGAAACATTTCCGGTCCACCGGTTCCTGCAGCAGACCTCTGATAATATTAATGAATAAGTCAAACACACAGTCAGACACGCCTCAGGTGTGCTCAAAAACATTACAGCAGCTTCATACTTCACTGTCTTTCCTCAGTCGTTTGAGAACATGTCACGTGACCTCTGACTGCCGTTGCTCATCAGCTCCATGACCTGTCCTGACAAGACTTTCAGTGCAGCTGCGAGGTCTGCTTTGTTTTCTGTTCCTGGACAGTATGTTGAACAGGGGGGTCGACTTCTCTCGGTAACCGTGTCACCATGCACGATGAACATTACATCATCTGAAAGAATGACCACAAAGACATTTCCTGCACAGCTCCCGTTACATACGCAGCATCAGACATTTAGTTGTTCGGTGTCATGTTTTATGGTTGTTTTTGTACTTTTGTCAACTTCAGTGAAGATCTGAAGAGAAAGAAGAGTCAGCGCTTCACTTTTCCACGTATGGCGTTATAGTTAAATTTCTGTTTTGATGAAAAGAAAGTCTGGTTTCGTGAATCTGAGGAGGTGTATTTCCACAAATGTCACAGAATAATCTATTTTAAGTCCTGATCAGGAGGTCGTGGCCACTCCCTGCTGACTGGAATTCATGCCGGGAAAATTAACTGATGGCATATTTTCAGCTGTAGTTAGGAAAGACGGAAGACGTCTCAGGAAGACGTTGCTGCTCTGTTTTCACCTTCATGCAGAAATCCAAAACCTGAAATCACATCTGAGGTCAGTGCTCGCCTCAGACACAAAGCACCTGATACCTCCTGGCCTCAATCTGGCTGATAAGGCTGTGTGAAGAGCAGTTCAGCTGACACGCATCACAACAAACACACACAAAGCCACGTCCCCTGCAGCCAAGTCGACTTTCAAGTGGGTGTCAACACAGGAAACACCCTGTTATCCAAGAGGACCACAGGGACACCACTGACGGCACCCAATGACGGAGCAGCTGTGGCCTGAACACAGCGGCCGCCACTTCACTCTGCGCCCCGTAAAAATGCGCGCAGTAAATCACTGCTCCTTTACAGACCCATGACTCCCTTATTACATAACATTACTTATGTCAGCATGTTCAAATCTGCTTTCTATGATTAGCATGTCACGCAAAACACACCGAGGCTGATGTGAGTGTCAGTGGTTCTGCAGCTGTTGGACAATAAACCAGTTGGTGCTGGATGAGAGAGGAAGAGGAGGTGTGATGCCTGGCCGAGCAGCAGCTTCATGCCTGGAGCCACAGCCAGCAGGCTAACAATGAGTCGCACTGCACAAAACTGTAAATGTCTGACTGACCCATGAACGTCTCCTGAATGACAACGAGTTCTTCTCTGAACGCAGCAGCATGGAGCAGAGCAGCTGACAAATGAACGAGGAGATATCTCCAGATCAGGACTGAGGTGTTTGCAGCCTCTCATCTCTCAGAAATCAACTTTCTTTGAATCTTTTAGTGGAACAACACACGATAGACGACAACAGCACGTTCCTTTGCGACTTATTGTTGGATAAATGCCGGCCCACACCACAGGATCATATTATCCACTGTCTCGTATCTCAACCCACAACGAGCCGCCATCAATACATCTGGGTTTCCAACAGTGTCGGAGGAAACGTATTTATGGGAACTCCTCTGCTCCTTCTGTCTCAGCATGAGAACCAGAGACGGCGGTATTGTTCTCAGATCTAGGCCTTCATCGATGGACCGATAACACCTCCCAAACACCTCCTTTTGTCGTCATCATATCCTGTGAGACCAGACAACAGATTTCTCCCTATCAGCATTTCTGAGCTGCTGGTGTCCTGTAGAGAGATGGCAACCAGACACCGCCGTCCTAATAACAGCCATTATGGTCCCAACAATGAGGAGCCAAAGGTGCAACGAGATCACTTCATGTCCAACCATCACCTGCACCGTGACACCAGGGGCGTACATGGCTCTCTTTGTGTTGAGGTGTTTGGCTGTGGCACCTGTGTGTGTGTGTGTGTGTGTGTGTGTGTGTGTGTGACAGAGAGAGAGGAGGAGGAGCTTCAGTCGTTTACGTCCTGGAGGGGAGGATCACCTGACGCTCGTCAATAAGACTCTGAAACCATTCGCTGCTTAAAACTCTCACTGAGTCTGACAAACTCACAACAGCCTGGCGTAGACTCTGAGAACGAGGAGAGGAAACAGTAAGTCTGATGTTTCTGTCAATTCATTGATTGTAATTAAAAAACGGTGACTGACTGTCAGACACACGCATAAAGACTGATGAGGATTGTTTCAGTAATTGTTGGTTTAATGACTGAGTGATGTGGCGCTGTGATCTGGAGTAAGTGTTAGATCGCACAGCTCATTAACGAGTTAAGCAGGATTAATATAAGAAGGCCGTGTTGTTGTTTTGTGTGGTTACCTTGATTATTCTGTCTTAACATCACTGACTTGTTATTGTGTGTAGTAAAAACAAACGTACAGACACATTCATGATTTATGAGGTTGTTGAATTTAAGATGCTAACGAGCAAATGTTAACGAGCATGTCCGGCAGTTTACCGGAGCGAACACTGATCTGCAGGTCAGAAGTTGTCGAGACATGAAGACTTGGTTTGTTGATGTCACCGTAGAGCCGGAGGTCATGCTCAGGTCATCAAAGCCATGCTCAAAGTGCTCTTTGCTGGCCTGTTAATGAGGGCACCGACATTCAAACACATCGGAGATACAGTCTGAGCAGAGTCCTGTTACGCAGAAACACTTGAGTCAATGATTAATACGTATTGATTGTATCAGGTCATTGTATCAGGTTAGGAATAACCAATGAGCGGCCTGATGAGTGGATTCAGATGTAACGGGCCTTACATGTAAATCAGCCTGAACGTTCATCACCTGACTGATCCGTTACTGTAAGTGAATTCATTCTTTATTTTCAGATGGTTGTAATACCGGTCCTGTTCCTGCTGGGGTCGCTGTTTCCCTGCAGTCACGTGGAGGCTCAGTCCTCCACCGTAGAGCTGCTGAAACAGACTGCGCGTAAGCCTCACACACATCAACACCTGCACACACAGGTGCTTCTTAAACCTTAACTCAGGTAAAGTGATGAGAGCAGACTCCATGTTGAACCCGCCCCTCCCACCCCTCTGTCCCCCTCCCCTCTCTGTCCCGTCTCACCCCTCCATCCTGTTTCAGTGCAATGGAAAGGAGATCTCACCTGTGAAAAGTGGGACTGCAACTGCACCTACACCCGGCAGCGTGGCTGCTGCTGTGCAGCCAACGAAATGTACAAAGTAGAGGACGACACCTTCTTAAGGATCGAGAACTTGCGGCACAGCATCAGCTCACTGAACAGCAGAGTGCAGGATCTCACAGGTGAACAGCGATGGGCCGTAGGTTTAGTCTAACAGGTCTGTCACACACACACAAAGATGAGACATCCTGTGGACACTTGGTTTCACTGCACCTCTCTCCCTCTCCCTCTCTCTCTCTCTCTCTGTCTCTCTCTCCCTCTGTCTCTCCCTCTCTCTCTCTCAGGTGCTGTCAGGGTTGCCTTCAAAGCCAACATGAACTCAAACATCGCCGTCCTGATTCCAGGAACCACTGAGCGCTGCTTTGGTCCTTTCAATGCCAACGTGCCAATCCCCTACACCACTATCACGCTCAACCAAGGGGGAGGATACAACCCCTCCTTGGGTAGGAACACACACACACACACACACACACACACACACACAGCCTGTACACCAATGCAGGTGCACTGACTCCTCCCCTCCCTCTGCAGGTGTGTTCACTGCCCCCACTCCTGGGGTTTACTCCTTCTCCTGCACAGTCTACTCGTACGTGGGAAAGAACGAGCGCATCTACCACAAAGTAAACAAACCGGATGGACATGACAAACATCTGATTTGAGGAAACGTTTACCCAGAGCAACAGGAAGTGACGCGAGTGTTTTGTTGCATCTGCAGGTGCAGCTGATGAAGAATGGGCAGGTGGTGGCCAGCGTGTGGGAGAACAATCGAGAGGACGGTGAAGACAGCGCCACTCAGGTACGAACTCAAACCAGTCTCGTGATTTAACATCAAGTAACATCTGACGTTTGCCACACACACACACACACACACACACACACACCTGCCGCTGTGTTTGCCTCCAGGTTGTGATGCTGGAGATGAAGAGAGGCGACCAGGTCTTCATGGAGCTGATGTCTGGGAGGAAGCTCTGTAACAACGTGGAGTACAACATCTTTACCGGTTACATGGTGTACCCCCACATCAACAAGTAACACCCCAGCTGGATGATGAAGCTCTGTGACTCCAGGACCTTACATGAATCCATCATCGTCAAACTGAGATCCCGATTCATAAACAAACAAGCTAGCGTTCTTTGACACACGTCCACCAGCAGGTGTTCAGTAGGTTTGGGACCTGTGGCGGGACAGGCCCCGTAGATGAATAGAGTTAAACAGGATCAATCGTACACACAGCGACTGGTGCATGTGTTTACAGGCATTAATGATCAAACACAGGGGAAACGACGTATGAGCACGCGTGTGAATAAACAACCATAACTACAACGACTGTGTCTGTGTACGGAGCAACAGTGTTTGATTTGAACATAAATGACTTTTGGACATGTGATGTTCCTTTCTTTGTGACTCAGTGTGTATTTTAGCTTCACACACACGCACGCACACACACACACACACACGCACACACACACACAGACCATGAATGGATATAGGTAGCAGGCAGAGGTGTTGAAATCATTTGGGAATGCTAACAGTGGGTCGAAACAACGCCGCTGCTGCTGCTGCTGCTGCTAACATTTGGCCTATGACAGTATTGTATAAGACTGCAAACAAGTGCCTTTCATGGAAGCTCATGAACCACAGCCAGTCTGATTCCTTCAGTTGAATAAACACATGATGTAGGAGCAGCTCACACACACACACACTCACACACACACACTGGGAGTTACCAGTGGTTCCTTTATGAAGGTCTATGAGGAGCAGGAAGCTGGAGCTGAAGCTCGCCCCCCCCCCCCCCGGTCTGCTTGCTGTAACCTTACAATGAGCGAGCACAGTACAGCTGGGCTTATGGAGGAATGGGAACAGGTGTGCAGGTGTGCAGGGGGAGGTCAGGTGGTAGGGATGATCTGATCTCTCATTATAAATGAAAATAAAAAGTTTATTAATGCATTAACGCAGTTTTTGCTGCATGCAGCATGAAGGCTGCAGGATCAGACATTAAAACAGATGAAAAACAGCGTCAGTGTTCAGTATCAACACGTTTCGCAGCTCTGGCGTCGTCTGTTCATCAGCTGAAATACACACACACACAACACTGTTCCCTCCTTCATCTCTTTGTCTCGTGTGTTTCCATTTGGACACTTTAAATCCTCCACAGTTTTCCTGCGAGTCAACTGTTAAAGGAAAATCAATCACATAAATACACACCCAATAAAACCCGTGAGAATGCGTTCAACATCTGGCCCCGCTCAGGTTTCAGCTGATGAAAGCAGGATTTAACGAGGAAACCTCAGGCGTACGGCTTTCCACATTATACAGCCCGAAATGGAAAATAGATGAGACGAAGCACTTTAATAACCGTCGTGACATCACCAGAGTTAGTTCAGATAATTCAGTGTGGAGCTTTGATTTGTTGATTGATAACCGGTCAGCGAGTGTGTTACTGCCTTGCCGATGTGTGTGTGTGTGTGACGGTGTGTTAAACTGACGGTGGCTGTGTTTGAGTTTGTCTTCCTGAGTGAGTTCCCACCGAGGCACAGAAGCCAAATGTGGTCAGGAACGCTCAACACCTCTTATATCCAGACAGGAGCGCCGGGCCAGAGAGCGAGGGAGAGATCCTGAGACGGGACGAAGTGATAGATGCCACCCCACACACACACACACACACACACACACACACACACACACAGAGGTACAGGACTTACATGGAGTTCTCTGTCTGAATGATGATGGGTCTGTTTCTCCTCCTCACCTCCCATCCTTCCTCATCTCCCATCCTTCCTCACCTCTCCTTCCTCTCATCCTTCATCCTCTCCTTTCCTCCCTCTTCTTCCATCCTCTCCTCACCCCTCCCTCCTCTTCTCCTCACCCTCTTCTCCTACTCCTCCTCTCATGCACCCTTTTCTCTTTTTATCCATCCTGTCTTCCCTCCCTCCTTATTGTGCAGAAACTTGGAAGTTAGAGAGTCGCTGTGGACCAACACCTTCATTGCTTTTCCACACATCCCATCTCTCTCCTCCCTGTGCCCCCTCTCCATCCCCTCCCTCACCGCCTCGAACGCGCAGCGCTGTGGTGAAAGTATTTGGAGAATTCCTGCTGACCAAACCAACGCCGCCTGGCTGCTGTGTCTCCTCTGCACGGAGCAGCTCTACCCAAATAAGGCTGGGCTTTTTTACTGGACGTGAGGGGAAGAGACACGCAGGCAGCGAGAGGGAGCTGCTGAAAGGCCATTGCCCTTTTAAGGATGAAGTTTCCTTTTTTCCTTCCCCTCTCTCTCCTATTTCTCCACCATGCTCCCTCCTTCCTCCCTCCCTCTCCTCTCTGTAGACCAGTGAAGTCATCTTGCCTCATCTGCTCCTTTTAAGCCGGCATTTTTGAGAGGGAGGTCCCTGTGAAGCATATACAAACACTCAGTCAGGCATCCACACTCACCCTACACGCTGCACTGGTAGCCAGCAGAGAACCAACCTATTCCCTCACACAGTGAGTATGCTCTTCTTCTTCCTTTCCTCCGTACAGGTAGCACTGCTCACCTGGACAGTCAGTGGGACAAAGCTGCAGATGGTCCGGGGCTTTATAGATCAGTCACCCAGAAGTTCTGAGGCCTTCCTAACTTCTTATCACTAGAACATGCAGATGTGTCCTTGTGTCTCCTGTGTTTGAATATAAGGTGATGATGAACAGCTCGTAGTCGCTTCAAAATGAGAGTAATGAAGAGTAAAAGCAAACATACAGACACTCTGAGATGCATCTGCACTCGACCAGGAGTTAGACAGGGTTTGTCACATTCATGCAGAGACTTTTAAGGTTTCCTGAGGTTGTTCTGCAGATTATATGGGCATCGTAGCTGTTGTTTGAGTCACTGTTTCGTCTGTTAAACGCTGCACTTTTGATATGGAGCCTGGTTGAACCTGGTTAAACCCAAACCGTCTGCTTTTTTCTGGAAGCTGCGCAGTAATGAGAGGATTGTCTCAGAGCAGATGGACTCTTAATACGATTCAGATGCTATCTGAGGGTTAACAAGTTTCCCATGTGAAGCCAGGAGAGGAGAAGCGGGGAGGTGACGCAGACAGCGTTGCATATCTCTGCCAGAACACATACTTTTATTTGCACAAGCAAATGATCCGCTGCCATACATGGACTTTGAATTCACAAGGTATGAAAGGAAGCCACAGAGGTGCAGACAGACACACCTGGACAAAGCATTCAGAGAGGCCGATCCAGGAGACTTTACTGAATGTCCTGACCCTGATCGTGGACTTTGCCACATCGCGGCTGCTTATAAACAGGAGAGTTTTATTCTAGAAAACCTCTGCGGCGTTTTAAAGCTCACTGTGATGTTTGGACTGAAGCTCACAAGCCAGAGCAGGCCAGCAGAAACACAGGGGAACAACCCGTGGGAGCAGCAGCCACAGGGGCAGATAACACTATCTGCACTGCCAATCCTGTGGCAGCACATACACACAGCAGAGCACAGGAACTGACCACAGCCCTGCAACCACACAGATACACAGCTCAGACACGCACAGCTCAGACATTAGCCGTGCAGCAACAGAGCTCTGAGTCTGAGGATGCAGTTAACCCTCAGCTCATCATCATCAGCCAACAGGAAGGGCGGCCTCTGACCACATGACATCACCAGAACTGAGATCCATAAAGCAGTGACAGTGTCTGCTAACTGGACAACTTTCGTACCAACTCATTATACGGTGGTTGGCTGGTTAACTGTGGAGGAAGGCACATGACGGCACGTCCCCTCGGGCTGCCACAGTCGCCACAGCCCTCACACTGGTTTTCCTCCTCTGGCGTCAGGCTGCGTTACCATGGTGACAGAGAAACAGGGCAGGAAAAACACGAGTGGGAGAGCTGAACGGAGGTGATGAAGTCATGTTTGTGTGACTTTTGTCAGGAGGAAGTTCAATGAATCTGTGGATTTACTGTTTTCACCTCCGCACTTTTGTTTTGTACCATACTGTTTTCAATTCATTTCGATTTCTTTATTCATTTCAGAACCAAATTACCAGCAGATTACTATCAGAAGTAGAGTATTGGAGCCAGTGAAGGCAGTATAAGCACACGTAGCTGCAGCAGCAGTGCTGTAGCTGCAGAGAGAGGCTTCATGCACTGATCGTGTGATTCAGTTGCAGTAATAACAGATGTCTCAGCAGCAGCAGAGGGGCTTTGACGCAGTTTGTGAGTGTTTTTATGTGCCTTGTCATGTGAAAGCTGCTTTAAGTGTTTGAGAAGAAGCAGGCAGACAGCACAGAAGCTTGTTTAGCAGATAGTCCTGAGTTATTGGATCTGGGCTGAGTCCCAAGGACAACAACAGGTCCCCAGATACACATAAATACCACAAATAGAGAACAGACCCTAACGGACTCATTTAACCTCGAAAACCATGAGAATAATGATCTTTGCATGGTCCTCATGTAACGCACACACACACAGGCTGATGCAGGACAGGACGTTTGGGGGGAAACGTGCTTCTCTTCTCTTCACTGGACCCAAGAAGGCAGCGAGTTCACGATGTGGTGAACACAACCTCTGTTTCCTTTCCTGCAAACAGAGTGTGTGGTTAGCAGTTTGTGAGGCTAGCAACCAGAGGCCAATGGAAAAAGACAGGTTAACTGAATACCAGACATGCATTACACTGTAATAATGATTATATAATGATGCATATCAGTGAGAGGGACAAGGGGCGGGCGTGTGTGCGCGCCAGAGAGAGGCATGCAGACAAAGATAAACTATCAGATCTGAACTTGTGGTTGCATGTAAGTGAGCGTGTTGCCCAGCATGTGTGTTTGGTTTCTTGCGGTCTGGACCAGCACCACAGGGAACGCAGAGAGTATTAAACAGGGTTGGCGGTAACAGTCTGCGGCCTCTCCGGGCAGGAGTCCATTGACGCCGCTGGCACACGGGCTCTAATACACAGACATGCACTGTATCTCTTTGCAGAGCTGGAACAACTATTTAAATGCTTTATTTAGATTCACCACAAGGCAAAAGTGCTGCCCTACTGCGACGTCCTGCATGAGACACACACTGGTTACTGACTAAAGAAGTGACAGCATCAAATAAAAAGTATTTCGAGCAGCTGTGGTCAATACTTTTTCAAATGATGTGTACCGAGCAGGGTCACTGGTAGCGACCCAGGCCTGACGGAGCCTTTCAGCCTGTTTCAGCTCATTTTGTTCCAGCGACTTCAGCGTTTATTCATATCATTTCCAGCTGCAGCAGGCAGCTGTTTTTAACAAAATGGCTCTGATAAAGGCTCTGAGCACCGCCGGCACAACTCACTGACAGGGGAGAGACGAAGCTGCAGACTAACGGCAGTAAAAACAGGAAAACACTGCACACACTCAACAACACACAACGTCCAGTGCATCGTTCATAAACACACTCATAAGCCCCTCTCTTGCCCCCACCCCACCCTGTCCACTCCTGGATTTGACCTTTAACATGTGAACTTTGAACCTCCCCAGGGACAGGAAGTTGAAGTGACCTGACATCAAGATGGCAACAAAGGTTGGACGGTGCAGACAGCACCTTGATATGGGTTTTGCACTTGGCTGTCGGCCCGAAGGCATTACAGAAGCATCAGGCATCAGCAAAGAGCTGGCTGTGAAACATGTGTTGACAGAGGCCAGGAGGGAGAGCGAGTGTCTGTGTGTCTGTGTGTCTTTGTGTGTGTGTAGGTGTATCAGCTGGCTGACATGGTGCTCCCATTGGACACCACTTTGCCCCTGATGCTGGTCCTGACGGGGTTAAATGGTGTGCACTCGGAGACACGTCGCTGTTAATGCCACTGTTGTGGGAGAGGTGTTTAAAGCCTTTACGCTTTCATAGCTTCACACGCTTTTGACCTGCATGTCCTGTTTGTTCTGGTGTATGTCCTGTACAGTACATATGGAGGGTTAAGTGTGTGTTGGGTCAATGTGCATGTTTGTGCATACAGGCTACATCCAAATACCACTGCAATGTGAATGTTAGCTATTGTCTGTATCAGCTGTGACGACCCACTGTGGACTAGAGGTGGTGATACTGCCACGAGAAGAAAACAGGAAGTGCATCAAATCCAGATGTTGTCATGAATGAACAGCTGCTGCTGGAGGAGGGATCCATTGACGACTGCTCCACAGATCCAAACCCTCCATTTGACTCCTCTCTTACTTCATTTTACATCTCCGCCTCCTCACCCCATCTCCATACTCACCCGTCTCCCCCACTGTTTCCTCTTTTATCCCCCCCCCCTTCTCTCCCCCATTCCCTGCTCACCTCAGGGAGTCGGCATGGCTAACAAAGGTCCATCTTACGGCATGAGCCGGCAGGTTCAGGATAAGATCGACAGCAAGTACGACCCCGAGCTGGAGCAGATCCTGGTGGAGTGGATCAACCGTCAGTGTGGCTCTGGGGTGGGACGGCCAGAGCCGGGCAAAATGGGCTTCCAGGCCTGGCTGAAAGACGGATGTGTGAGTGCAGCATGGTTTCCACATCATGTCCATGTTTGGATATAGTTTCGATGTCGCATAGATATTGGTGTTTTCACGCCTCTTCTGCCTCATATCTGTGCAGGTTCTGAGCGAGCTGATTAACAGTCTGTTTGCTGGAGACAAGCCTGTGAAGAAGATCCAGAGCTCGTCCATGGCCTTCAAACAGATGGAGCAGATCTCCCAGTTCCTCTCCGCTGCCGAGAAGTACGGCGTCACCAAGACCGACATGTTCCAGACCGTGGACCTTTGGGAAGGTCAGAGGGGTTTGGTGGTCTCGGTTCCTCGGTTACTGAACACTTTTAAAGTCAGAATGAGTTTGGGCTGGAGGATGAGCAGTGTAGAGACGTGATCATGTGACTGATGCAGCCGTTGATGACGCCAGCTGTGTGTGTGTGTGTGTGGACAGGGAAGGACCTGGCAGCGGTGCAGAGGACCCTGTCGGCTCTGGGCAGCTTGGCCGTCACTAAAGATGAGGGCACATACAATGGAGACCCGAACTGGTTCTTCAAGTGAGTCCAGTACATGAAACTGCTCCACCTGTCTGACTCATGTGAGTATGGGACTGACACTTCCATCTGTGTTTTGCAGGAAAGCACAGGAGAACAAGCGAGACTTCAGCGAGGACCAGCTGAAGGCGGGCAAGAACGTGATTGGCCTACAGATGGGGTCCAATAAGGGAGCCAGTCAGGAGGGCATGAGCTACGGACGACCCCGACAGATCCTGTAAACTCACCGCCACACACACCACGAACCCGTCCAGCCCCTCACACCCTCCTAGAGCCTGAAACTGGTCCACTTCAACCCCCCCTCGTCATAAAACCTCTTCTGCCTCAGACTTTAGCTTCTCCCTGACCCGCTGTGCCCTGGACTTCCTCGGTCCCTCAGCCTCTAACGTAGATGTTTGAGATGCACCGTGTCAGTCGCTGATCTCACCAGGCTTAGACCCCCGGCCGCCAGTTTGTAGCCCCCACCCCCCGGCAACCGAACGTCAGTAGTCTTAAGTAGAAACCGTTACTAGAAAGCCGAAAAACATCAACGTGACCATGTGACATCACAGATAACTGACCAGTTTCATCATGACTTCTTCATCTACCACGACCCACAATGCAACACCTGCTGTATCAGCGCCAATATTTTTGTACATTGACTTATTAAATAATGATTTTAAAAGCCAAGCCTGGACTGACTTTGATCATTAGACAGAATATCAACAATCTCTGGGTCCTGCTTCACCACAGATGACACGATGAAAATATACATACACGTACACATTCACATACTTTAAACACAGCATTTCAAACTGAGCCACGGTGTGACTCCGGACAGTTTGTGCCTCCTGGCAGCTCCGTGGCGATGCCGGTTTGGTAATTTAACGCCTGACGTGTGAATGTCGCTGTGTTCAACAGTTTGGTTGGTTTAAATCATTTCAGTTATTTTTGTTTTTCTCAGGACACCACGACTTTCAGCTGTGCTCATCACTGAATGTTAGCATGCTAACAGGCTAAACATAAGCAGCTTAACGTCATCATGTTGAATTTAGCATGTTAGCATAGCCACTAGTTTGTTCAAGGCCAGGCCTCCGGCTGTGGATCTAAAAAACATTTTGCTCTTCCATCATCGTCTCACTCACAAACCATAACTATAAGCATAATAACAGTGTGTTAACAGTGGGGCAGTGGTGTGTGTGTGTGACCGTGCTGCAACAACCGTGTGAACAGTGAGAGGGTGTTTCATCAGCAGCCGTTTATTATCATCCAGATCACCTGTGACTTGCACAGCAAAACACAGTTTCCCTCGTCAGTCCTGACACTTGTAAAAAAATTAAAGCTCTGTAATCTGTTTTTAAAAACACTTTGTATAAATCATTAAACACCGCCGGTATATATATATATATTTATATCTGTACAGCAGGCACACACTGTGTATATATATATATATATTACGCTTCATATAAAAATACATATACAAACCCCACACTTGAAAATCCCACTTCAAGTTTTAAATCAGTAGTTGACGACCCACAGATAAAAGGCGTCAGCAGGACTCTTAAAACATGTCAGCATTGTCTTAAAACCTCACTCGTGAGGACGCATCTTCGAGGAAGACCTTGCATGTTTTACACGCACGCACGCACGCACGCACGCACGCTCGTTCGTACCTTTTTGTACAGTGCACATCACATTTTCATCTTTCTCTTGGTTTAAGGGCCCCACAGGTGTCTGAGTCGTGTCCCACCGACCTGCAGGCTCAGGTTTACATACAGGCAGGTCTGTGGACACACATGCAACACACACATGTACTGGGATAATAAATCCTGTCAGGTCCCTGTCCCGTACACGCTCCAGCCAGACTCATCCTCACCTCAGAGCTCAGTTTTCATTTGTTGGAGAGCCTCGTGGTCAAAAACACACACGCACTCTCCCACACGTGCACAGATTTTCATACAAGGCCTCATGTTTGGGGAACGCAGACGAGGACAGTCAGGTTCATCTGCAGTCCACATGGTGACCCCATACCCCCCCCCCCCAAAACCACCACCACCACCACCACCACCAGCACAGATCAGGCCTCCCTGAGTGGAGGCAGGGAGGGTGGGGAGAGGTAAAGCCTGAGACGTCTGCTGAGCACAGACAGTGAGAGGTCTGAGAGCCGCCGTCCGGCTCAGTGCTATGTCGCCAGCCGCTCTCCATTTAAAAGTGACGTTCTGGCCTCGGAGTCCAGCACTGCACGCAGCTCCACCTCTGAGTCCCGCTCCTCTTCCTCACCATCCTCCTCGTCTCCCAGCGCCTCCTCCACTCCTCTCCCCCGCCGCCCCCTCCTGACTCTGTGAACTCCACGTCTCCGGCGCAGGCACAGGAGGCCCCTGAGGTCCAGGTGGGCCAGCGTGACCTCCAGTGTGTAGTACAGGGACCAGAAAAGAGCGAAGCAGCCCAGCAACAGCAGGAACTGCAGGAGAGAGACAGACGAGTAAATCACTGACGGGCGCAAAGCGCAGAGTGACGACAAAGTGACGAGTAAAGTCGGAGTCAAAGCGTCTTTGAAGGAAACATTCAGGAGCTTTTCCTTCTCAACACAGCTAAAGATGATACAGGACAGATCCAGAGGGATGATATTAGCTTAGCCTGGATGTTTTACTGCATGTATATGAATATTACACATGAATCGTGGATTAGATTTATGGATTTTGTCAAATCCACAGTTTAACACTGTGTCTTCACTGTAGCCCCGTGATACATGTGCAATTCATCTGCAGAGTGAGGGTGAGAGTTGTGCGGTGCAGGTGCTGGGTTTGGTTTTACCTTGAGGTTGTTGGAGGTGAAGGGGCTGATGATCTCTGGCGGGATGTCCAGGCCTGGAGGGCAGGGCAGAGAGAAGCTGCTGTCCAGATACTTCCCACTCATAGCCTCCTCCAACAGCCTGTCAGTCAACGCACAGCCAATCAGCATCAAGCTCTCACACCAGTCATCACAGATTAATCAACTCTGTCCCGGCGGCAGCGGGGACAGCCTGCAAGGTCGTACCTCTGCCTGTCCTTCACCTCCGTGTAGGTCATGGAGGAGCCATACAGGGTCAGCGCCGACTGCTTCAACACTCCCAGAGCGGCACACATCTCAGGCAACGACTCATCTGCAGGAGCAGGGACCAGGGTCAGTGTGGGCAGGAGGTCACACAGGGAAACACAACAGCTACAGAGAGACGTGTGTGTGTGTGTGTGTGTGTGTGGTCTTACTGTGGTCAGTTATCTTGAGGGTGTACAGACCCACAGCTCTCTCTCCCCAGCAGCGCACCGTGGAGAAGGTCCAGTCCTGGTAACCTGCAGGGTCTCTGTGTGCGACACACACACACACACACAGACACAGACACAGACACACACACACACACTCAGTTACAAAGCTGACACACTGATAAATGAGTATTGCTCATTTCCTGTTTACCTCACCGCTCCTGTAAGTGAATAAAGAAACTTCACTCAACTGTTCAATAAACCATCACTTCACATTTTACTCTTCTCAAAACGATACAAACATGTGTGTCTGTGTGTGCGTGCGTGTGTGTGTGTGTACCTGTCGACAATGCGCTGTGCCCCGATGACTGATGCCATTCCACTGGGGCAGACCAACACAATCTCCACGTTGCCACGGCAAGGGTGGGTTATCGTCACGGTAACAGCCACATGCTCCAGTGTCTTCATTCCAGACTGTCTCAGGTCAGCTTCAGACACTGAGGGAGAGAGGAGAGCAGCTCAGTGTGTGTGTGTGTGTGTGTGATATGAACATGTGTATTCAGATGCTGCACTGAAACAACAAGTCTGTTTACACAGATTTACATGTTGTAGACATGTTACACTCCAGATGTGACATCATCATCTTATTCGTACACAGCTGTGCTTCACATCATGTGACAGGGACGATTAAATCAGGGTCTCTGGATGTTTCCTCTCAGCCAGTCTTCCTGACCGCCCCCCGCCCCCCCACTGTAAGTGTCTGGTAACTTCCCGGTATTTCCTGGACTCTGACTGCTAATGGGCCGTGATGCTCTCTGACCATGTAGGGCTGCACACATCCTCGGGGCAGGGAGGGACGCAGGGTGACGGGGGAGCGGGGAGTGTAAACAGAGGTGTGGAAGGAAACACACAGAGCCAGGGGACAGATGCAGAGAAGGAGGGAGGGAGGGGGGAGACAACTGGAGGAGATGCATTGAGAGTGTGTGTGCGTGTGATAATCAGTGATATACTCCAACCTGTCTATGGCAGGTGGTGAATCAAAATCGTTCCTTTCCTTTAGTTTACACTGATCCAAACCTTTACACACACACACACACACACACACATTCACATAGCCCCTGAGTTCACATGGGAAGCCGGTGTGTGAAATGCTTCAGGGGTTAGTGTGTTAGCCAAGACGGCAGCCAAAACACATAGAAACTAGAACAACAAACACGGCTGAGCGGAGTGACAGACAGAGCTGCACTCTGTCAGCGGCTGGCCTTGACGGACCGAACGCAGGATCACACAACACAATGTGTATGACAGAAGCTTGATTTGATTCAATTTCTCTGTGAAACGAAGCCCAGACATGCTGTTAGCAACACACACACACACACACACACGCAGAGGCAGTGTTCCTGTCTGTGACGGGGCTGTGAAACAGAGGAGAAGCAGATAAAGGGAGGGGAGGAACAGAGAGGAGGGAAAGGTTTCTGCTGGAGTGAGGTCCAGGACAATGAGCTAATGTGAAAAAGTGTGTGTGAGTGAGAGAGAGAGACGAATCACATACGCAGACGGTCGAATATGAGAGAGGTGGTGAGAAGTGAAAAGGGAACAAAAGCTACTGAGAGGAGCCATAAACTCCAGAGACGGGCTGAGGAGAGGAATGACGGAGGGGGAAGAGAAGTGAAGGCAGTCTGAACCCGCGCCCAGCGTCTCAGTGTGGAGGCAGGAGCACGCAGGAGAACATGACCTATTATGGAAAGGCAGACTGAGTGAGGAGCAGGGGGAGGGAGGGGGAGAGGGAGGGAGGCTGCTACACAGCTCAGTGTAAACAGAGCTGAGAGACTGAGAGAGGAGCAGACAGAGTTACCTTCCCAGGTGCGGATCAGCTCGTCGGGATACGCTGTGATGGACGCCTCCTCCTTAATCACTGCACTCTGATAGGACACGAGGAACGGCACCGGCTCCCAAACCTGAGAGACACCAGAGACAAAGTCTGGGCTCTGGTGACGTGCAACTTCTGGACCAATACAGTCGCCTGTGTGTGTGTGTGTGTGTGAGAGTGTGTGTGTGTACCTTAGCAGCATTGACGAGCCTCCATGCGTTCAGCAGACCGAAGCCGTGCTGGTGACTGTGATGGAAACCGGCTCCATTCACCCTCCAGTCTGCACTGTTGTCACACTGTTACCCGACACACACACACACACACACAAAAAGGTGAAATAGGTATGAAATGCAAGCTCTACAGGAGTCAAACTGTAGCGAGGCCTGATGTTTCTACGCTAACTGGCTGAAACTTCAGAGACATGAGAGCTGTGTGTAACAGACTGAACTGGCCTGAACTGGCCTGGTTTGATCTGGACTGGTGTGTGGAAACTCGATGTACCCAGCTGAATAGTGCACCCACACAGGCCTGTGTCCTGTCAGACCTACCTTGGTGGCGGTGAAGGCAATGATGTGCTGGACGTCCCTCCAGCTGAGGCACGGACGGACCTGCAGCATGAGGGCCACCATTCCTGCCGCCAGGGGGGCCGCGGCAGATGTGCCGGTGTGACCCTCTGTACAGCCCGTCCCCTTCTGCATGGACCAGTCTGACGTCACCTGCAGAGACAGACGGATGGGCTGAACGGGGACCGAGCCCAGTACAAACAGTGCAGAGCGCTGGCGGGAGGCCAGACCCACACATATGTAAGTTTACACCATCAGAGTGGAGGCACACCTCCGCAGGCTGTGTCTCTCTCACACACACACACACACACACTGAGTCCTCAGCATGAAGGGTCTGCAAACTAAACCAGCAGCTAACAGCACTTCATCAGGGACCGCCGTCACAGAGCTGTCATGACATAACGACATCCTGACGGTGTGTGGCCTCAGTCCAACACTGCAAGTGTGTGTGTGTGTGTGTGTGTGCACAGTTTAAAGCCCTGCAGTGCTTCAGCTCTGATGTGTGTGTGTTTACACAGAGAACAGACATGGAGCGGCGAAATCCTGACACGAGAAGCAACAGAAGAAGAGTTTACAGGGAAGATGAGCATGATGAGGAAGAAAACAGACCAATTTCACACGTGTCTCTCACACGTGTCTCTCACACGTACGTGTGTGTGTGTGTGTGTGTGTGTGTGTGTGTGTGTGTGAGCGTGTGTGTGAGTGTGTGAGGGGGCAGTCCAATCCATCCTTACGCAAGCTGCACAACTGCAAACATGTCACATGTCTTCCATGTGCACCACCCGCTGACACACACGGTGTTACGCAGCGACAGCCTGTCTGACAGACAGCCCACAGCGATGTGGGCTGAGGAACTCCCAGCCCTCCGTGTTTACATGCGGCCTTTTCCAGCAGCTGTTCAAGCCGTGTAGAAGCTCTGGAGCTACTGTGCAGTGTTGTGCATGCAGTGTGTTGCCCAGCAGGGCCCCTCAGGTTCATCCAGAGCAGCTGTCTACGTGGTGAGAGTACAGAAGCATCACAGGAGACACACTCTGTCCCTCAACGTGCTCCACCCTGTGTATAATCAGTAAAACCTGCCTTATATTCAGTTAGAAACAGTGAATCTGTTCTGCGTCATGTTTCGGTTATTTGTCCTAATGTGATCACAGCCAAACTAAACTTTGCAGACAAAGCTTCGTCTGAAACTCAGCATGAATGTTTTGTGATGTTTCCGGGCTTTGCAGGCTGAGAACACGGCGATTAGATGCATTAATGATGGCAGCTGTTCTCTGCAGGATAAATGGGTTCTCCAGAGAAACACTCATGGGCAGTGAGCGGTGAGCCCTTGGCCTGTGAGTACACTGTGGTCAGTAGCGGATCAGTCCTCTCTAGAGGGAGCCAATCCTGGCCAAGTTCTTCTCCCACAGGCGATGACATCCCTGGTCCAAACAGCGTTGCCATGGTGACACCCGCAAACAGCGGCAAATAGAGGTCAGCGGCTTCAATGGGCTCTTACTCCTGTCATCATCTGTCATCGTCTCAGATGGAAATAGACTCTGTTCCTCCTCATGTGGAGCTGCTCCTTCACCAGCTTTACCACGAGTTTTTAGACACGTCAGTTTTCAGTGATCAGTGACTGAGCTGGACAATGAGGAGATGGTAGCAGATCATGCATGAAGACGTACAGATCACATCAGAGACGAGTTCAATGGTGGTTATCTCCTGATTTAATACTAAAAACACATAAATATGGTTTGGTCTGTGTCGTTTCACACCCTGTAACAGTACGGGAGCCCGACAGGAACCAGACTCGGACCACAGCTGCTTTACAGCTTTAACACCAGCCTGAATAGACTTAATGACTCCAGGAAGACACACCACAGTTTGTCTGAATCCAACCGAATAGTTTAGGTGTGAAGTCTCCGTCCTTCATCGGGATTGGCTCAACTCTATGATGACCTCATCTATTCATGTCTTTATCCAGCCTGAGAAGCGCAACACTGCCTTCCTGCCTTCCTGTTGCTCCTTGTACCACAATTAATCCACTCTCCATAGAGTCATCCTGTGTGAGTGTGTGTGTGTGTGTGTGTGCGTGTGCGTGTGTTCTAGTAAGGACCTACAATGCTCCTCAGATTGTTCCCCCCGCTGCTGAAAGTGACGGCCAGCATGGACGCACACTCCTCAGCATAGAAAGGCATCCTGCCGTTCTCATCAACCGCTCCTGCAACACACACACACGCAAAAGCACATGCATGCACGCAAACAAAATGGTCATTCACTGTCCTATTGGAGCAAGCTGAACCACAAAAGCACAAGTGAAATTACAGAGACGCACAAACACGCACACACGCTCCTGAGACTCTCCATCTTACCGACTGTGATGGTGTAGATGGAGTTGGCGTAGCCGTCATAGTTGCAGTTATCATTGAACTGACCTCCATTGCCGCTGGCAACCACAAAGATGCTGCCGAAGCCATGTCTGCCTGCAATCACGCCGTGCTGCAGCGCCGCCTGCGGAGGAGAAACAGTTAATGCTGCGATAACAAGAGGAAAAACAAGATCCATCCCAGTGAGAGCACCACACACTCTGCACACACCACGCACACTCTGCACACACTATGCACACCAGTCACTGATCTGTCGGCGTGTGCTGCCCCCTGCTGGACAACAACTGCACCTCTCTTACCTTGCCCAAGGGGTGGGGTCCATCCACAGTGTGCCCGTCATCGTCTGGACCCCAGCTACAGGTGACAAGAGTTTGAATCAGAGTCAAGCAAGGCTTTGACGTTAAGGTATGAAAACACAGAAACACTTCATGACACTGGAGACACAGAGGTGGTCCAAGTCTCAGACACATGACACATCTGTGATTTAACTGTTTCTAAAAACAGACAGAGAGGCCTGTTTGGTACCTGCAGCTGTAGATGTCATTGACCTGGTAGTGTTTGTTGAAGGCTATGGCCTCCAGGCTGTCTGTCAGCGGGCCGTCCAGGACTCGGATACCTGAGCAGAATGAGAGACATGGTTCACCAGACGCGTTCACCCGTAGCTTCCCTCTCTGCGCTTTGTATAAAACCAGGCTGTCCAGAATAAATCCTCGTCTGTACCTGCCACCTTGCTGCCGTAGGCAACCCCTACAGCACAGAAGCTGTTGTTGGGAACAGCTGCGATCTCGCCGGCACATCGCGTCCCATGGTGGTTGTCACTGTGGACGTCCGGGTGAGGCATTGGGTCGGGATCATTGGAGTTCAGGTCGTAACTGCCCTCTGGACTCTGAAACAGGAAATTTCATCAACAGTTATTGTTGGATCCACAGCTGCTCTGTAAAACAACACATTCGCTGAGCTCTCTTCTCCATTTAAGCAGGATTAGTTTTAAGCACCGTCAGTTTCATCGGTAAGAAACAGGAAGTAACTACAGTCCGCTGATCGTAGAGTCACTGTTAGCTTTGACTCACATAGTTGAGCTGGATGTCCTGATGGGTGTGCTCCACCCCGTCATCTACCACCACCACGGTGACTCCTTGGCCGGTGATGTTGCGCTCCCACACCCCTGTTACGTTGATGTCCATGCCCTTATTGAGGTCATTGTGCTGCAAGAACAGGATGAGCAGGATGAGGACCAGAGTGCAGGATTACTAAGGCAAGGATGTAAAAGAGTGAAGGTGTCCTGGAGTCAGGCTTCTGTGGCCTCTGCTCTTACTGTGGCACAAGGATCGGCGTCAACACATTTTAATTATTTTTATTAGAACAAATCAGTTTTGGTTGTCACGACTGGCACGGTGCAACTGGAAGACTCTATAGGCTTTAAACACAAGTACGCAACGCAACTACAACCAGAACTGTTTAAAGGAATAGATCTGAGCGTCCTGTCTGCTATCCAGGCACATGTAAACATAACAAAGTCGACTGAATGCAGCTTTATTGAGTGCACAAGCAAACATGAACAACACTGTATGTGGAAATCATGGCTGTATCAACAACTGTCCTTCCAGTTCACAGGAGGACACCACCGTATATTGATGCTTCGCCACCTGCACCTCAGTCTGAAGTAAGACAGCAGACTGCTGCTCTCTTCTATCTGCCAATCAAAACTGTTTAATGCTATAAAACGAGTGATAATGATTAATCTGAAGGACTATCACACACGCTCCAGAGCCTCACCAGGTGCCACTGTTTAGGGTAGTGGGGGTCATTGAAGGCCATTGATCTCTTGGAGCGGCTCAGCGCTCTCTCCTGGGAGTGCCACAGGACATGAGGGTGGGCTGCCAGCACGTCCCCTGGATGGGCGCCCTTGTTCTCAACACCAGCGGCAGATCCAGTCTCGGGCTTGACAGAACACATTAAGTAGTGTCCCTCCAGCTGTCCGATCTGTCCCTGGTTCTGCAGCCCAGCCTGCTCTGCCACCTGGGATGGAGAGGATACTGATGATAAATACAAATTTAACTGGGACAGTACTTCTAAAGTGAACAAGCTCAGGTTTGTCTCCCCGACCGAAGCAACTTTTCAGACAGAAAAGCTGAATGAAACACTGTCTGCAAAGGTGCTATTGTGCCGTATGAGATGAGGCAATATTAATGTGTTATTCTCACATTTCTCACAATCACCATGACATGAAAAAATACAGTAGCTGTTCTAAACTGAATTTCATTTTTGAAACCATCAGAGCAGAGACATGAGTCCTATACACATATATATATATATATATATATATATATATATATATATATATATATATATATATATATATATATATATATATATATATATATATATATATATATATATATATATATATATATATATATATATATATATATATATATATATATATATATATATATATATATATATATATATATATATATATATATATATATATATATATATATATATATATATATATATATATATATATATATATATATATATATATATATATATATATATATATATATATATATATATATATATAT